>CM055266.1:28503014-29103014 GCA_029237695.1 Conchocele bisecta
TTGATTATGAAGCTGTGAAAGTTTGGTGGTCCTAGGTGGTACAGTAACAAAGAAATGGACTCAAACTTAACATCGATTGTGGACGCCGCCCGCCACCCGCCCGCCCGGCTTTCGCCAATCCAATAGCCTGGATTTTTTTCTCAAAAAACCTGGCTAAAAATTACTTAAAAAACATCTATGTTTAGCCCCCATGCTAAATGTTCGCAATAAAATCAATATTGGACAAAATTTCATCAAAAATTTTTTTTTGGGGAGGGCGACTTTTTTATTATTGATGAAAATATACTTACATTTAAATATTTCTTGGATTTAAGGTGTTTAATGGCCAAACGTTTGTCGGTAACAAAATGTGGAACAGACAGCATAAAGCACATATAAAGAATATACAATGTATTTAAAATTTTCCACAAACAAAATGGTGTTTTGTCAGCATGAAATGGGTAAAGTACCAATTTTCTAAGCTACAATCTGAATACAGTACAATATATATATATATAGAAAGTCTAGAGTAGGTGATAAATGCGCTGTCTTCCGAGAAAAAGTACCCAAAGATGCTTACGACCAGTGTAGCGCCAGTTCAGCCTGTGCATCCGCACAGTCTGATCAAGACCTACCCTGTCCGCTATACAGACATTTAAGGTGCCAAACTGCTGTTAGAAAAATGATCACCATACTCAGACAATGGGAGTATGCCCATGGTTGGGTTGTGTGTTTCTCGACTACAAGGAGTCA
Organism: Conchocele bisecta; assembly: GCA_029237695.1. Taxonomy (NCBI): domain Eukaryota; kingdom Metazoa; phylum Mollusca; class Bivalvia; order Lucinida; family Thyasiridae; genus Conchocele; species Conchocele bisecta. The sequence goes on from CM055266.1 coordinate 28,503,747, forward strand.
CAACAAGAGGGCCATGATGGCCCTAATTCGCTCACCTGACTCCATGAACACCAGAGGAGAATGTGACATTGAGTTCAAGTGTTTTAAAAAAATTGTGCTATTTTTAGATGGCGGTCATCTTGGATTAAGCGATGACTCATTTTACAATATCTGAAAATGCTTCACCCAGCATCGGCCATGTGGTTCCTGAGAAAAAGTTGTTAAAAATCTTGAATAAATGGACCTTTTGGTGGCCATCATGGAAGACATAATCATCCGATTCCGACAAATATTGCACCAGAGTGATCGCCTCATTGATACCTTCAATTTGATATATGACATGACCATATTCCATGACATGACCACGCCCATTTTTGACCCCGGGGTCACCATTTTAACAACTTTCAAAGAGCAATGTACATCGATCATTCCTACCAAGTTTCGTCGAAATCCGGCTAGCGGTTCATGAGAAGAAGATTTTTTAAGAATTTATGCTATTTTTAAACAGCGGCCATCTTGGATTAGCGATGACCTCCATTTTAACAAATCTGAAAAGGCTTCACCCATGGACCATAACTTTTAAGTTTGGCTACCATGGGCCAAGCGGTTCATGTGAAGAAGAATTTTGAAATCTCTAATAAAAGAACGACCTTTTGACATTTCGGCGGCCATCTTGGATGACATAACAATCTGATTTGGACAAAAAATGTACCAGAGTAATCGCCTCATTGATACCTTCGATTTGATATATAACATGACCATATTCGGTCAAAAATAAATTTGACCCCACGGGCCACGCCCATTTTTGACCCCGGGGTCACCATTTTAACAACTTTGAAAGAGCATTGTACATCGATCATTCCTACCAAGTTTCGTCGAAATCCGGCAAGCGGTTCATGAGAAGAAGATTTTTTAAGAATGTATGCTATTTTAGACGGCGGCCATCTTGGATTAGCGATGACCTCCATTTTATTTTAACAAATCTGAAAAGGCTTCACCCATGGACCATAACTTTTAAGTTTGGCTACCATGGGCCAAGCGGTTCATGTGAAGAAGAATTTTGAAATCTCTAATAAAAGAACGACCTTTTGACCTTTCGGCGGCCATCTTGGATGACATAACAATCCGATTTCGAAAAATAATGCACCAGAGTGATCGCCTCATTGATACCTTCAATTTGATATATGAAATGACCATATTCAGTCAAAAATAAAATTTGACCCCAATTTGCCACATGGGCCACGCCCATTTTTGACCCAGGGTCACCATTTTAAACAACTTTGAAAGAGCAATGTACATCGATCATTCCTACCAAGTTTTGTCGAAATCCGGTTGGCGGTTCTTGAGAAGAAGATTTTTTAAGAATTTGTGCTATTTTTAGACGGCGGCCATCTTGGATTACGTAATGACGTCATTTTAACAATTTTGTAATCCCCCTACCTAAGGACCATGACCATGAAGTTTGGTGACTATAGACCCAATGGTTACCGAGGAGAAGACGTTTGAAAATGTTCACGGACGACGACGGACGACGGACGACGGACACATTGCGGTAACAATAGCTCACATGAGCTTCGCTCAGGTGAGCTAAAAAAAGGATATCCATATAGTCACGGCCATTTGAGATTTCATTGTCTCACCCTCCACGCGCTTGTCTCACATCTAGCAACGACACATTTTCTAATTGGGCAATATTACCCACGTGATCAAGATATGGTGTCAGAAACTCGGCAAAGCCTTGTTTCTGACAACATATTCTGATTATGGATTATCCTTGTCCCATCCCAGTGCATATGCTGGATACTCTTACTGTCCGTTCCACGTTTTGCTGCTAACAAAGTTTGGCTATTAAACAAATTAAATCTAAAACAAATTTTCATCAATAACACAAGTTACCCTCCCCAAATGTTTATATTTGATGAAATTCCAACAAGTAATGATTTTATTGCGAAAAAACAAATTTCCTATGGGAATTTAATATGGGGCAAAAAGGGGCTCTAGAGTGACGAGAAAAGTAAAAATAATTGGAAATAGACTCCGAAACCTGGCAAGATAGCTTTGAAATAATGCAACTAATGTAAGTAAACAAAATTTAGATTTCGAAAATTAGTCTACTTTTCTTTTTTTTTAAGTAATCTATTTTTAGCCCCATGTTAAATTTCCATAGGAAAATTGATAGAATTTCATCAAATAATTTGTTTGGGGAGGGCGACTTTTTTGTTATTAATGAAAAAGTACTTATTTAGAGTATTGTTTAGATCTAATGTGTGTAATAGCCAAATGTTCGTCGGCAGCAAAACATGGAACAGACAGTAGTCTTGTAAATGTTGTACGGTACCTTTTCTCAGTCTTGGCCCAAATGTGACTGTGACGGGAGAAATGGGGCTTATGAGTTTCGCAACCAGTGTAGATCCAGATCAGCCTGCGCATCTGCTCAGTCTGATCGGGATCTACCCTGTTCGCAATTACATTAATGAAACAGCCATCATACTCTTAACGAGCAACAAAGATCGTTATCAGGCTACACGAGTGTGCTATTTGATCATCAACTACACTCTTCACAAATCACATACGCTCCATTTCTCTAGTCACAGCCACAAATATAGGAGGCGTAGTGTGACCTTGTCACACAGATTCATTCGCCAAAGCAAAACTTGTATGGACCACAGTATCACAAAACCAGACACATTACCATTGCAACGGTGCAGATCCTGGCCAGGCTACAGTCTGATCAGTGTATCCACCGTTTGCCATTCAGTAATGGAGACTGGTTGATTGAACTAGGTTTTACATGCATTCAACTACAAGGTCACATACAGACAGGAAACCTTGAGCGAAGATGATCAGAATCTACACTGGCCAGAATGGAAACAATCTGGATTGGTTCAGTCTGCATCAATGAAACAATGGAACAAGGCCGGGTTCATGTGTATGGAAATGACATAAAAGAAACCAGAAATGTGATGAATGCCCCCCTGGTAGCCTAAGACAATGAGGGCAAATTTGAAAACATAAAACAGGTGCGGATCCAGGCGCAGGCCCCCTTCTAAAATTGGTCGAGTTTAGATTTTAACCTATTTTTTTTCGTTGAAACATCTGATGATTTCCTTACTTCTCACACAAAGTGTATGTTGTTACCACTCAGTAGAACCGTCTCGTCGAGACGGTTCAACTGAGTGGTAACAACATATACTTTCGATGAGAAATAAGAAAAAATGCAGAAAAATAATCTGAATTTTATGAAAACTGAAATCCACGCCCCCTCTAGACATAAATCCTGGATCCGCCCCTGTAAAAGGCCGGAGGATGGTGGATTTGTTACAGCATAATAGGGGACCATCAGAGGAATGCACAATTGAAATATGATGCACTTATGTGAAAAGAAACAGAAATTTACCTGAGAGTTATGGTTTTGAACGCAATTAGTATGGGACCTTGACCTTGGGTTTTGTTGGGGCATGAGGACAAGGTATTTGTCACAGAATGATGGACCATCAGAAGAATGCAATTGTGAAATATGAAGCGGTAATGTGAAACAGGAAACAGAAATTGTAAGCAATTTACACAAGCATTAAACCTGGACTCCCACATCCAAGGTTGTAATATATGGAGACATTTTTTTCGTCCATTCTTTAGACACGACACTGTTCGGGCAAAATAAACAGGGACGCGTTAATTGGCATTATTATGCTTTTTATATAAAATATGAATTGTTACTCTTGATATCAGGGGCTATAACCGTGTTTTCTTAAATGGATAACAGAAACAACTATTTATATTCTCTATTTAATTTCTGATGTGCAATGATCATACTTCATAATATGTTGATACAAATATGTATTCATGCAACACATTAAATTGCTATAAATATTGTATAGAAGTCATGCCTCATTTGTATACAATCACACGTCGTTATCAGTAAATTAAAGAATAATAAATGATAACATCTGCAGAGCCGGCACTCATATTGTTTTATACTGAGGACATAGTTACACATTTATACACTAATTAAATTCCAACTAGAAAAAGTCGATGGCGCGCCATCGCAATATACCCACTTTCCCCAAATGTTAAGTCCGAAAGGGGGAGGTAATCCATGATGGAGGGTCGGATAAAAAATCCGAATTCACTTTGCGCATCTGCACATGATAACGAAGGTACATAGGAAATATCAGGCGCGTAGGTATGAAGGTGAAAAAGTTTTTCGAGTTACAAGGAAAAAATGGGAAATTCTGAGTCCGAAAGGGGGAGATAATCCATGGGGAAATCCGAATTCACTTTGCGCATCTGCACATGATAACGAAGCTACATACGAAATATCAGGCGCGTAGGTATGAAGGTGAAAAAGTTTTTCGAGTTACAAGGAAAAAATGGGAAATTCGGAGTCCGAAAGGGGGAGATAATCCATGATGGAGGGTCGGATCAAAAATCCGAATTCACTTTGCACATCTGCACATGATAACGAAGGTACATAGGAAATATGAGGCGCGTAGGTATGAAGGTGAAAAAGTTTTTCGAGTTACAAGGAAAAAATGGGAAATTCTGAGTCCGAAAGGTGGAGATAATCCATGGGGAAATCCGAATTCACTTTGCGCATCTGCACATGATAACGAAGCTACATACGAAATATCAGGCGCGTAGGTATGAAGGTGAAAAAGTTTTCGAGTTACAAGGAAAAATGGGGAAATTCGGAGTCGAAAGGGGGAGGGAGATATCCATGATGGAGGGTTTTCGGATCAAAAATCCGTAATCCACTTTGCGCATCTGCACATGATAACGAAGCTACATACCAAATATCAGGCGCGTAGGTATGAAGGTGAAAAAGTTTTTCGAGTTACAAGGAAAAAATGGGAAATTTGTTAGTCCGAAATGGGGGAGATAATCCATGATGGAGGGTCGGATCAAATAAAAAAAAAATCCGAATTCACTTTGCGCATCTGGCACAATGAATAACGAAGCTACATACCAAAAATATCAGGCGCGTAGGTATGAAGGTGAAAAAGTTTTTCGAGTTACAAGAAACGTGACGGACGTACGGACGGACGTACGGACGGACGGACACCCGTGACGAAAACAATATACCCATTTTTTTTCCCTAAAAAAGTGGGTATAATAAAGAACATTTGTGCCTAATTGATGATACCCCAACTTTAAAGGCTTTGAACACACACAAACTATGTGACCTTGATCTTGGGTTTAGCAGGGTCCCGATGATCGTGCATTTGTCATAGTATGATAGAGGACCTTCAGTGAAATGCATATGTGAACGATGATACAGTTACATGAACGGAAACAGAAATTGACACAGACATTAACCCCTACACCGCTATCTTAATTTTGTTGTCGTCTGCTGTTTATTTTCTATTTTCCATTTTTATCATCAAAAACATGCTTTGACAGCACTTTAGAATAATTTACATGCTTCGACAGCACTTCAGAATCATTTCCATTGGAAATGATTCTGAAGTGCTGTCAAAACAAGCAACAGCAGACGACAATTGTTGTATGTAGCGGTCTATGGGTTAAGGTTTTGAATGCACAAGTACCTTGAACTTGGGTTTAACAGGGGTTCGTGGATTTGTCACAGCATGATACAGGACCATCAGAGAAATGTGTGGGCGAAATATGAAGCAGTTAAGTTTGTGACGCCGGTAATGCTATATGCCCACCTCATTAGGTGGTGGGGGAATAATAAAAAGTGTATACATGTAATTGTGACTTATAGCAATGCGTGGTTCCTGCACTTGAATGGTTAACATTGGTTAGAAAATAAATTAAAACAAATAACAGCAGACGACAATACTCGACATTGGTCAGTGTGTACCGTTTCACTAAACAACATATGACTAAGAAGTTTGTACGTGCAAAACATTTACAGCAATGTCGGTATTAGCAGCCGTGTTGTGAAATTTTTGGATCTTTGTCGAGACCTCTACATGCGAATGGAAAATTGTAACATGCATTTATTTATTAACGGCCTATCAACAACTAAGGTCAGTCGAGTGCACCGGGTGAAATAATGGGATTGAATCCTCTATTTCACCTGTATTGTCGCAGTGTTTATCGAAATCTCCGTACAAACATTTGTATACCTTCTTATACCTTTTCTTATACTTTTCACCTACATGCAAACATGTGAATACATATGCGACAATTTTCCAACCTTGGCTGCCATTGGCTGTAAACGTATTCCGAAAATTAAATTTTGCACTTACGAAGTTCTTAGGCTTACAAAGTTCTTTGAAATGGTCCCATGGGGAATAGGCACCTGGGGCCCGTTTCACTAAACTTCGTACAACTAAAATGTTCGTAAGAGCAAATTTAGGATCGTCTGTAAATTTGAATTGATGGATTTACATGTACTGAGCATAGGCTGCATATTACAGCCCATGCTCAATAAATGTAAATCCAATAATTATTTACAAGAAAACATTGTTAATGTGAAATTTACAGACTATCATAATTTTAATTGAACATTTTATTTGTACGATGTTTAGTGAAACCTGGCGGCCAGATAAATAGGTGACCTCCAAGCGCAAGCTGGTAAGGTTAATGGTCGACATGAAACGGGCGGCCCGGCCATGGAATAAAACAAAAGTGGTTTTGAACACATCTCTATGGTCAGAGCCCGTGTTTCTATGTTCTGCAAATGTGTAATCAAGATCACGGAACTTGATTGGATCAAACCTCTGATTTGGAGCATGGGAATGGGGAACATGTGAAGTTTTGTAGGTATGGGCAAAGAGCTCATGATTATTAAACATCACAAGCACATTCTCAAATTTTTACTCAAAATCAGACAGTTTGATTGGCCGAGACTGAGCACAGCTCAGCCACGACCAATCAAACCTTCTGATTTCATGCACTGCTCAGTCGCAATCAACCAAACTTTCTGGTTTCAAGAATGGCAACTCAGGCACGAGAACTGAGCAGAATTTCAGAACTCAGAATGATTTGTAATCAGAAATCTGGAAGGGCTTGCAATTATCGTATGCGTAGGTGTGCACAGTAAATGCCATCAGAGAAATGTAGATGAAGCAAACAGAGAACTACATGTGTCAGTTTATAGACGACAAGGTTTCTAACACGCGTTCTATAGAGTCCAACACTTTCATCTCGTGCATCTGTTCTTTCGATTGTGTCGCCTGAAATTATACATCAGAATATGTGGCTGTGACTGAGGAAGTGGGGCTTATGGGTTTTGCGACCAGTGTAGATCCAGATCAGCCTGTGCATCAGCAGTCTGATCAGGATCTGCACTGTTCGCCGTTCCGTAAATGATGCACGGGTCACAAAACCCACAAGCCCTATTTCTCCAGCCACAGCCACACACGAGACACAGAGGCTGTAAATGGACCATGTCTCAGATGATGTCACATAGTTGAAATGTGATTGTTCGCTTTATGTTTTATAGACGACATATAGCAATCTAATGCACAATTCATTTTAATCACATCCCAAGGACTATGCTGTCAAAACGGGTATTTTGCCAGAGAAATAAAACAGAAATTCAAAAGAATGCAGATAAGATTAGGTCCAGCCTTTTAAGGGCTAACATGCTTTTAAGCCAACATTTGCAAAAACAAGATCTAGGGAAGCCGGTTAATAACAGAATATGGCATATGTTTGAAAATGCGCAATTTTTGTCACTGAAGTTATTGTGCCAGGCCTTCTGGTGCATATCGTGGTCCTACCTTATACTTTTCGGTGATCTGTTGAGCGGCCCACGCGGCGTATTTACCGTTGCTCTGTCTCTCCTTGTCTACCTTTGAACATCCTGTGGCCAGGTTGGTCGAAACCTGACGCAAAGCCAAGCATTATATAGAAGATCCTACATATTTAGCCCATTTCATGCTATTAAGGATATGCCATTTTGATTGGGGAAAATCATAAAAAAATTCTTTAAATGTGCTTAGGCGTATATGTTGCGACCACCATTTGAATAAATGAGTGGTCGCAACATATACTTTCATTAAGAAATAACAAAAATAAAAATAAAATATTTAAAAATATTCATACCCGTAAAGGTGTATTCTGCACGTAATGGGTTAATATAATTTGTATTAAACAGTTTACAGATTTATTAAAAAAAGGCTTTGTGAGTTTCTATTAAGCCAATAAGTTTAATAACAATCATTAAAACCATCACAAATATCAGGTCTATTTATTCCATAAGCATATCATCATGTTTGCTGCTTTTTTTCCAGCTCAAATAAGATAAACTTCAACTTTAATAGAACATTCTACTATTAACTTCGAAAATCAATGCGTATTTTAAAATTGATACATATTCAGCTAAAATAAGTGAGTAAAATCATCACTATGTGATGTCGGATCTACTATTCTGGGGCCCGTTTCAATAAACTTCGTACGACTAAGAAGTTTGTAAGGGCTATTCCAGGAAAAAATCTCGGGGGGGGGGGGGGGGGGGGGGGGGGTCAGGGCCGCACTTTTTTTTTTACCCCCGCACCCACAGAATTGAATTATGTCTCGTCCCCACAACCAACAGCACTGATATTTAGCTGTTCCCCACTACCAACAGCACTGAATTTAGTAAAACGTACCCCCTACCACCAGTACTGAATTATTTACCATGTCGTTATGCACCGGCGCATCCAGAAATACGCGGTTTACAGACAACACGATCATTATATTTAGATATGATAACTATCGTATTCCCAATCTAAATGTACTGTAACTGCAGGCCCGTAGCCAGGGGGGGGGTCGGAGCGGTCGGATGCCCCCCCCACCCCCCCCTCCCCCCCGCCCCCTCGAGATCCACTTTTTGAGACCCCCCTAGATACCTCAGACCCATTGGGCCTTCGAAACGACACCCCACCCCCCGCCCCCCGCCCCACTTCAAACAGGTCTGGCTACGGGCCTGAACTGTACATGTAAATACGGTCATAAGCATCCATTGCCAACAGATCAGTAAATGGAAAGTGTCATTATTAGAAGTAATTAGAAATCGTATCGGTCCCGTTAGTATTCGTTAATTTAATGACCGGCCTCCGTTTCGCCCTTCGACCAACTCGTCCCCGTCAGCCATTCAAAATAATACGACAGCCGACACAGGTTACGACAGGCCCGTACGCAGGGGGTGCAACATACTCCAAACACATTTATCAACAATAAAACAAAATAAGAATCGTTTTCTAAAATAATGAGAATCGTCTCGCGTTTTCGCGATCTCGCCTTTTCGCGATCTCGCCTTCCGCTTTTGAAAATAAGTTTTGCTCTAACCCAAATGTTCTGTCTGTAACTTGGGGCGACTATCACTGCGTTACAGACAGCTAGAACATTCAAATTCGTTTTGCTCATGCATGTAGAACGCAATTCCAACACGCATGAAAGATCGCGAAGCAAAAATACGCGCGGCAAGGTTGCAAAACGCGAGATTGAATATAATAGAATTTCGCGTCTTCTTTCCAAAGCTCGAAATCGCGAGGTATAGGACAGGTAAACATGGCTCTTAGAAGGAGACGAGTTCTCATGTGCTGCAAAAACATATTTTTATTAATTAATAGAACAAATGTGGACAAACATTTATATTTCTTGACAACAAAAACATAATTTGACAAAACATGATAATCGTCTTAAGAGACGATTCTAATGTGCTGCCAATACACGTTTATTGAGCAAAAAAAAACACAACACATTTCGATACGTGTTATTGGTTACTGCATCGCATCGTCAACATATATATATATATATATATATATATATATGTATACACAAGATCGCGAAGACCAAATCGCGAGGCGAAAACGTGAGATTCTATTTTATTAATTTTCGCGTTTTCGGCTGGCTATCTCGTGTTTTCGAGACCGCGATGCCGCGTTTTCGCCTCGGCCTTTTCATGATGTTGCCTTCTGCTTTTGGAAATACGTTTGTTCATGTCATTATGTGTGTGTAGAGTTGAAATTGAGTTTTGCGCATGCATTACATGCACGTACGAGTTGAAATTGAGTTTTGCGCATGCATTACATGCACGTACGAACGTGGAATGCACTTCGAACTAGCATGCTTTATATGCATGTACGTACGTAGAACGCAAGTCCAACACGCATGCTGTCTACACATACATGGGCAAATCGTATTTCCAAAAGCGGAAGGCGAGATCGAGATCGCAAAAACACGAGATAAAAAACAATATTTTGTGTGTGTAATAAATAGTTAAGGGTCACCTATAGACACGTTTAATAAACATTGATGAGTTATTCATATCCCTGTATTCATTTCCCTTCTACGTTGACCACGTGACCTTGGGTGACCTTGTAAATTTGGTAAAAATCTGTTTTTTTCACCGATATAGTCTCTCAAAAGCTAACAGGGTTTTTGTTCGACTCGCAATATCTGACGAGTTTAACTTCCGATTGGGCTGCAAATTGTAGACAATGTAGAGATTACTGAGCCGCAGGGTTCCTCAAAATTTGTTTTCGCTCGACAGGGGGGAGGGGGGGGGGGGCGGGGGGGGGGGGGGTCTTTCAAAATTCGGCACAGCCTCAATAACGGTGCTATCGTTGTTTTCTTTAGCGCAACGTGTAGGGGAAAGAAATCCCTGCAATATGTCCGAATTACTTTCTCTAATTTCGTAAATGTGGTAAAAATTGGGTACAATTTCTATAGACCAAAAAGGGGGCTTTTTAAAAACGTCTATCTTATAGCAGGGTTCCCTTGGAGATACAGCGCTGATCTTTGCACACACCCTGCCTCGTTACTAGGGCTACTAATAGGCGAAATGGCGAGGTCCTAGGCAGTTCCAATGGGAAATAGATAGAGAACAAGAGCTGTAGGAGAACAGCATAGCTCGACTACGAGGGTTGTCAATGTACACATAGCTTGACAAAGAAGGTGGCTGCGGCCTGCATAAAAACCTTAGCCAAGGTTGACTAAAAACATTAACCAAGGGATTATTGATGTACGTCACTAGGAGATAAAATTTTCCAAGTATGGTTGCTGTAGGCCCAGGAGTATTCCATATACAAGCTTGACTAAAAACCGTAACCAAGGGGAGATAACTAAGTAATCCAAGGATAAAAGTAGGTCAAGGTGAAATATAGGTCAGGGATTATTGATGTACATCATTAGGAGATGAAGTTGTCCAAGTATGGTTGTGGCGAGGCATGGACACTAAAAACAAAGATATAGTATAACAAAAAACTTTAACCAAAAAACTTAAGCAAAAACTTTAACCGGACACACGTACGTACAAAGTGCCGACTATATCGCGCTTTCCGCAAGCGGGCGCGAAAAAAACTTTAACCAAACACTTCAAAGTAATTTGACCTTGAGATTGGGCACAGGGGCTGCACGGGAAGGGGGTAGAATGAAAATATAGATGATGATAAACACCCATGTGAAGTTTCAAGGTAATGGGCAAAGCAGTTGCAGAGATATAGTATAACGAAAAACTTTAACCAAAAACTTTAACCAAAAAACTTAACCAAAGACTTTAACCAAAGAACTTAACCAAAAACTTTAACCAAAAAACTTAACCAAACAACTTAACCAAAAACTTTAACCGCGAAAGTGCGAGTATATCGCGCTTTCCGCAAGCGGGCGTGACAAAAACCTTAACCAAGGGGAATTAAGTAAGTAATTTAAGGTTAAATGTAGGTCAAGGTCAAATATAGGTCAGGGGTTGTTGATGTACATCACTAGGAGATGAAGTTGTCCAAATCTGGTTGGTGTAGGGCCATGAGTATTCCATCTACAAGCTTGAATAAAAACCTTAACCAAAGAGAATTAAGTAAGTAATTCAAGAGGAAATGTAGGTCAAGGTCAAATATAGATCAGGGGTTATTGATGTACATCACTATGACAAAAGGTTGTCCAAGTATGGTGTCTGTATGCACAATAGTATTCCATGTACAAGCTTGAGTAAAAAGCTTAACCAAGGTGGAGTAAAAACCTTAACCAAGGGGAATTAACTAAGTAATTCAAGGTTAAATGTAGGTCAAGGTCAAATATAGGTCAGGGGTTGTTGATGTACATCACTAGGAGATGAAGTTGTCCAAGTATGGTTGGTGTAGGGCCGCCAGGAGTATTCCATCTACACGCTTGACTAAAAACGTTAACCAAGGGGAATTAAGTAAGTAATTCAAGAGGAAATGTAGGTCAAGGTCAAATATAGATCAGGGGTTGTTGATGTACATCACTAGGAGATGAAGTTGTTCAAGTATGGTGGGTGTAGGGCCAGTAGTATTCAATATAGAAGGTTGACTAAAAACCTTAACCAAAGTGAATTAAGTAAGTAATTGAAGAGGAAATGTAGGTGAAGGTCAAATATAGATCAGGGGTTATTGATGTACATACCTATGAGAAAAGGTTGTCGAAGTATGGTGTCTGGATGCACAATAGTATTCAATGTACAAGCTTGAAAAAAAACCTTAACCAAGGTTGACTAAAAACCTTAACCAAGGGGAATTAAGTAAGTAATTCAAGAGGAAATGTAGGTCAAGGTCAAATATAGATGAGGGGTTATTGATGTGCATCACTAGGAGATGAAGTTGTCCAAGTATGGTGGGTGTAGGGCCAGTAGTATTGCATATACACGCTTGACTAAAAACCTTAACCAAGGTTGAGTAAAAACCTTAACCAAGGGGAATTAACCAAGTAATTCAAGAGGAAATGTAGGTCAAGGTCAAATATAGATCAGGGGTTATTGATGTACATCACTAGGAGATGAAGTTGTCCAAGTATGGTGGGTGTAGGGCCAGTAGTATTCCATATACAAGCTTGACTAAAAACCTTAACCAAGGCGTGACGGTGACGCCGACGCCGACGCCGACGCCGACGCCAGGGGGACAACATAAGCTCTACTTATTCTTTGAATAGTCGAGCTAAAAACCGGGAGACTATATCGGAATCGGCTAACCCACTGTCCTTTTTTTTGCGTTTTTATGCTCATTTTCATTCTACCATATCTCATTGAATCCTACTCCGATTTCTACAAAATTTGCACCTATATACAGGGGAGATGTTTTTCTTAAATAAACCTTAATTTGCTTGTGCGGTTTGTACGTTTTTCAACATTTTTGAGGACTTTGAAAATGGCGAAATATCACTTTTTCAACAAATATCGCAACACTTGAGTTTCGTTCCTGATAACTTTTGTATGCCTAAACTGGCACTATAAACGACATGCGGTAACGAAAGCATTCGTTATTGGCAACTACTATGGAAATATGGAGGTCTATATCTCTATACTTGACAAAGTTATTAAGGTCGGTTTGGGAAATTGTTGTCACATGTGTTTGATTTCTTAGACTGTGCGAAAAAAATATTGTGAACAAGCGGACGTGCACCGCTAACGCGGGTGGGTTTGGGGATGCTCCCCCAAGACAATTTTGACATCTAGATCGTCATAGACGCGATTTCCCGGCACTTAGATCACCGGATACAGCATTAAATATATAAATATAAAAAAAAAAAATATCGGCAAAATCTGAGACGAGGCAGCTCTCATCCTGGCTACGGGCCTGGTACGACTCATGGGGGTGGGGGGGGGGGGCAAATCGCCAGTAATTCAGCCATAAATGCTCTCCTCGCTGCCTGTGTGCGGCAGATTTGGTCTTAGAAATGTTCCCACGGTGGAGATTTTGCCTCTCCACCGGCCGGGACGAGTGGGATTTCCACCCGACACGGTGGGACAAATGTTTACGTCCACTCCATCTGATCACTGGGTCGGGTGGACGAAGCCAAAAATCGCGCTGAGCGTACTGTAGGTACATGTGATGCTGCCGTGTTCTGCCGAAGACACGTCCTTGCGTATGTAACAATTTGTCAAAATCGTGAACGACGCATGAAAATGCGGGCGCGTCGAAAGTGTTTGTCTTAATTGTCGGTGGCAAAATGAAAGCGAACGAACAACACTTGGTACGAATTGCAGCTTCCGGACGTAATTATCTATCGGCAGTTTTCACTGGACGCTACTTTGGAAGTGTCATTTTATTGGCCAATCGACATGAGCGTTTTACAATGCATGATGCATTGTGAATAACACGAAATAGAATCTGTGAGGCCACGAAAATCTAATTTTTTAATCGACGCGAACACCCACAGCATTGAATTAACTAGAAATGGACGCTTGTCGACAAGCGCATGTGTATCCCCCTCCCCAGATACACAAGTAGTTTGAAAAAAGGGTGATCGAGTTATGCTCCGGAGACAAAATCGGTGACGGACAAAGGGAGATAACTAAACAATTAGTGATGCAAGAGTTGTCAATCTTGCGCGACACACCTTTAGGGTCTATGCATGTGTGAAGCTACTGGAGTGCAGAATTATTTGTTAATAGTCCTATATTTATGTACATATATCTGCACAGGTGCACATAATGCCACAATATTTTCAACACAGTTGACGGAAATGTAATATAGAATGTAAATAAAAAAAATAATGCTCGCTACTGGAGCCGAGAATTTATTTTAATAGTCCTATATTTATCTACATATATCTGCACAGGTCCACATACTGCCACAATATTGTCAACACAGTTTAGGTAAATGTAATAATTTAGCTGTATAAATTACCTGTAATAAGTTAGTGGTCAGTTAAAAAATTTAAAAATAATGTAAAAGAAATTTTATTTCAAAAAAAGTTGAAAAATAAAAAATAATAATGCTTGCTACTGGAACCCAGAATTTTTTTTTAATAGTCCTATATTTATTTACATATATCTGCACAGGTCCAAATAATGCCACAATATTTTCAACACAGTTTACGGAAATGTAATATACAAATTTTTTTTTTTTAAATAATGCTCGCTACTGGAGCCCAGAATTTTTGTTAATAGTCCTATATTTATCTGCATATATCTGCACAGGTCCACATACTGCCACAATATTGTCAACACAGTTTTACGGAAATGTAATAATGTTACCTGTATAAATTACCTGTAATAAGTTAGTGGTCAGAATTAAATTGAAAAAAATGTAAAAAAAAAAAATGGAAAAAAAAATTAAATTAAAAAAAAGAAAAAGAATAATGCTCCCTACTGGAGCCCAGAATGTTTTTTAATAGTCCTATATTTATCTACATATCATATATACACAGGTCCACATATTCCCACAATATTTTCAACACAGTTTACGGAAATGTAATATAATCATTTACCTGTATAAATTACCTGTAAGTTGTCAGTGGTCAGTTGCACATGCTAGCACATGCACAGGTGAATAGTCTGTATATAGCACTTACCACCTTATGCTACTAGACAAAAATTGAAAAATAATTTGAAAAAAAATAATTAAAAAACAAAATGGAAAAAAAAAGTTTAAAAATAATAATGCTTGCTACTGGAGCACAGAATTTTTTTTTAATAGTCCTATATTTATCTACATATATCTGCACAGGTCCACATAATGCCACAATATTTTCAACACAGTTTACGGAAATGTAATATAATCATTTACCTGTATAAATTACCTGTAAGTGGTCAGTGGTCAGTTGCACATGCTAGCACATGCACAGGTGAATAGTCTGTATAAAGCACTTACGACCTTATGCTACTAGACAAAAATTGAAAAATAATTTGAAAAAAAAAAGGAAAAAAAAAAGTTTAAAAATAATAATGCTTGCTATTGGAGACCAGATTTTTTTTTAATAGTCCTATATTTATCTACAAAAATCTGCACAGGTCCACATAATGCCACAATATTTTCAACACAGTACCCAATGTAGTGATTTACCTGTATAAATTACCTGGTCAGCAGTGGTCAAGCACTGGACATCTGCACATGCTAGCCCATGCTAGCCCATGGTTCTCCCCGTTTCTTTTGTTCTCTCTACAGGTAAGGTGTACAGAGCACACGAGAAAAGGTGTACAGAGCAGACGAGAAAACAGGTCTTCATGCATTATTGTCCAGTTTGTAGAGTGCAGAAAACAAAAAAGGGAGATAACTCAAAAATTAGCTACGCAAGAGTTGTCATTCTTGTGCGCGACACACCTCCGGGTCGTGGTCTATGCATGTGTGAAGTTTCATGAAAATATTCCAAAGGGTGGTCGAGTTATGCTCCGGACAGGAAATCAGTGAGCGAAAACAAAAAAGGGAGATAACTCAAAAATTAGCTATGCAAGAGTTGTCATTCTTGTGCACGACACACCTTCGGTTCGTGGTCTAATTGAATGTGTTAAGTTTCATAAAAATATTCCAAAGGGTGGTCGAGTTATGGTCAATCAGTGCGCAAAACAAAAAAGGGAGATAACTCAAAAATTAGCTATGCAAGAGTTGTCATTCTTGTGCGCGACACACCTTCGGGTCGTGGTCTATGCATGTGTAAAGTTTCATGAAAATATTCCAAAGGGTGGTGGAGTTATGCTCCGGACACGAAATCAGTGCGAGAAACAAAAAAGGGAGATAACTCAAAAATTAGCTATGCAAGAGTTGTCATTCTTGCGCGTGACACACCTTCGGGTCGTGGTCTATGCATGTGTGAAGTTTCATGAAAATATTCCAAAGGGTGTTCGAGTTATGCTCCGGACAAGAAGTGTCTGCGGCGGACGCGGACGCGGCGCGCTGTCAAATCCATAGTATCCCCCGACGGAGTCCGGGGGATACAATTATAGGAGTGCACCCCCCCACTAACAGAATCAAATACATTGAATACCCCCCTACCAACAAGAACAATATAGCTTCCGACCCCACAACCAACCGATTTAACTCTTTGCATGCTGGGAAATTTGTGGGCTATAAATAGTTCAAAAATAGCAGATGACAATTCATTATATTTTCTTTTATTTCTCCTTATAAATGTCATGAATATGTCTTGGAATTTCATTAGAAGTGTGTCCGGAGGACACAATTCTAATGAAATTTCAAGACATATTTACAGAGAGAAATAAAACATATACTCCTAATTCGTTTGGCGGATATTTTCGCCGCTAGCATGCAAAGAGTTAATGACCCCTACATATAGGTGGAAAAAGGTAGCATTAATGAACCATGTATATGTGGGAATCAAATTTATAGAAATCTTCGTAAAAATATTTTTATTGTACAAAGTTTAGTGAAACTGGCCCCAGTAGCCTATTTCACCAACATTGCAAAGTATACTTAATATCTAGCAAAGTATACTTTGAGGGAGAAATTTCCAACTTAAGGATCAATTTTTATTATACTGAATTTATGACATTATCACAGCTGTGATAATGTAATAAATTCAGTATACTAATTCTGCATACTTTTAATCATCAAATATATGCAGTGGTTAGTTATATATGAAATGCATTTTGGGAAAAATAAATGATTACTCCCTCAAAGTATACTTTGCTAGATAAGTATACTTTGCAATTTTGATGAAATCGGCTACTGTATTACAAATATTTGGAGTATTTACCAACACTTACCAACAATAGACCAAAATGTGCCCGTGTGTTGTTTGGGTTGAGTTTGCACGCCTGTGAAAAATACGATCTGGATAATTCTAGATTTTCTACTCCTCCTTGTGTATATTTAATCTGAAACATAAACACTGAAAACACTGAAAACTGAAAACACTGATAAAAACAAGAAAATGTGGCTTGTCGGCATACAAATCCATCCTGTGGAAAATTGAAGAAACTCTGACAAGCTTCTTAAAGGTACATGCCCACTCAGTTGGCAAAAAATGTTCTTATATCAGAGATATTTTCTGGCAAAATAAACATTCATTCACCCTTACCCCACGTATTGATTGGCATTATTATACATTTTATATCAGACGTAAATTTTCACACTGATATCAGGAGCGATAACTGTGTTTCCTTAAAACGTTAACGGACATTACTATTTAGTATATGTATTTACATTTTGATGTGCAATGATCATACTTTATAATCTGTTGAAAATATTATTTTTGCAGGTGACGCATTTAACTAGTATAATTAAGTTAAAAATAGCATGCCTCATTTGCATACGAAAATAGCCTGATACCACCGAGCGTCACTATCAGTAAAATATTTATTACTAAATAATTATATCTGTATAGCGGGCACTTGTAATTGTTAGAACAGGTGGAATGGCGACACAATTACACACTTCTTTAATTTTGTGCCTACTGAGTGGGCATGTACCTTTAAATGGACCCACTGACACACACGGACAGACACAGTCCAAATACTATATGCCTCCCAGCTCTACCGAGACCTGTAGCCGATTTCACCAAAATTGAAAAGCATACTTATCTAGCAAAGTGTACTTTGAGGGAGTAATCATTTATTTTTCCCGAAATTCATTATTTCACACAGAACTAACGAGTCGACTGCATATATCTGATGGTTGTGATAATGTAATAAATTCAGTGTCATAAAAATTAATAAATTTATTCTTAAATTGAAAATGTCTCCCTCAAAGTGTACTTAGCGAGATATTAAAGTATACTTTGCAATTTTGGTGAAATCGACTACAGGGGCATACAAACATCAAGAGTAAGCAGTTAATTGTCCTTAGACATTTATACATGCAATGCTGTGCTGCCAACTCAATGTTTATCTTATCCTTAATAATGTGGCCGGTCGGCACAGAAATGCTCCCGCTGGTAGCGAACGAAGGCATATTTGAAAACACAAAAGCCCGGAAGATTGTGGATTTGTGACAGCATGATAGAAGACCATCAGAGGAATGAATGTGTGAATGATTTTTGTTTGTTTATTTGTTGGGGTTTAACGGCCTATCAACAGCTACGGTCATTTAAGGCCAGGTCAATGGGTTTAGTACTAAATCCCATATATTACCTGTTCAAGTACATGTACATGTTCAAGTACATGTACAAATGGGGGGAAAATCCCAAAATCAGAACTGAATATTTACAATAACAAAACTATATATTCAGCCCTGAAATCAGAATGATCCTGATCTGATGACAGGTCCTCGCCACACCAGAATCACTTGGCCCCCTCCCAAAAGCAGTAGGATCAGTAATAATCTTACTACTTTTATCATGGGCAATAACCCAATTCAACTCCCAGTAACAAAAGAGCCAAAGATAAAAACGTACACGAGGGCCAAACCAGGCAAATAGTGATTCCTCTAAGGAGGAACCAATACCGTTAATTTACGCCACCTCGTTCGCCATACCTCCACCCACGAATGTGTGAATGAATATGCAACAGTTACATGAAAGGAACCAGCAGTATGTTAAGTTTATGACTTACATACAGGATGTACGGATGCCGGTAACTCTACATGCCCCCTCACCATTCGGTGGCTGGGGCATAAAAATGGGAGACACAGGGAGATAAATGGGCCATGGTTTGGTATTACCTCCCCTAAACCAAATGTAATATCTGTAAATAACGACAAATGTAGACACACAAATCAGAGGCCATGCGGGATTCAAATACCAATTTTGTTTTCAGAATGATTGTCAAGATTTTTACAGGCTTTCTTACAAACCACAGTATCATGCAATTACACAATATGTTTGTAAGTGAAAATTTAGGATCGTCTGGAAATTTCAATTGGTGGATTTACATTTATTAAGCATAGGCTGCCTATGCTCAATAAATGTAAATCCAATAATTGTTCACAAGAAAACATTGTTAATGTGAAATTTACAGACTATCATAATTTTGCACTTACAAAATTTTTAGTCATACAAAGTTTAGTGAAACAGCCCCCAGGGAGGCATTTCTAGAGCCGGGCCCAAGTAAGAGCTCGACCGATTGATTTGAGTTTTACATCCATTCAACATCAAGGTCATATGTGACAGAGACTGAAGAAATGGGGCTTATGGGATTTGTGAACTGTGTAGACCCTGATCAAATCGCACACTGTGGTAGCCGATCTATATTGTGTGTTAGACACACGACAGGTGTTTCATCGATGGAATTACGAACTGTGCAGATCCTGATCAGACTGTGCGGATGCGCAGGCTGATTAGGATCTACACTGATCGTAAACACCATAAGCCCCATTTCTCAAGTCACAGCCACATACATTTATACAGATGGTAAGTACGAGCTGGAAAATGAAAGTGAATGGGTTTAAAGCCGCAGCAAAGGCTAAGGTCATACAGAAACCTCGGTTTCACGTCTCATCCGAAAGACCAAAATACGAGCTGGAACCACAAGCAATACCTCGGCATATTTCTGGTGAAACAAATGGTTGTGCGGATTGGACATGAGCAGTTCCTCCATACAGAAGGCAGCCTTGTTGTAGTCTTGTAAATGGAGGTACATGTCGCATAACTCCAGCCACGCGTCAAAGTCCGTCATAAACCTGCCAATGTAGAACACAGAATGAAGGGTCAGTGGAAGGGGACTAAGTCATAGACGTAGTCCCCTTCTTCCACTGACCCCATCATATACTATACAATGTTCTAAGACAAACTGATTGATTGCGAGGAGAAGTAGGGGACCCCGAATCTCTTTGACAGACGCACAAACGATCAGTAGTGAGGGTAATCATAGTAATATGGAAGGATGTATTGTTACTTAGTAATGCATGTGTGCGATTTAAGATGTAAGCTGAAGGCAAATAAAATCAGTAGCGAAGGTAATTGTATTAACTGGAATGATGTATAGTTTCTAAGATATTAGCTGAAGGCAAAACAGAAATTGTAGGTGATTTGAGAAACTCTTACAAAAACTTTCAAAAAATAAACGGACGGATGGACAGAACGAAACCTATAGCACACCGATGATTCTCGGCGGGACCCTAATTATAGGTGATTTGAGAAACTCTTTCAAAAACTATCAAAAATTAAACGGACGGACAGACAATTCTCGGCGGGGCCCTAATTATAGGTTATTTGAGAAATTCTTAAAAAAACTAGAAAATTGTTTGTAAAACAAAATGCCGCAGCTGTTGAGCATTCATGAATACAACAGCAATCACTGAGTGAGTGATTGGAGAGAAAAATTATTTTCAGAGTAATAAAAGGGGCATAACTGTGGATTGATCGATGGAACAGGGAAAATTTTGTGTTACGCACTCCTGCACTTGATGGTTGGAATGTATACAGAGTATGATGAGAATCGGTCAAAAACTGTAAAGTAGTTCGCCAGATAAGGAAAAAATATATATTCCGAGTCCAAAAAAGGGGCATAACTGCGGATGGAACGGCGGGACAGCAAATTTGTTTACATAACGCCCTCCTGCACTTGATGGTTGGGATGTATATCGAGTATGATGAGAATCAGCCAAAAACTGTAGAAGTAGTTCGCCGGACAAGGAAAAAACTAATAATTGTCAGAATCGAAACAGGGGCATAACTGCGGATGGATCAGTGGGAGAGCGAAAAAAATTACGTTACACACTCCTGTACTTGATGGTAGAAGTAGTTCGCCGGACAAGGAAAAATAAATATTTTGAGAGTATGTTTGTTTGTTTGTTTATTGGTGTTTAACGACCTATCAACAGCTAAGATCATGTAAGGACGGGCAAACGGGTTCGATCCCATTTTAAACTGCTTCATTCAATGGGGGGAAAATCCCAAGATCAGAACGGAATATTTACATCGAGAAAAAATATTTTCAGCCCTGAAATTAGAATAACCTGACCTGGTGCCAGGTTCATGCCAGACCAGTCACTTGGCCTCTTCCCCTAAAATAGGATTACGAATAATCGTAATACTCACATAAGGGGTATAACCAGATTCAACCATCATATACAAAATGACAAAAACGTATACGAGAGCCAAACCAGGTCTCCAGTTGGAATTCCGGTAAGGATGAACCCCTATCGTTAAATTACCCATCACATACTCCCACCTGCCACCCACTATTTTCAGAGTAGACAAGAAACGAGGCAAAGCCACGAAGGCCAGGTTTTTTCCAAGCATAGACACTTGGATAACATAATTATACCCACTTTTTGTAGACTAGATGGCCGTGGCCTGCATGTCGCGCCTTGGGGCGAGGCATGGACACTAAAAAAATCGATATAGTAGATGGAAAAACTTTAACGAAAATTTTTTTTAACCGGACACGGACGGAAAGACGGACGTATGCCAAAATGCATAAAATGCGCTTTCCGCAAGCGGGTGCGACAATGATGATAAACACCCATGTGAAGTATCAAGGTAATGGGTGAAGCAGTTGCAGAGATATAGTACACTAAAAAACTTTAAAAAAAAACATTAAAAGTAATTTGACCTTGACATTGTGCACAGGGGCCGCACGGTTGGGGGTTAGAATGAAAATATGGATGATGATAAACACCCATGTGAAGTTTCAAGGTAATGGGCGAAGCAGTTGCAGAGATATAGTATAACGAAAAAGTTTTAACCAAAAAACTTTAACCAGACGTACGTTAAAAAGTTAACGTTGAAAATGGCTAAGTCAATTACGTAGAAATAATAGGTGAAGGTAAAACAAGAAACGAGGCAAAGCCACGAAGGCCAAGTTTTTTCCAAGCATGGACACATGGATAACATAATTATACCCACTTTTTGTAGACTAGATGGCCGTGGCCTGCATGTCGCGCCTTGTGGCGAGGCATGGACACTAAAAAAATAGATATAGTAGATGGAAAAACTTTAACGAAAAAACTTTAACCGGACACACGGATGGACGGACGGACGGACATATGCCAAAATGCCGACGATATCGCGCTTTCCGCAAGCGGGTGCGACAATGATGATAAACACCCATGTGAAGTGTGAAGGTAATGGGTGAAGCAGTTGCAGAGATATAGTACACGAAAAAACTTTAACAAATAAATTCAAAGTAATTTGACATTGACATTGCGCACAGGGGCCGCACGGTTGGGGGTTAGAATGAAAATATGGACGATGATAAACACCCATGTGAAGTTTCAAGGTAATTGGCGAAGCAGTTGCAGAGATATAGTATAACGAAAAAGTTTTAACCAAAAAATTTAACCAGACGTACGTTAAAAAGTTAAAGTTGAAAATGGCTAAGTCAATTACGTAGAAATAATAGGTGAAGGTAAAAAAATGGTCACATGTTGGATAGTTGTATGTGGTAGGCACCCCTTGGTTATGAAGCTGTGAAAGTTTGGTGGTCCTAGGTGGTACAGTACCAAAGAAATGGACTTAAACACGAAAACTTAACATTGTAAACGCGAAAACTTAACATTGAAAATGGCTAAGTCGACTACGCGGAAAAAATGGGTCAAGATAAAAAAAAAGTAACATGTTGGATAGTGATATGTGGTGGGCACCCCTTGATTATGAAGCTGTGAAAGTTTGGTGGTCCTAGGTGGTACAGTAACAAAGAAATGGACTTAAACACAAAAACTTAACACTGATTGTGGACGCCGCCTGCCCGCCCGCCCGCCCGCCGCCCGCCAGCCCGCCCGGCTTTCGCCAATCCAATACCCTGAATTTTTTTTAAAAAAAAACCTGGCTAAAAATGGGGCATAACTCTGGATGAATCAGTGGGACAGGGAACATTTTTTAAGTTACGCACTCCTACACTTGATGGTAGGGTTGTATATCGAATATGAAGAAAATCAGCCAAAAGCTGTAGAAGTAGTTTGCCGGCCATGGAAAATTTATATTGACAGACGCAGACGGACGGACAGATATGGTACTATATGCCATCGACAACTATCGTTGCGGTGGCATAATAAACGGACAGACAGACAGATGCACGGACGGACGGACAGACCTAGGCCGATTCTCGGCGGTGCCCTAATAACCAAACTTACGTTTCTAAATATTTATTTAATGCCGCTACGGCCTCTGGGATTTTATCTTGAGCTTTCAATATTGCAACTTCCCGTTTCTTGGCAAACTGTTGAAGACAAAGCAAGTAATGGGAATAATGAGAACAGTATACAAGTTTATAACAGGGCTCCAGATAAAGAATTAGCAATTGAGTATTGTCACTCCATCATTTCTGAAGCAATTGTGCATTTCAAAATTTTAATTGGGTAGAATAAAATCACACTACTGTTTACACATCAACAGATAGCAATTATTGAATAGATTGCTTCGAAATGAAAACATGTCTTGGCATTTCATTAGAATTGTCTCCTTGGAGACAATTCTAATAAAATACCAAGATGTGTTATCATGGAAAATAAGACAAATAAGCTATATTTGTGGTCTGTTTATTGTTTTCTGCAGCATGATAAAGATACCACAATTTTTTTTATTACCTTTTAGATACTCGCTACTTCTGATTTCAATTGGGTTTTTGGCAATTTTAATTGGGTATTTAAGCAAATACGCAGCTTATCTGGAGCTCTGTTATAATATACTTGTACCTGCCAAAACTGCAAATGCCACTGTGAAATATCAGTACTTCAGGTATCTACATTCATATGCACACTTGTCATACAGTTTGACCTGTATGAGCGGTCACCTGTAATAAATGGTCACCTCGGCTAAACAGTCACTTCAAATTCCACCCGTCCATTATTGCTCTATGATACACCTGTAATCGACGGTCACTCGTGTTTTGCGGCCAGCGGTCAGCGATAATCATCCCAAAATAGTGGTGTTGTGTCCTTAGGCGGTCACCCGCGAATCCCGATTTATTATCAGCTGGCACATTTCCAGCCTCTGTCGTATCATCAAAGTCAGAATAAACATCACGTCAATTATCGGCTGTCAATTATACTCTGCAGACTCAGGTAAAGGATAATTCAGTAACAGGTCGGCGATATTAATTAAGGGGATTTTGTTGTGACAGAAGTGTATCTTTGATCAAGCAAAAGAAATCTGTGAGTTCACAAGTCAAACAGCCTAGTGCATCCGGGTTCTTGGGGAGTAAACAAATAAACATTTCGCCTATTAGCGATGTGTATTGATAGAGTATTTTTCATGCAACATCGCTAAATTAATAATAACGTCAATTTCATATTATGTTCTGAGCATTGTTTGATAAAAACATACGTCTTGAACGATTGTCCCGAATTACTGACATAAAGAAAAGCAGATCAAATGGCTTCCAGTTTTTTCCCTTCTAAATAAATTTGCCAAAATAATCACCTTTTATAACACATAGATACAGAGCCCCGCAGGGGACATTGATTTTTTTTATTCAATCGTTCCCATGAAATAACAATTTGTTCCCTCAATTTAACAATTTGTTCCCTCAAATTAACAATTCGTTCCCACGATATAACAATGCGTTCCCTCAAATTAACAATTTGTTCCCTCGAATTAACAATTCGTCCTCTCAATTTAACAATTTGTTCCCTCGAATTAACAATTCGTTCCCACGAGATAACAATTCGTTCTGTGGGAACAAATTGTTATTTTGTGGGAATGAATTGCTAAATTGATGGAACAAATTTTTAAATTGAGGGAATAAATTGTTAATTCATGGGAACAAATTGTTATTTTGTGGGAACGAATTAATAAAAAAAAAATTCTACGTCACCTGCGGGACTCCATACAAAGACTGTATTGATCAACCAAATCAACTAAATTTTCAAATGTATTGCAGTATAAAATTAAATAAGTGAATAAATAAGTGAATGTTTAAATTTGTTTTGATCATTTGGTCCCTATTTAATAAAGAAGAAAATCAATAATCCATTTGCAAAATATAAAATATACTAGATGGCCGCGGCCTGCATGTCGCGCCTTGTGGCGAGGCATGGACACTAAAAAAAAGATATAGTATAACAAAAAACTTTAAACCTTAACCAAAAACTTTAACCGGACACACGTACGTACATACGTACGTACGTACGCCAAAGTGCCGACTATATCGCGCTTTCCAAAAACTTCAAAGTAATTTGACCTTGACATTGGGCACAGGGGCCGCACGGGAGGGGGGTAGAATGAAAATATAGATGATGATAAACACCCATGTGAAGTTTCAAGGTAATGGGCAAAGTAGTTGCAGAGATATAGTATAACAAAACACTTTAACCAAAAAACTTAACCAAAAAACTTTAACCAAAAACTTTAACCAAAAAACTTAACCAAAAAACTTAACCAAAAACTTTAACCAAAAAACTTAACCAAAAACTTCAAAGTAATTTGACCTTGACATTGGGCACAGGGGCCGCACGGGAGGGGGGTAGAATGAAAATATAGATGATGATAAACACCCATGTGAAGTTTCAAGGTAATGGGCAAAGCAGTTGCAGAGATATAGAATAACGAAAAACTTTAACGAAAAACTTTAACCAAAAAACTTAACCAAAAACTTTAACCAAAGAACTTAACCAAAAACTTTAACCAAACAACTTAGCCAAAAACTTTAACTGTACAAAGTGCCGACTATATCGCGCTTTCCGCAAGCGGGTGCGACAAAAATAGGCCTTTAATTTGAAATCAGGGGGTACAATACTCTTTAGACACAAAGTTTATCTGGAGCTCCGAGTATGCAAGACAACACCGACAGTGTAATATATATGTTCCACCACCCCACTATCATCATCCCACACCCATCAAACTTCAGAGCTTAACCCTTTCAACACCACAGACCTCTATAGAGACAATGTTTGCAAACAGTGCAGATCCAGATGAGCCGGCTCGTAACGAGCCGTCTCATCAGGATCTCCACTGTTTGTTAATAGTTATCAAATTTGAAAAAATTACCCTTTCTGAAGAATGGAATAGCCTGAAAATTTGAATGGACCAATGAAATAGCATGAAACAGTGGCATGGAACAGCCCATTAAGTTACTTGGTGTTGAAAGGGTTAAAGTGTATTGTACGTGTATGTTAATTTTTCCAATGAATTACTCAAGCTTTTTTAACTGTTTGAGGCTGAACAATCGCAAACAATTTGAACAAAATATACTGGAGAAATGGGACTTATGGCTTTTACGACCAGTGTAGATCCAGATCAGTCTGTGCATCCGCATAGTTGGACCAGGATCTGCACTGTTTGCTATTCCATCGAAGAAACACACGTCATACTTCTAACAAGCAAAATAGATCATTATCGGGCTACAGGTGTGTGCTACTTGATCAGGAGCTACGTACACTGAACACAAAAACCCAAGTCCCATTTCTCCAGTCACAGCCACAAATAAGGGGGTAAAATACATCAATATGTGTTTTTTCTGGTGCTCTGGGGGCCGTTTCACTAAACTTTGTACGACTAAATTGTTTGTAAGTGCAAAATTATGTAAAATGCACATTAACTTGTAACCAATTATTGGATTTACATTTATGCAGCATATGCAGCCTATGCTCAATAAATATAAATCCATCAATTGAAGTTTCCAGACGATCCGAAATTTGCACTTACATGTACGAACATTTTAGTTCTACGAAGTTTAGTGAAACGGGCCTCTGAACTTTATAAGTTTTAATCAATAGGCTACACACCATGTTTGTGGCATCCTCATCCAGAATCTTTGTATACTCCTGCCTCGCCTCATCATAGCTGAAAAAGACAAATTGTACTTGACCGACCACAACTACTGTCTGTTCCACGTTTTTCTGCCGACGAACTTTTGGCTATTAAACCTAAACAAGAGGGCCATGATGGCCCTAATTCGCTCACCTGACTCCATGAAGACCAGAGGAGAATGTGACATTGAGTTCATGTGTTAAAAAATTGTGATATTTTTAGATGGCGGTCATCTTGGATTAAGAGACGACTCATTTTACTAAATCTGAAAATGCTTCACCCAAGGATCTTAACTTACTATGAAGTTTAGCCAGCATCGGCCATATGGTTCCTGAGAAAAAGACGTTCAAAATCTCGAATAAATGGACCTTTTGGCGGCCATCATGGATGACATAATCATCCGATTCCGACAAATATTGCACCATAGCAATCGCCTTATCGATACCTTCAATTTGATATATGACATGAGCATATACGGTCAAAAATTAAATTTGACCCCACAGGCCACGCCCATTTTTGACCCCGGGGTCACCATTTTAACACCTTTGATAGAGCATTCTACATCGATAATTCTACCAAGTGGACGTCGAAATCCGGCTGGCGGTTCATGAGAAGATTTTTTAAGAAATTGTGCTATTTTTAGACGGCGGCCATCTTGGATTAGCGACGACCTCCGTTTTAACAAATCTGAAAATGCTTCACCCATGGACCATAACTGTAAAGTTTGGCCAACATGGGCCAAGCGGTTCGTGTGAAGAAGAATTTTGAAATCTCTAATAAAAGAACGACCTTTTGACCTTTCGGCGGCCATCTTGGATGACATGACCATTCAATTTCGACAAAAATGTACCAGAGCGATCGCCTCTTTGATACCTTCGATTTGATATAGACATGACCATATTCGGTCAAAAATAAAATTTGACACCAATTTGACCCCACGGGCCACGCCCATTTTTGACCCCGGTGTCACCATTTTAACAACTTTGAAAGAGCATTGTACATCGATTATTCCTACCAAGTTTCGTCGAAATCCGGCTGGCGGTTCATGAGAAGAAGATTATTTTAAGAATTTATGCTATTTTTAGACGGCGGCCATCTTGGATTAGCGACGACCTCTGTTTTAACAAATCTGAAAAGGCTTCACCCATGGACCATAACTATGAAGTTTGGCCACCATGGGCCAAGCGGTTCGTGTTAAGAAGAATTTTTAAATCTGTAATAAAAGAACAACCTTTTCACCTTTTGGCGGCCATCATGGATGATATGACCATCCAATTTCGACAAATAATGTACCAGAGCGATCGCCTCATTGATACCTTCGATTTGATACAGACATGACCATATTCGGTCAAAAAATAAAATTTGACCCCAATTAGACCCCACGGGCCACGCCCATTTTTGACCCCGGGGTCACCATTTTAACAACTTTGAAAGAGCATTGTACATCGATCATTCCTACCAAGTTTCGTCGAAATCTGGCAGGCGGTTCTTGAGAAGAAGATTTTTGAAGAATTTGTGCTATTTTTAGACAGCGGCCATCTTGGATTACGTAGTGACGTCATTTTAACAATTTTGTAATCGCCCTACCTAAGGACCATGACCATGACGTTTGGTGACTATAGGCCAAATGGTTACCGAGGAGAAGACGTTTGAAAATGTTCACGAACGACGATGGACGACGACGGACGACGACGGACACATTGCGGTAACAATAGCTCACATGAGCTTCGCTCAGGTGAGCTAAAAATATTAAAAAGTAAGTACTTTTTCATAAATAACAAAAAAGTCACCTTCCCCAAAAAAAAATTGTTTGAAGAAATTCCATCAAATTAGGGGATAACCATGCTTTGTTTTTCGATTTGGAGCGGTATGTGGGAGGTTTTATGGTCTGTGAATCAGTTTTACGGCGACGCGTTAGAGGAGCCGTAAAACTGATTCACAGACCATAAAACCTCACACATACCGCTCCAAATCGAAAAACAAAGCATGGTTATTCTAATGCATTATAGTGTGCTCCGTTTTCTGCACCGTCGGAGCATATAACGAACAGTGTTTTTTCCAATAAATCAGCTGGTTGTTGACCACATCCATAACCGCCTCACACCAAATGAATTTGCAGAAATGTAACTCCGCCAAAAAGTAATCCCATTTCCAATGGAGATTAACCGGACTTTTCTAAGGTATGTATACTTTTACTAGACTCAACACAATAGTTTAACAATTTTTATAGTTATACATGTGTAGTATATTGCTTTTATTCATTTAAAAAACAAGTTAATTGTTTGCCGAATCCACTGGGTTCTACTTCGAGTGCGAGTGTTCTTCATAACGGAAAAGTCACATTTATCTCAGAATTCTCGTCTATACAGAAGATTATCTATCTGCAACACACTTTCTTAGGCGTAATTATGTATGTTTACATTGCAGTTAGTGAAATTGAACGCTGGTACTGGCCTTTGGGATTGAATTTGAGCATTGCCATTTGAGTTGATGGTCAAATTGTTTTATATATTTTGGGTGGGTGGGGTAATATTTTGTTGACTTTCTTGAAGTGCCACCCTAAAATCATTTCTATCAGTTCTTGGCTGTATCTCTTCTTCTACATTCTGTTTCACAGGTCGAGACTGAAGAATCGAGGAATACTGCCGCTTCTGTCCCTCCAAAGAGTCATTTTCTGGATGTAATTTATTTATATACTTGTCGAATGCTGCCACTGGACACTTTTCTTCATTCGTTTCGTACAATCGCGGTTTTTGTGTGTCGTCATCGCGTTCGTTTACACCTTTGTGCTTCTTTGTTGCTTCATTGTATGTAATTTCTATGTATTTTGTTCCAACTGAATCAACTTTGATTACATAGGCATTTTTTTTTAGGTTTTGCACATTTTCTTGGCCGCGCCTGCCGAAACCGAGTGACAAATCAAACCAGACTTTTCTTTGTAGGCCCTTTGGTGATGTGATATTGAATACATCTGATTCCCTAAGTTTATCCAAATCTGCATCCGTTATTGGACTGTGGTGCTTCGTCGTATCCAATCCTTCTTTTTTGAGTTTCACTAGCATTCCTGTGAAGACTTTATTACTTCTTGTAAACTCTTTATCTCGCATTAAATTTATTATTCGGTTGTTGGGAGGACCCCTCAAATGTCGGTTAATCGATGCACGCAGACCAACAAACGTAGATTTCCTGTAGCATTCTCCATTTGCATTTCGCAATTCTGCATAAAATTTTGCAAGATTTTGGTCCAGTACACTACATTCTTCCTTTTCAAAGTCGGTCGCCAACCCCCGCTCTGATAGCCACACTGTAAATACAAAAAACACAATTTTAGTACCTACATTAAAATTGCATTATTTTTCATTTTTCAGTCGCAAAACCTATTCTACAGATTAACTGTAATCTGCGAATATCTGACTTCAAATTCAGTGTGAATATATTAAAAATCAAGCCAAACACAACAAAATTTGTAATGTTTTGCATTTTTATGACATCCTTTTTCTACATAACAACATTTATATTGTTTTTTATTGCATAAAATGGGTACTTGCAGTGTAATACATCTTATTACACTAGTTTTACACTACACTGTAGTGTAATAAATGTGCAAAGTAGCTTGTTACAGAAAATGTTTTTTTTAACATTAGAGCTTCACTGTATGACACTGTGCTTATGGTAGAGCTTCAATGTATGACAATATGCTTATGTCATAAATATAATCTAACATTTGTCATTAATTACTATGATATTTCTTAAACTTGTTGACTAATTTCATAAACTCGGCATATAGCTATCGCGTCACCGTAAAACTGATTCTCAGACCATAAAACCTCCCACATAACACTCCAAATTGAAAAACAAAGCATGGTTGTCCCCTAAATTTGTTTTATGGTCTGAAAATCAGCTTTACGGTTACATGTATTAAATGACATATATTTTAATCTCAAACTGAATAGGATCTACAGCTGTATAGGAAAATTTAAATTATCGATTCTATCGCACAGTTAACCATTTCAGTCTCAAAGCTGTGTTTTAAGCCAGTTATAAAACAGTGTTTGTTTACTGTAACCGGATTGGCAAAACCATGGTAAAACTGTTGTAGTCTACCCAACAAGAAAACATCCAAATGACCCATTGCAGAAATTCTGCATCAGTATACAGCAAACACACATTTTTTCCAGGGTGGATTGTCTGTGTAAGTGCATGGGGGTGTGTGAGGGAGGGTGGTTGTGCTTTTCACTTTTTCATACTTTTGAACTGACTGACGCCCCATTTCGTCATTTTAGTTGTGCCCCTGGAGTTGATCCCGGACACAAGCTCGTCTACATCATCGTCATCCATCACAGCAAAACGTGTCTTCGGCTTTGTTGAATCAGCTGATCGCTGCAGGTGCGCATCTTGTTGGGCGGTGCAAAGCGTCTCGGGATTGATGGGCTCCGGTTCAGCAGCAGCCGCAGACTCTATCGCTTCCACAGCCATTAACAGTCCCTCATCAGTTTCCATATTCTCAGATTCAAATTCAAGAACAATGTTTCCCTCGTCGACCGCAAATGAGCCGAAAATTAAGTTGGACAAATTTGGTTCAGGAGCCGCCATTGCTTATAAACATGCGTAGGGATACATAAACCGTGGTGATTAGGCAGTGGCGAAAACGAGGCTGTCGATAATCACAGGCTGGTAAAACGGAGGTTTTATAGGCTGTGATTTTTCATATTTTATAGGCTGTGATTACAATTGACCAATCAGATGAGTGCTTTCTATTTTCGATGCATTAGAATATTGATTTTATTGCGAAAAACTATTTTCATATGGGAATTTAACATGGGGGCTAAAAACAGATTTTTTTTAAATATTTTTTTTATTTGTGGAGCGATTTTCAAAATCTAACTTGTTTTCTTAGTTACATCATTTTCAAGCTATCTCGCCAGGTTTCGGAGTCAATTTCCAATTTTTATTTTTTTTTGATCCTCAGGATCAAAAAAACAAAAAGTTTTGGAAATTGACTCCCCATGTTAAATAATTCCCATAGGAAAATTTTTATTTCGCAACAAAATCATTTTTTTTGGGGAGGGTGACTTTTTTGTTATTGATGAAAAAGTACTTACTTTTAAATATTTTTTTAGATTTAATGTGTTTAATGGCCAAATGTTCGTCGGCAGCAAAACGTGGAACATACAGTAGAAGAGCATACTTATACATTTACACCTTTAAATTAAATTCATAATGGAAAGGCCCATTGTGTTTACATGATCCCAATACAATACATTTATGATCAGAGTCACGTGACGTCGCGCGATGTTGATTGGTTAAAGTTTGTTTGACGTTATAAATTCCCACGAGGTTGTTAATAACGACACGCTATTGACCGACAACGTTGCTTTCCAGGAATTGTGACATGACATAAAACAAGAATATTCTTAATTTTAACGTCATATTTAGTTATTTACATTTTTGAAACTAGCAGAAAATGCAGTGTAAATATAAGTAACAAAACCATGGGCTGTTGCGTTTATTGGGGTGCACAATACATTTGGTCTGTTCGGACTCCACGCACATTAAAGATACCAAATGTATTGTAACGCCAGTAAACGCAACAGCCCATGGTTTTATTCCTGACGTATTTGATTGATTGAATGGGGTTTTACAGGTGTTCAACAACAAGATCAATACAGATGGACGGGGTCAAGTGTTTTAAGAGAACAGCTCTAACCCTGGAACAATGGGTAGGCATAATTTAATATACATGTACAGGGCTCCAGATAAGGAATTAATAATCGAGTAGTGTACCTCCATCGTTCTGAAGCAATCGGGTATTTCAGAATTTGAATTGGGTAAAATAAAATCACACTAATGTTTATACATCAACAGACAGCAATTATTGCTTCGAAATGAAAACATGTTTTGGCGTTTCATTAGAATTGTCTCCTTGGAGACAATTCTAATGAAATACCAAGATGTGTTTTCATGGAAAAATAAGAACAATATGCTATATTTGTGGTCTGTTTATTGTTTTCTGCAGCATGACAAAGGTACCACAAATTTTGCATTGCTTTCTGATACTCACTACTTCTGATTTCAATTGGGTATTTAAGCAAATACGCACCTTAACTGGAGCTCTGAACGGCCCTGTTTTCCAGTCCATCAATGAAACCCCACGGTAATGGTTCATGGAGCTACACTAGTCACAAATCTCATAAGCAAGCCAAATGTTCTCCAGTCACAGCCACATATGTCACAATCCCTATTCTGCCAGTCACGTATGTGGCTGTGACTGGAGAAATGGGGATTAGGAGTCGTTCAATCAGTGTAGATCCAGATCAGCGTGTGCACCTGCAGTTTAATCAGGATCTGCACTGTTCACCATTCCAACAATAAAACACCCGCCATGCTTCGAACGAGTAATATAGACTGTTATCAAGCTACAGTAATGTGCTACATGTATTTGATCAGGAGCTACACTGGTCACAAATCCCATAATCCCCATTCCGCCAGACACACATATAGAGCTCCCAAACCATGTAAGGGAGGTGAGAGGCGTACATACCTGCCTGTGGCTTCATAGTACATGCCAATAAGGCGGCTTACTCGCAAGGAGCTGGGAAACTTTGTGTTTAATGCCTTCACACAGTCCTGAAATGGAGGTACAGTGGAACCTCTATAAACCGAAACCATGGTATGTTAATAGTTATTGTAATTTATTTCTAACGATAATAACAGTTCATGATTACAAAACGCACATGCATGCATTATGAGTGCTTATGTGATGGAATAACAGTGGAATCTCTCTAAACCGGACACTCCGGCCAGTCGGCTCATAAATTCCCCTCGGTGATAGATTGGAGAAACTGTGTGAAATTTCTCCTACACACAGATGGACACACAGTCCAAACACAAAATACCTTCCGTCTCTACAGCGACCAGGGGCATAAACATCAATCAAAACCAAAGTTGCCATCATTATTTATAGGAATAGTCAAACTTTTTTTTTAATAACCCCTCATTCATAATAATTCTGGCATTGTTTTGGATAATTTCCGTCTGTATTACATGTACTATAAGGTTCGACAATGTCCAGCCATGGGTAAACGTTTGCCGTGTCACGAGGGAACTGTTTGAACACCAAGGCCATAGGCCAGGGTCATGAGTTTAACAACTTTGAAAGATCATTGTACTTCGATCATTCCTGCCAAGTTTCGCCGAAATCCGTCTGGCGGTTCGTGAGAATATTTTATAATAATTTGTGCTATTTTGAGACAGCCATCTTGGATTGGAGACGACCTCCATTTTTAACAAATTTGTAATCCCCCTACCTATGAACCATGTGTGTGAAGTTTGACCAACATCGGCCCAGCGGTTCCGGAGAAGACAGTTGCAGACGACGACGGACGAAAAGCGGTAACAATAGCTCTCTTGAGTCTTTGACTCAGGTGAGCTAAAAACAGGACACTTAGTAGATACAAGTACTTACATGTACAAGGTCAACTTTACCACAATCTAGGGCTGCCACTGTCACTTGTTCCTGTACTGTCCACACTGCAGAATAGTAAATTAACTCGTTGCATGCTGGGAAACTTGTGGGCAGCATTGACAATACCAGATGGCCGCGGCCTGCATGTCCAGCCCGCCGAGGCACCTGGGTTTCACTAAACTTTGTACGACTAAAATGTTCGTAAGTGCAAATTTAGGATCGTCTGGATTTTTAAATTGATGGATTTACATTTATTGAGCCTATGCAGCCTATGCTCAATAAATGTAAATCCAATAATTGTTTACCAAGAAAACATTGCTAATGTGACATTTACAGACTATCATAATTTTTCACTTACGAACATTTTAGTCATAAGAAGTTTAGTGAAACGACCCCCTGGTGATCTCAGGGAAAGTTATATATAATGTAGCACAATACATTGAAAAAAAGAATTGGCATCGTTAAACAAAACAAGAATTACGCGGAATCAAATGTCTCACCTTGTCCCGCCGCCTTGACCTCGAGCCTGGGCCAGAAAGCAATTTTCACTGGCCCGAACATATTATAAAATTATTGACTAGTGAGCTATAGAATATCAGATTATATTCTATGGCTCACTAGTCAATAATTGTTTTAGTATATGATAATAGTCGGTATATAGCACTTACGACCTTATGCTACAAGACAAAAATGGAAAAAGAATTTGAAAAAAAAATACAAGAAACGAGGCCACTTTTTGTAGACTAGATGGCCGTGGCCTGCATGTCGCGCCTTGGGATATAGTAGATGGAAAAACTTTAACCGGACACATGGACGGACGGACGTATGCTAAAATGCCGACTATATCGCGCTTTCCGCAAGCGGGCGCGACAATGATGATAAACACCCATGTGAAGTATCAAGGTAATGGGTGAAGCAGTTGCAGAGATATAGTACACAACAAAATCAAAGTAATTTGACCTTGACATTGAGCACAGGGGCCGCACGGTTGGGGGGTAGAATGAAAATATGGATGATGATAAACACCCATGTAAAGTTTCAAGGTAATGGGCGAAGCAGTTGCAGAGATATAGTATAACGAAAAACTTTAACCAAAAAACTTTAACCATACGTACGTTAAAAAGTTAACGTTGAAAATGGCTAAGTCAATTACGTAGAAATAACAGGTGAAGGTAAAAAAAATGGTCACATGTTGGATAGTTGTATGTGGTGGGCACCCCTTGGTTATGAAGCTGTGAAAGGGGCGCGGCATGGACACTAAAAAAATAGATATAGTAGATGGAAAAACTTTAACGAAAAAACTTTAACCGGGCACACGGATGTACGGACGTACGGACTTACGGACGGACGGACGTATGCCAAAATGCCGACGATATCGCGCTTTCCGCAAGCGGGTGCGACAATGATGATAAACACCCATGTGAAGTATCAAGGTATTGGGTGAAGCAGTTGCAGAGATATAGTACACGAAAAAACATTAACAAAAGAATTCAAAGTAATTTGACCTTGACATTGGGCACAGGGGCAGCACGGTTGGGGGGTAGAATAAAAATATGGATGATGATAAACACCCATGTGAAGCTGTGAAAGTTTGGTGGTCCTAGGTGGTACAGTAACAAAGAAATGGACTCAAACACGAAAACTTAACATTGAAAATGGCTAAGTCGACTGCGCGGAAAAAATGGGTCAAGTTAAAAAAAAGTAACATGTTGGATAGTGATATGTGGTGGGCACCCCTGGATTTTTTTTCAAAAAACCTGGCTAATAAAAGAATAATGCTCCCTACTGGAGCCCAGAATGTTTTTTAATAGTCCTATATTTATCTACATATCATATATATACAGGTCCACATATTGCCACAATATTTTCAACACAGATTACGGAAATGTAATATAATCATTTACCTGTATAAATTACCTGTAAGTGGTCAGTGGTCAGTTGCACATGCTAGCACATGCACAGGTGAATAGTCTGTATATAGCACTTACGCCCTTATGCTACTAGACAAAAATTTAAAAATAATTTGAAAAAAAAATGAAAAAAAAAAAAAAGAAAAAAAAAAAAAAAGAAAAAAAACATGGAAAAAAAAAATGGATTTTTTTTTAAAAATAATAATGCTTGCTACTGGAACCCAGATTTTTTTTTAATAGTCCTATATTTATCTACATATATCTGCACAGGTCCACATAATGCCACAATATTTTCAACACAGTACCCAATGAAGTAATTTACCTGTATAAATTACCTGTGGTCAGCAGTGGTCAAGCACTGGACATTTGCACATGCAAGCCCATGCTAGCACATGGTTCTCCCAGTCTCTATTGTTCTCTCTACAGGTAAGGTGTACAGAGCACACAAGAAAACGGGTCTTCGTGCATTATTGTCCAGTTTGTAGAGTGCGCAAAACAAAAAAGGGAGATAACTAAAAAATTAGCTACACAAGAGTTGTCATCCTTGTGCGCGACACACCTCCGGGTCGTGGTCTATGCATGTGTGAAGTTTCATGAAAATATTCCAAAGGGTGGTCGAGTTATGCTCCGGACAGGAAATCAGTGCGCGAAAACAAAAAAGGGAGATAACTAAAAAATTAGCTATGCAAGAGTTGTCATTATTGTGCGCGACAGACCTTCGGGTCGTGGTCTATGCATGTGTGAAGTTTCATAAAAATATTCCAAAGGGTGGTGGAGTTATGCTCCGGACACAAAATCAGTGCGAGAAACAAAAAAGGGAGATAACTAAAAAATTAGCTATGCAAGAGTTGTCATTCTTGTGCGCGACACACCTTCGGGTCGTGGTCTATGCATGTGTGAAGTTTCATGAAAATATTCCAAAGGGTGTTCGAGTTATGCTCCGGACAATAAGTGTCTGCGGCGGACGCGGCGCGCTGTCAAATCCATAGTATCCCCCGACGGAGTCCGGGGGATACAATAATTGCGTAAAATAAGCTAATACGCACCTTATCAGTAGCTCTGGGTATGTGAAAAATTTAACGCAAACTTCCAAATATTTTATTTTTATTTTT
The DNA here is from genome assembly GCA_029237695.1 of Conchocele bisecta. Classification (NCBI taxonomy): domain Eukaryota; kingdom Metazoa; phylum Mollusca; class Bivalvia; order Lucinida; family Thyasiridae; genus Conchocele; species Conchocele bisecta. The sequence continues at coordinate 28,541,429 of CM055266.1, forward strand.
GTTATTTCTCAATGAAAGTATACGTTGTGACCACTCATAATGTTTGCAGACAGTGCAGCTCCAGATGAGACAGTTCATCTCGGCAACATCTGCACCATTTGCGGATATTTTCATATTTCTTAAACAGAAGCCCTTTCTGATAAATGGAATAGTCTGAAAAGTAACATGGGAGTGTCTGTTCCAGTTACTGAGGGGTGAAATGTGCAACATTGTGCCAGGATTAACAATCGACACTCACTTTCGTCACCGAGTTTATAAGCAGTGTCTCGAAGAACTTCCTCCCATAAACGCACAACTGTCATTCCGTCTCGGATCTGTTCTTCCCGCATTTTCCGCAGGTAATCTCTCGCTTCTATAACATAAAGACAACAGAAAGTACATGTACTGTAATACTGGCATACAACATGATTAAAGGACACACTGGTACAAGAACCGCAGACAATTCTTCCTTTTGACACCTATATAAAGCACTCTATGAATAAGGGGTCGAAATGTCTTGGGGTAATCAGGGGTCAAGATGTCTAGGGGTCGAGATGTCTTGGGTTGAGATGTCCTAGGGTCGAGATGTCTTTGGGCGAGATGTCTTGTGGTCGAGATGTCTGGATACCGCTTTGACCTGGGTACGTTTTGACCTGAACCCAAACATTATCCTTTGTGACCCAATCACCGGTGTATAGCAGTATGGCTATGAATTGACTATGGGTACGAAAAAACCAAACTGGGTACGAAATTGACCAAAAACTGGGTTCGAAATTACCAAACCGGGTACGAAATGGTAGAGTAGGGGAACCAGTGCTCGTGGTATTTTTCAGTAGTTTCACAAAATAAATCATGCACACAAGCAATATGTTTTACTGTTCATATCCTGTTTTGTGGACATAAACCACCTGTGTGCACTGCCATTTGTCTTTCTGTTGAAATTTGATCACGTGACTCAGGGAGCGTTCATTATACATCCGGGTTACTGTGAATTTGGTTAGAAAAGGACCTATCGTTGTGGTATGGACTGGACGCTGCTGCAATCCATGGTAGTCCAATTATTTAGGGTAGAAAAGAAAATATAAACTAATCCATGTCATGCCAGCATAATATAAGAAAACATAATAAACATTGCTAAAGTACGCATAGCTGCCCATTTTGGACATTCAGCTCAAAATTGGTTGCCACATTATGCCCGTAATTTATAGGCCTCCCAATCGATATATTTCGTCTGCTGTCAAAGACGGGTAAAAAAAGGTGGATTAAAATCAGTTTCATCAAATGCCATGATGCCATTATGGGTGCTTGAAGTTGAATCTATCTTAGAAAATCTCAGCTCTACGGATGTGTTTTACTATTTCTGTCTTTTATATTTTCTGTATCCGTGAGAGCCGAGAGCCTTATAGTGTAAAATTTAGTCCCAATAACAGCCCAACTTGTCCTGGCGTTTTGCTACATAGTCTGACGAGTGATAAGGTTAACACTTCACAGCCATGTTAAAAACAGTCATAGACCAATAATACACATGTACATGTAGGTACACATAGTTTGACATTGGTTATCCTTTTATTCCTATTTGTGTAGCAAAACACCTGGACAAATACGGCTGTTATTGTAACTAAATTTTACACTATAAGGGTCTCAGCTCTCACGAATACAGAAACAAGAAACGAGGCAAAGCCACGAAGGCCAGGTTTTTTCCAAGCATAGACACTTGGATAACATAATTATACCCACTTTTTGTAGACTAGATGGCCGTGGCCTGCATGTCGCGCCTTGGGGCGAGGCATGGACACTAAAAAAATAGATATAGTAGATGGAAAAACTTTAACCAAAAAACTTTAACCGGACACACGGACGAACGGACGGACGTATGCCAAAATGCCGACGATATCGCGCTTTCCGCAAGCAGGTGTGACAATGATGATAAACACCCATGTGAAGTATCAAGGTATTGGGTGAAGCAGTTGCAGAGATATAGTACACGAAAAAACTTTAACAAAAAAATTCAAAGTAATTTGAACTTGACATAGGGCACAGGATCGCGCTTTCCGCAAGCAGGTGCGACAATGATGATAAACACCCATGTGAAGTATCAAGGTATTGGGTGAAGCAGTTGCAGAGATATAGTACACAAAAAAACTTTAACAAAAAAAATTCAAAGTAATTTGACCTTGACATTGGGCACAGGATCGCGCTTCCGCAAGCGCTCTGTGAAGTTAAAAAAAAAAGCAACATGTTGGATAGTGATATGTGGTGGGTACCCCTTGATTATGAAGCTGTGAAAGTTTGGTGGTCCTAGGTGGTACAGTACCAAAGAAATGGACTTAAACACGAAAACTTAACATTGTAAACGCGAAAACTTAACATTGAAAATGGCTAAGTCGACTACGCGGAAAAAATGGGTCAAGTTAAAAAAAAAGTAACATGTTGGATAGTGATATGTGGTGGGCACCCCTTGATTATGAAGCTGTGAAAGTTTGGTGGTCCTCGGTGGTACAGTAACAAAGAAATGGACTCAAACACGAAAACTTAACATTGATTGTGGACGCCGCCCGCCCGCCCGGCTTTCGCCAATCCAATAGCCTGGATATTTTTTCAAAAAAAAAAAAAACTAAATATAAAAGACAGATGAAATAGTAAAACACATCTGTAGAGCTGACATTTTCTAAGCTGAGTTGAATCAAACTAACTAACACAGAAACTTGATGAATTTTTAATATGCATTGGCGTGGAAATCTGTTACAGCTTTGGTTTACCATGAAGACTGGTCTCCCGTGAAGACCGGTCCACCCACTCTATGGGGGGTGGCACAATTTACCCAAATCTACCCAAATCTTCATGTAGTCCCTATTCTCATGAATCCGTGCCCCTAAGCACATAAATTCATATTGTGTGTTATATTCTGATTAATTCCTGAAAATGTATACCAGTGATTCTATAATTTATGTACATCTGGTGTCCCGGTGTAATTTACTGACAAATCACACAATTTATAAGGAATTTTTTTTTTTTTCAGTAAAGAAACCATGTATAATACCAATCCATTAAGAAAAGAGTACCGGTATTTACAATTCTTGTTATGTCCCGGTCATCAATCAGCACAGTTTACAAGCCCGTAATTCTCAAATCTTGTCCATTTGTACATTACTATACATTGCAACTGAATTAAAATAGTTTAGCATTTACATTGAACTTATTCTGCAATAAATTTGCCTTTTGTTGTAAAAATTGCTGACGTTAATGTATCTGTCCCGAGAAATCGAATCATTGCCGTTACGCTGAACAAAAAATGTAAAATCAAAGTCTGGCAAGGGGTTAAAGAGATATTGTGAAAAAACAATAACTTTTAACGCATTTCTGTTACAAAACCAGTGAACATTACCAGTAAATAAATGACCTTGACCTTCAGACTTTGGATGTGGGGGTGTGCGTAATGAAGCATCATCCCTAGACAAACTTGATATGAAATATTATCTGAACATTACAAGTAAATAAATGACCGTGACCTTGATAATTTGGATGTGGGGGTGTGCGTAATGAAGCATCATCCCTAGACAAACATTGATGTGAAATATTATCAATGTCTGGCAAGGGGTTAAAGAGATATTGTGAAAAAACAATAACTTTAACGCATTTGCCTTACAAAAAGACCGGACGATGACGGAAAAAGCGCCGACTATAGTCGCGCCTCTGCTAAAGCAGGCGCGACAATAAACACGGTGGTAACACAACTTAAGTCATTGCCGAGAACGAGGCCAGTCTATATTCATAATTTTAAGGTTACACATTACATGCATCATTACCTTTCGGTGTTCATACACGTCCATATGTACATGTATGTAGGTCGGCTGAAACCAAAATGGGTGGATAGACACACTTCCAACGTTGTATTTGCATATTCTACCTTCAAGATGTGTTGTATATAGAGGGGTGACAAATGGGAGTTTTTAAAGAAAAATAATTACCGTTACGGTCATTTCCGTTACAAAAACGATCGTGTAACGGCAATGATAAATTACCATACTAACCAGTCAGTTCATGCGTCAATTAGATATAAACCATGTCCCATCAGTTGTCGGTCAGTAATGGCACATTTATTCCGACCTACAACATTTATATATCAGGATTTAATTAGTAAAAGCTCTGGAACAACAAAAAACAGACACAGCTTCGATGAGTGCGGGTTTCTATTGGCAATCACATTAAAAGTAAACATTAACTTGGAAGTTATATTGTACAGCATATGCAAAGTATAAATATGTGTGTTATCAGGGGTGTACAAATCGGCACGCCCGACGCCCGGGACAAGTCGGTTTTGGTCTCGGGCAAGTGGCTCTATGCTGAAAGTTAGTCCCGGGCAAGTCACTATTTTCCGTTGAAACGTCCCGCCACAAGCCTGTTTTCTCCACTAGACTAATCCTAAATTGTTGTAACATTTCATCGATCGATAACGCCTCGGGCGTGTGTCGGCTTTCCTGTGGCGATACACACTTACACAGAAGCTGCTATACTGTGTATATAGCAAGAAAAGTGATATACTAGCTGTGACCCTGATTAGATTAATTTATTCGAATTTGAAAGCATAATCCCACCGACAATTCCGCATGAACTCTGAATTTTGTGTCAACTTTTCAACACCATTTACGGAAAATATTTTCGAAATAAATATCGGCGAAATATGGCGACAGATCTGCGTATAATCCAGAGTTTTTATTAATCCATTTCTTTCGGAATACACATTTACGGGTATGAAAATATTAAAAAAAATATTTTTATTTTTGTTATTTCTCAATGAAAGTATACGATGTGACCACTCATTTGAACCGTCTCGACGAGACGGATTAAATGGTGGTCGCGGCATATACTTCTGAGTGCATAGAAGGAAAATATTTGTCCGCAAACATAAGCGTATCCTCAGCATGAAATGGGTTACTGCATGATTTCCCCGTGATGTGATGATGAAAGTTGCACGTTCGCGACGTCTGTGGCACATCAAAAGGCGTGTTGACCAATCAGTAACATTTCAAAACATAGCCTAAAGGTCACACAGTTTATAGCCTCCTGCTGAATGAGGTCATACAATAAACACCTGTACACACAGCTGGGTGTATCGATTTATTGCACAAAGCATCACACACATCTCGTCTGTGTAATATGTGTCGGGTGTAATCGCATCTGGATTTGGAATTCATATATCCCCTGGCACGGATACTGCACTGTATGCATATTAACATGATTACCTGATTAAAGGTATTACATTTGCTAACATACTAATAATAATTATTTCATGTACTTTGAATAAACTTACAGAAATCACAAATCAACTAATTACACGATGACTACGACGTCCGACGATTTTTTTTGGATTTGTTTTCTTTGTTTTCCTTTTTCTTCTCTATTTTTTTTAATATTTGTTTGGGATCCATGAGAGACCCGCGTTATAATTGAGATCGCGCTATACGCGATCGCGTTATAATGGAGCTGCAGTGTAATTAGCGAATTAACAGCTGTTGCCAACCAAAAAAAAATGAAATTTCAAAAAGTTTATTATTTACCGTTCCGCGAACATACTGATAGACATTAAATATTGTATAGACGTGATTTCATTTTCGAGACGGTCAAATGTGTGGACTCCCCGGAATATGTATACGTAAATTATAATTTCCAGGACAAGTCAGGGCAAGTCACTTTTGTCAAGTCACTTGTCCGGGACAAGTGGCTAAAAATCAATTTGTACAGCCCTGGTTATATACATGTATGCTGTATTAGTATTTGAAATAAATGGAGTCATTACCGTTACATTTTGTCATTACCATTACATAAATCATTTACGTTACGCCCATATTTTTGGATACTGTGCTATTAACTAGAAATGGACGCTTGTCGACAAGTGCATGTGTATCCCCCTCCCCAGATACACAAGTAGTTTGAAAAAAGGGTGTTCGAGTTATGCTCCGGAGACAAAATCAGTGACGGAAAAAACAAAGGGAGATAACTAAAAAATTAGTGATGCAAGAGTTGTCATTCTTGCGTGACACACCTTTAGGGTCGTGGTCTATGCATGTGTGAAGTTTCATGAAAATATTCCAAAGGGTGTTCGAGTTATGCTCCGGACACGAAATCAGTGCACGAAACAACAAAGGGAGATAACTAAGAAATTAACGACGCAAGAGTTGTCATTCTGACGTGTGACACACCTTTGGGTCGTCTTCTATGCATGTGTGGGGGCAGGATGAACGTGCGGGGGCAGGGGGCAGGACGAACGTGGATTTGGCACAGGGCGGTAGAGGACCATTAGAGCAATGCATATATGAAATATGAAGCTGATCAGTGAAAGAAAACAGAAATTATAAGATATTTACCTGAGCGTTAAAGTTTTTGAAGCACTAAGTATGTGATGTTATGTTACCCTGGGCTTGGAGGGGGCAGGACGAACGTGGATTTGGCACAGGGCGGTAGAGGACCATTAGAGCAACGCGTATATGAAATATGAAGTTGATCCGTGAATGGAAAGAAACAATATAAGATATTTACGTGAGCGTTAAATTTTTAGAAGCACCGAGTATGTGACCTTGACCCTGGGCTTGGCGGGGGCAGGACGAACGTGGATTTGGCACAGGGCGGTAGAGGACCATTAGAGCAATGCGTATATGAAATATGAAGATGATCCATGAAAGAAAACAGAAATTATAAGATATTTACCCAAGCGTTAAAGTTTTTGAAGCACCAAGTATGTAACCTTGACCCTGGGCTTGGCGGGGGCAGGACGAACGTGGATTTGGTACAGGGCGGTAGAGGACCATTAGAGCAATGTGTATATGAAATATGAAGGAGATCGGTCGAAGGATGAAGAAATTATGAGACATTTACCCGAGTGTTAAAGTTTTGTGACGGACGGACGGACGGGACGCACGTTCCTACGAATGAATACTTGTTGGGTTTTTACTGTATAAAAATACCCAACAAGAGTACCCAATACTATCCTAACTCTACCCAATAAGATCCCCTTACGCCTACAACAAGTACCCATTCGTGTGTGCGGACGGACGGACAATATAATATAATAATTTACCTGTATAAATTACCTGTAATAATTTACCTGGACAGTTAGTGGTCAGTCTGGACATTTGCACATGCTTGCACATGCACAAGTGTTCAACTGGAGAAGGCTATTGTTCTCTCTACAGGTAATGTGTACAGAGCACACGAGAAAACGGGTCTTCATGCATTAATGTTCAGTTTGTAGCATAGAAAGAAATAGAGTTTGACCTTGACCCTGGAGCCCGGAATTTTTTTTAATAGTCCTATATTCATCTACATATCATAGTAAAGGTATGTATAAAGTTTGATGACTCAAGCTGATAAGGTGTTGAACTGTTGAAGTAATGACCGTAACAAGAAAACTTAACATTGAATGATGACGCCGACGCCGCCAACTCCGGAAAAGCAAAACCTATGTCTCGCTTTCCGCTTCGCGGGCGAGACAATAAAAAACAGTAGAACCTCTCTAGACAGTGTGTGAAAACTGTTCTGCCAACTAGTATAATTATATGTAATATAATGTAAATATAAAACTTATTGATATTTTAAAACTAATACTGCATTAATACTGGCGACGAAGTAGCCCGCATTATGTTACGCGTATATGAAAACTTACCATTAAGCAGAGCTCCAGATAAGCTGCATATTTGCGTAAAAACCCAATTAAAATTGCGAAAAACCCAATTGAAATCAGAAGTAGCGAGTATCAAAAAGCAATAACAAATTTGTGGTACATTTATCATGCTACAGAAAGCAATAACCAGACCACAATTATTGCATATTTTTCTTATTTTCCATGAAAACACATCTTGGTATTTCATTAGAATTGTCTCCAAGGAGACAATTCTAATGAAATGCCAAGACATATTTTCATTTCGAAGCAAACTATTCAATAATTGCTGTCTGTTGATGTGTAAACAGTAGTGTGATTTTATTTTACCCAATTAAAATATTGAAATACCCAATTGCTTCAGATATGATGGAATGAAACTACTCAATTACTAATTCCTTATCTGGAGACCGGATTCAGTGAAACTGGGTTGAACATATGATTGAAAGTGTAAAATTTGTTTTACTGTTAAAGCAAGCAGGAGGTTTTTACTACAGTTGGTATTTTACTAATACTGGCGACGAATAATTTCGCACGAAGTTTTGTTTGTTTATTAGTGTTTAATGGCCTATCAACAGCTAAGGTCATGTAAGGCCGGGCAAACGGGTTCGATCCCATTTCAACCTGCTGCATTGGGGGGGAAATCCCAAAATCAGAACGGAATATCTACATCGAGAACAAATATATTCAGCCCTGAAATTAGAATAACCTGACCTGGTGCCAGGTCCATACCACACCAAAGTCACTTGGCCCCTCCCCCTAAAATAGGATTACGAATAATCGTAATACTCACATAAGGGGTATAACCAGATTCAACTATCACATACAAAATGCCAAAGACGTACATGTATATGAGGGCCAAACCAGGTCTCCAGTCGGAATTCTGGTAAGGATGAACCCCGATCGTTAAATTACCCATCACATTCTCCCACTGCCACCCACTTCGCCCGAAGTGCCAAATGCTTCTAAAACAAAATGTATATAACGTCGGAAAGTATACTGAATATAGCATTTCAAAATATTTGTGTTGTCGTTGTACCTAGAATCGCTTACGAGAGTCACCAAGGGCGATAATACACGAATAAACAGCTTCGAATTATCTCGAGAGACGCTTGAAAATATGCGTTTCAAATGATCCGAGTACAAATGCCTTAAATGCACATTGAATATTTTATGGAAAAAAAAGAAAAACAATTTTCAACGAAATGGGAGTTTCATTATGCCGTATTTATTTTAAAACATCTTTCTCTCTCCCACACCCATGTCTCTCTCTGTCTCTCCCATACCCATGTCTGTCTCTGTCTCTCTGTCTCTCTGTCTCTCTGTCTGTCTCTCTCTCTCTCTCTCTCTCTGTATTTCTGTCTCTCTCCCACATCCCTGTCTGTCTCTGTCTGTGTGTGTCTCTCTCTCTCTCTGTATGTATATCTCTGTCTGACTCTCTCTGTCTGTCTGTCTGTCTGTCTCCCTATCTGTCTCTCTCTCTCTCTTTCTGTCTTTCTCTCTTTCTGTCCGTCTCTCTCCCTATCTGTACCTCTCTCTCTGTCTTTCTGTCATTCTCTCTCACTATCTTTCTGTCTGTCTATGTCTTTCTGTGGTGTGTCTCTTTCTCTAGAAACCACAATATATCTTTCCCCCGCACTCCCCCCCCACCCACCTTCTCTTAACATCATTAGATAGAAACCATAATATTTCTCTCTCTATCTTTCAACATAATTAGATAGAAGCACACTAGATCTCTCTCAATATCATTAGATAGAAACCGCACATGTTGTGATTGTGTTTACAATACAAAGTCAAGCGATCCATGATACTCTGTGGACATGACTAACAGAAACAAGTATGCATTGCAACTGTTCGGTTGTGTCACAGCCTGTGCTGTATTCACAGCAGTCCATGACGCAAGTACCTCTTACCAACAGCTGAAGTGAAGCTGTATGTAAAAATGACAAAACTAATACAAACAAGAGTTAAAATGTGCTCAAAGACCACCAGGGATCGAGAAAATAATAGCATCACTGGAAGGACGCAACTGGAGAATTTCTATAGCCGCCACACTGCACTTAACTTTGCTGATGTCAGTTTAAAAATACAAGACATAGTCAAGCGATCCGGGATAATTGGGGAATACGACTACCAGAACAAAGTATATAGTGTGCGTCTAGTGCACCGGTTGCTGTAGTCCAGGACACAAACACATCTGACACAGCACTGGGGTAATCAAAAGTAAATGTAAAACTTAACACAATTCATACCAAAAATGGGCAAAATGTGTATAACCCTCGAAGTGACAGTCGTGCTCAATGACGACTGAGATTGCGAAAATTGGGAATAATATCACTGAAGATTCTTAGCCTTGTTATTTTTTCTTAAAATGATTGTAAATGTACTAATACAGTTTCTATAATGCTTTGCTTTTGCCAGTATACTGGTATACCTTCAATACTGAGGCTTATCACAAGTGGATCATATTTTTATTCATAAGTACATGTACATACAATCAAATACAATCGATGTTCCCGGTATTTAGCCAGTACCCATTTACAGCTGGGTGGACTGAAGCAGTGTGGGTAAAGTGTCTTGCTCAAGGACACAACGCACGCCTCCGGTGAGGCTCGAACCCACGACCGTAAGATCAGCAGTTCCGACACCTCAGACCGCTCGACCACGCGCTCCACTATGCCTAGGATATTAATGTACTATATATGAAAAGGAAATATCTAAATTGTATCACTGGTTCAAATAAGAGAAGTGCGACAATGACACCATTTAATTATAATAGAGAAGTTGTAACACCGTGGTAGTTACGGGAAGTAGCTCTGCAATACTACAATATACTACGGTACCGTTTATAGCATCATGGTATAGCTATTAATTGGTAAATTTAGTTTCATACAATAACGTCGCCCGTCATAGGTAGTGCCTATTTCATATTATTTGTATGTGGCTGTGACTGGATAAATGGGGCTTATCGAAATTGTGACCTGTGTAGGTTCTGATTACCGGTAAATACCCTTTTGTAGCCCGGTAACAACCTATATTGCTTGTTCGAAGCATGACTGGGGTTTCATTTATGGAATGACAAATGTTACAGATGCTGATCAGACTGTCAGACTGTGCGGATGCACAGGCTGATCTGGATATATTCTGGTCACAACACCCATAAACCACATTTCTCCAGGCACAGCCACATATGTGAGATACGCCATCATGATTGATGATAACATAAAGTTAGACAACTGAGACATAATTAATGAGTCTCGATCACAGTAGTCTCCCTTTATAATAATGCTAAATTAATCACTTTCCCGGGGAAATATGTGCTTTATTCTTCCTTTTTCGGTCAAAATGTGCTTATTATATGAAATACTAATGATATATTGTATAAAAAGTATATAATATAATCATGTTATTTTTAATGAAGATCTGGGTAGATTGGGGTAAGATTTGGGTAGATTGGGGTAAGATTTGGGTAGATTTGGGTAAATCGTGCTGCCGCTCTATGGATACAAAATGGCATGGGTACGAATTTACCAGGTACCACTACATCAGGGATTCCGCTGGCGATCTCCACTTTTGCAATTGGCGATAAAAATAAACAATTGGGGATAAAAAATTACAATTTTCGAAAATGAAAAAAAGGTACATATAATACAAACTTAAGAAAGTTAAACAAAATTTTATTTCAACTGATATGATACGGATAATAGCTGATAAATCCAACAATGTCATAAAGATGAAAAGACTTTTAAGAATCTGGTCGAACGAAATTGTGCCGGGTACGAAACGGATTAAGAGCGAAAAGGTCAGGGAAGTTTAAGGAGGATATAGTCACATCATTATCAAGTTGGAGATGGGTCTATGACTTAGTATATGAAGGCATAACAATTATATGAACATAACAGAGGCATACATATAAATATATATGGTTTATTTAAATATAAATTGAGAAAAACACCTTCAAATCCAATCTGTCGTGACATTTTAATGCCGAAATATCGCCGGAAATTACATGCGAGATTTCAACGGGATTTTTTAGGGATTACAGTCAAAACGGCCCCAGTCCAAAACGGCCCCAGTCCAAAACGGCCCACTTTGTCCAAAACGGCCCCATAAAAATGACCAAAACGGCCCCAGTCTGACCAAAACGGCCCCAGTCCAAAACGGCCCCAGTAATGTAACTATAATTAATGATAATTCCCCCCAGTCTGACCAAAACGGCCCCAGTATTGTAACTAGAAATAATGATAATTTCTAACAGTGATTTTATGCTCTACACCTAATGGACGTAGAATTAGTACTTTGGTAGCAAAATCGATTATAAGTAATGTATGTGAGCAATAGTGTTTGTTGTTATAGGCATTATTAAGAGCCTATCAATTTATCGCCACGAAAAAAAGATATGAGTTTAACAAACAATGTGGCAAAAAGAACCCCGCACACTCTGATCATGGCCTAAAATCGATGATATTAAACAATAGAAATCGAGTCTGCGTCACAGGTTGCAGTCCTGTACCTGGGATGTTGAAAATGAAAACGAATGAAAAATATTGATTGCAATATGAAGGCCATTTTAAGGAAATTGTAGATTTACACTATATATTTTCCATAAAATTGCCTTCATATTGAAACCGATATTTTGTCCATGTTTTATTTTTTATTTTCTACATCCCAGGTACATTACTGCAACCTGTGGTCTGCGTAAGGCTGAAATGCCTTTGAACAAGATATTATGTCCCATAATGAAACATTCAAGTTTCGTTTGATGTGGCCTAGTTAGCCAGATCAGAGAATGTTGTACTGATGCGGCGTTTTGATTGATGTTGAAAGCCGAGCCGCAACATGTCACATTTAGTCAAGGCAATGCGCTGTCGCGTGTTGTCTGTAAATTGTAATACGGAATATATAATATGCCAGATGTATTTTCTATTTAATCTTAACCGATGAAACATGTTTTGGCTGTAAACGAGAATCGCCTCCATTCATCAATATGTTTATTGTTGAAAATTATAAAAAATAGAACAGCAGACAACAGACTGAAGTTTTCCGATCTACACCACAGAGCTCCAATTTAGATGCGTGATTTGGGGGGTAAACATGTCAATAAAAAAATGGCAAGTTGGTAGTGCTTCAGAATCGTCTTTTCGAGACGATTCTAAAGAGCACCCTACTTGCTATTTTCAGTAAAGAAATAAATGTCTCAATAAAAAAATGGCAAGTTGGTAGTGCTTTAGAATCGTCTTTTTTATAAATTGTGCGTAGCGTAAAGTTGAAGTAAATAAAGGACGTTTTGATACGCCGTGGCCACATGTGAAATATGGTATCTGTAAGAAATCAACACGGTAGTGTGATAACTGCGTGTAGACATACGCCGGACGGCATACATGCGGTTCAATTGCATAATCAGCGCACCTTGTTTGATGAATTTCCATGGCTCATCGCCTTTCACGGCGGTGTCTGCGTCTGGATAATTCCCATATTTTAACCGATCAGTGAATGCGCAATTAATTGAATTAATTGTTCTGGATTTGCGAATGTTCTTTTTGTCAAAAGTAGAAATATGCCATGTGATTTAGTAACTTCGGATATCCGCGTAATTTCATGAAATAAGTTTACAAAATCCACAATATTTTTCATGAATGACGTAAAAAGTTGACATAAAAATCTGAGTACTTGACGAATTTAGACCTGGCAATTTCTGACTCAATTTATGCAAACTTTTTTACATTTTGTAAATATATTTTATGTAATTAATATGTCCGACGTTAAAATCACATGGCGTGTGTCAATTAGTATGCGTCGGTGACTGGCAAAATGTAGACCCAAATCAGACGGTGCATCCGCGCTGTACATATACACTATATTGATTAAACGGGAATTTCAATTTATTCGTCCGAAAATAATACATGTATTACGATTGTACAATACACATACATTATCATCTTTCTTGATTGATTGAACTTATATTTAAGGGTGCACGTGGGTATTGGCTCGAAGAAATTCCATACCTGGATCATCTTGCTTGTTAGATTAATAAATTATATATATTTAGACAGATTTGTCGTAATTAAAACAAATAAATTAAAACCGAAACAAACCGGATCCAAATATGGGCCGCTATTTTCCATCTATGAATATTCATGAGTTAGTGGTCACGTGACATGGCTGAGCATCGCTACTACAGAGGTCCTGTGGTTCCGTATATTCGAATAGCCAATGGAATATTCGAAAATCGGTTTTGCCATCCGTACCAATTAGCATGCAAGTGATTACATAAATATTGCCGTTAAACGTAAAAATATGTTAATCGTTGCATTACTTACGTGACAGTAAGTTTGGACTTAATTTATTCTGGAATACTGGATACATTTATACAATTGTTTTTTTATTTTATTATGTTGATACACATGTATTTTCTTTTGTTAAATACATTCAGTTTGCGATACAAATAAGAGTTTGATTGCTTATAATGTATCAACATAATAATATATATATAATTGTTTTTACTTTTAGGATTGACAGTGCTTAAATAACAATAATAATAATAATAATAATAACATATGCTTGGATTTGTTACTATTTAAAATCGGTAATATGAAGCAGTGTGTTGTCTGCAGTGGTGGCGTCGGCCCCCGCCACCATGCTGTAGAGTGTGATTAGTGCCATGAGTGGACACACAGACGTTGCAACACGGGTAAGTATTGCATTGCATTCAATTGAGAATAATAATTATTGGTCGTAAAACGTAATACAATTCAGTCACGATATTCATTGTTTGCGAAACTATGCACAGGGTGTTAACGGTGAGGTGACATTGTCTGTCATTTGTTTGTTTATTGCTGGTAAATAGTAAATCACATTTAATGTAAAAATATGATCAGTATACTAGCATTTACGTTATATTCATGTTGTAAATGATAATACATTATTCTCATATTATACACTGCGAAATATGTTAACGGTGAATGATGAGGTGACAACGTATGGCATTTGTTTGTACATTGTATTCTCAGAATGGAAATATTACTACAGGTTATTCGTAAAATTGATAACTGTTACAGGCATTTCATTGGAGGCATACCGGGCGGCAGTTGCTGTTGACGCAGATATAGCATACATCTGCAGCGTCTGCGCGCATCTTGTGCCTGAGCGGGAAGTGGAAGTAAGTAGTTATCAAATACGATTTTTTTCAACTTGTTGAATGAGATACAATTATAATCGATACCATTTCGACGTGATATGTCTATTGTGTCTATTGTGTCTATTGTGTATTTTTTATTATGCATAACACTGTACACCTTTCGATTTGTAGTATGAAGAACACGAACACGAACATTTGCAGACGACCGTGATGGAAGTAATTAAGTATTGAACCAAATGTACATCTTATGAATGTTGATCAATTTCACATGGACTTACTTGGATTTTGTCCGATGTTCTTTATGCATGCATCACTATGTCGTGCATATTCATTGCAGGTTGGCGAGGGTGATCGAACATTTGATTCAATCATCTCGGGGAACATGAGTGATGGAGATGAGCATGAGAAAACACAGACAGATATGGAGGTAAGTGGTGGATAGTATAGCAGCGCTATTCACGCATAACAAATAGAACCAAAGTACTGTTGAACAACTACACAATTATGTACCCATTTAATGTTCGTAAGTTAGTAAGTAATTTTCGTAAACACGACTGGGAGAGTTGTGGTCCATGTATCTACATACCACTTCTTTCAGGAATCAACACAGGAGGACGGCGTCGATCCTGGTCCTTTGTTACAGTCAACAATGCTTGACGTACATGTAAGTACGGGGCGCCAAGTGGGACATGGCTCAATTTTGTCAACAAAATTCAATTCTGTGTCACAAAATTCAATTCTGTGCCACAGAATTCAATTCTGTGTCACAGAATTCAATTCTGTCAATTCTGCACACGCATGTAAGAAGGACTACCATTGGTCAGAAACTGCACTGGAGAAATGGGTCACGGTCGCCGATCTACACATTCAATGTCGATGATTTATTTCTCATTCTGCCGATGATTCATTTCTCATTCTGCCATTTTGCTTCAACTATCTCCAAACAGTCAAACGTTGACAAACCCATTCGTATTTAAACTCATTTGCGTTATAATTGTACACATAATTCATGTACATGTAGATCTCCCGCGAGTACTGACGTCATTTAGTGTGTATCGCAAGGTACATTTGCCCCCAGTTAAATCAATAATACACGCGCTGTGGCCTGTGTTCTGACTGCTGTCTGTGTTTATAAACAGAATGTGTGTATTGGGCCATTTGAGGAAACCATTTGTAGTATTTGTGTAGATACCATGGATACATGTACTAAGATGGTGTATACTGTATTAAATAATGCATGTAGACACATAGTTGCGAACACGTAACTTCGCAACTAGTAGACACAGATCCAATACCATTTGTTTCACAAGGTTAGATCTACTGTTAGAATACGACGTCATCTAATGTCATTTTCGAGCATAAAACGTTACCTGATAAATAGAATACCAGGCTAGTGTATTTTAATATCAAGTTTATCAGGCTCGGCTCGGAAACGGTAGGAATTCCTCGGCAAGCCTCGGAATTCCTACGCGTTTCCTAGCCTTGCCTGATAAACTTGATATCAAAATACACTAGCCTGGTATTCTCTATATATGGGCATGCTCTCAGGTCTAGCTATATCCCGGCTACTTTATGTTTGACCCTGTTTACATAATTGAGGGAAAATACTGAATATTTTTCTTATTTCTCCTTCAAAGTATATATGCTTATATGGTGTGGCCACTCATTTGTAATCATAATATAACCAAAATAACTGTCCATAAAGAAGTATAATATTGATATATTGGGTTATATTTTCGCATTGAAATATTTAAACCTGCAAGTGTACTCCACCATCTAGTAAAATGGACTAAGACCGATCTCAACCAATCAACGTAGAGATGACATACGCAACTAATTTTTGTGGACAGAAATGAATTCTGTCTTCACAAAATTGAATTTTGTGACACAGAATTGAATTTTGTGACACAGAATTGACAGAATTGAATTTTGTGACACAGAATTGAATTTTGTGACACAGAATTGAATTTTGTGATTTTTAGTGTTACAAAACTCAATTTTGTACACATAATTAACCTGTCCTGCATGGCGCCCCGTAGTAAGTGACATAATTATGTTGTACATACACACCGTTGTGTTTTGGTTAATGTTACCATTATAGACACCATCTCATATAAACATTATATAGGATGATGCTAATACAGTATTATATCAAATGTAACATGTTTTTTAAACGTGCATGTTACCTTCCCAAACATGTATAATGTGAGACACACCATGTGATTTCGTTCATTTGGGCATCTGCATAGTTACATAAAATACATTTACTACATTTGCAATAGATTCCGTAGAACCCAGAACTTATATTCCGCATGTATTTTGAAATTTGTGTCACATTCTGATGTATTACATGTACATGCACAGCTTGTGTCCGAGATAGCACTGCGACGCCTGCAGCGCCGGACCTACCGGACGATGCAGGCGAAGATCTTCGAGACGTGGGATAGGTGTGTACATTGTTAGATGATTTAAAATTAAGTACTAAATAATACCAGTTTTCTAATTCTATGCAGGCATCGGCAACTAGAAAACTAGAACATAATTATACATGTGTAACATTGTCCTTTGAACAGTACCTATCATCATGTTTATATATTTTCAGCTACCGAGATGGAAGTCTTTCTGCATCAGGCCTTCTGAAGAAGATATCGACCTTCTACAAGCCGAGAGTTACAAGACAAGACAGTTGAACTATTTATTGTTATATACTGCGTTCATGCGTGCTTCCAGCTAGAAGTACAATGTAAACGGCTCGATACGTATTCATCTCACTTCCTTTTGGTTTCCCTATAGCGTGATAGAAGCTGGAAGCTCACTCGAAATCACTATATAACTTATATGTACATAACCTATATGCTACCATTGTAACCACAACCCAGTACACATCATATGTAATACAATATTATATTGATTGTTAATACTGTATTCCCATTGCTAAAACATTTTTAATTCACAAAATATCCAGAAAAAATCACGATAATAATACACTACAACTGCGGCCGTTTTGGACTGAAAAATTATTATATAATATAATTATATATGTGTGTATCAATATATTTTGAACAGTACCTCTCGTTCGGTTTATATATATCCAGCTACCGAGATGAAAGTATTCCAGTCTTAGGACTTCTGGGGAAGACGTCGACCTTTTACAAGCCGAGAGTTACAAGCCAAGACAGTTGAACTCTTTGATAATAGATAATTTATTTTAAAGTGCAACCTGTTACATATTTTAACAATGGTACTGTCTGTGCGTGGAAAACGCCGTTAGAGTGCGAACAGTGCAGGCACAGTTCAGCCGACACACACATGTGCGCAGTCTGATCAGCAGCTACGCTGTTTCGCATGTCCTAGGAATTTGAATACATGTATTATCAAAGATTAGAAATTTCGTTTTCGCTTATACATGTCGCATATACATGTCGATGTTTCAACGACTGAGTTCAAAAAAGTTCCATAAGGCATGTGTGACCAGCATAATCCCAGATCAGTCCACGCACCCACGAAGTCTGGTCAGGGCCTACGCAGTTCACCATTCAATTACTTATCTGCCGATAGTTTATTATTATATATTGCGTTTCTGTGTGATTCCAGCTAGTTCTTCACTGTAAATAGCCATGTTATATTTTATTATGTAATAAAACATTATATTGATTGTTAATTCGAATACGTTCCTGTTTTTACTGTATTCCTATTGCTATAAGAGAGCTATAAACCATAGAGGAGCCAATGGGCAAGGACAACAAAAGGGCAATAGTACAGCAGTACATCCATATAAAACTTTGACATGGAGCAGTCCACACAACCAGTGGTGCAGGGTCCCCAACATAAACAGGAACGACAACAGAGTAACTAATGCAGAATATGATTGAGAAATGTGCACATGTCCCAAATTGCTAAGTAAACATCTACAAGGTCACAGTCAATGGTTAAGGTCATAATATCGGTGGGTGTAGTGTGAGCATGCTTATATGTATCAATTATTAATTTGCAAAATAGTGTTGTAAACACCAAGGACAAGTAAAACAAAATGGCAGCAATACAGCCATATACAGCTGCAGTCTTCAACAAGGTCAAATAAAATGCACTCCACAACCTGCGGTGTGCGATCCTTAACAAACACAAGAACTAAGAGCACACGGGAAAATATTACAGAATGCAACAAAAGCCCCACAAAACAGGAATGACTAAGAAAATAACGATCCATTGTGAAGTTATTGTAGATTTTAGAAACGTGCACATATATTTATTTTTAAGATTTATTTTTGGGAAAACTATGATGAAATATTAGTTTTGGTCCTTTAAAGGTCAAAAGGTAAAATAAATGGAAGTCTATGTCTCATCAAACACTTCTAATTTACAAAATATACAGAGAAAACATATAATAATAATACACTATAACTGGGGCCGTTTTGGACTGGGGCCGTTTTGGTCAGAACTATGTGGCCGTTTTGGTCAACACTGGGGCCGTTTTGGACAAAGTGGGCCGTTTTGGACTGGGGCCGTTTTGGACTGGGGCCGTTTTGACCTGCTACCATTTTTTAGCGGTATGAATATAGCAAGTCAAAACGGCCCTTGGTCAAAACGGCCACTGGTCAAAACGGCCCCCAACTTTTGAGAATTTGGTGAAAACGGCCCCTACTAAACGGCCCCCCTATTATATATTGTATAGTTTTCTTTTTTTCTACATATATATAAACATATTCTTAATATTCATCTAAAATAACAATAATAAATGACCTTGTATTATGAATATTGATGAAAACTTTAATATGCATGCAATATTATATTATATTTGTGTATGGTTTGTATATCTTATCAATTACCATGAATGTTTTTCACACCTTCATGTAGACAAAGGCCCCTTGTATTTTAGTGGGGATACAACACAATTAATAACAACTCGTTATAGCCGATAATAATAGTATTTTATAGATTTGAATAAATACAGCACATGTAGACAATAACACGTTTGCGAACAGTGTAGTTCTTGATCAGACTGCGAATTCAGTTATGTGCTGGTTGGCTATATTGCAACAAATAAATTACATATTTTAATTTACAGTATCGCTAGACAAACACATATATAGATTGCAAAATGGGAAACAGTGTAGACCCTAATCAGACTGTGAATGCAAGTTAATTTCCCCTCTAGATCTATGGCCTCAACAAGTGATTATGTACAAGATGGGAAGCAGTGTAGATCCGATCAGACTGTGTGTGCAAATTCCCATATATAGCATCAACGCTTAAGTAGCTATGTACAAGATGGGAAACAGTGTAGATCCTGATCAGACTGTGTGGGCATATTCCAATATATATATAGCATCAACAAGTGGCTATGTACAAGATGGGAAACCATATCTAGCTATATAACATCAATCATTATTATTTTTTATTATTATTTAGCAATATAGTAGTTCAAACACTTTAGTCGAAAAACTATAACACCCTTCGATAATTGGATTAATCCTGCTATGCAATCAATAGAAAATAACTGACCAGCAGGCTAGTGACATCGCCTAACGATTTTCACGAAAAATATGAAAATATTTTGTAACGAATGGATGAAATACGGTAATATGACACTATTTTAGTGTTGTTTTATTAAATTATATTAATTATCATTATTATTCATTATATTACATTATACTACATTATACAAGCTATATACGATAAAAAAAACTCTGAAAAACAAATAAAATAAAAATGATACCTGATTTTTTTGGGGCCGTTTTTACCAAATATGGGCCGTTTTGACCATTTATTTTGGACAGAGGGCCATTTTGACCAATTTAGGCGGGCCGTGTGACCAAATCCGGGCCGTTTTGACATGGGGCCGTTTTGACCAGGGGCCGTTTTGACTGTAATCCGAATATTAGTACGAAAATGGAATTTGTTATGAAAAGAAATAAATTCTAAAACTCTACTGCGGGTATTCAATGCCCGATCAGCTGGATCAATATCTCGATCGGTACTTGTACCGAGTGAGTTATGACCAGACGGTTTTGTCTGTTCCGTGTATGCTTGATGTGGCGTTTCTCCGGGCACTCCGGTTTTTCTCCGCATACAAAACAGGCCACGGACAACCGCTGACTTTGTGCCAGCATGCTAGTCTCTGTGGCATTTTTTATAGACCAGGTGCAATTTCTGTTGGGAGCGCCGTGCTACTACCCTTATTGTATTGTGGCTTCAAGGGGTGCGCCGATTGAACGGTGGGAAATACGGCATACATAGATAAAAGGTATTGTGAAAATGATGTTATTATCTTGCTTATGTCAATGGCCTAGCTGGACTTAGATGTTGCTCCGAAATGGATTTTCATATTCTGAAAGGAACTTTGGTAAAAAAAAGCAAATTTTAAAGTGACTATGTCTCAGACGGTAACTCCGAAGAGTCATTTCACACAAACAATTGAGATATCTAATTATACGATATTGTAAGCATTGCACACTTAATAGTATATATAACCACTATCAACATGATAATACCTTAACACACGATACACGTGCATGATACACAACCGCCTGTGTTAATCTTGCCCATATGTCAATGTTTCTAAACAACTATTGACAATCTTAAATCGCTATCAAGCAGTTTGATTGTCTGGAAGAAGCAAAGATGCGCTTAACAACAACCACATCATCAGTTAAAGTAAAATGATGTATTTTAATTATACTGTCTTAGTAGTGAATGACAGGAAATTCAATTGCATGGTTCTTAATTTAAAGAGTGCTTGTATGGTGCAATATTAAACGAAGAAATCCTGATGATCTGTTCATGGGTTGCATTAAAAAGAGCCTAATTTTTGCAATCGAAAAGTGCAATCACCTAGTTACAATAATTAAAACAGTAACATACTTAGACAATAGTCACATGTTAATTAATGAGATATTTCAACTTTAAGGAAATAAACTGGAAACATGAAATGTCTATTGTCAGTGAAAACCACGTGGTGAATCAGGATTTTTAGAAACATTTTTTTTTTATTTCAACATGTACAGGAGGCAACTAGAATACGTGCATGTAACACATCCCATCAACACTAGACCTGATATTCACCAATGAGGATGATATGATGGAACAAATCAATATCTATCAGTCCTAGGACTAAGTGCATGACCGCCTAATACTTCGCTATTCGTTCAGTTGCTGCTATATTGACAATGAAAACCAGTATTTTAATAAACTGAAATTTCAAAAGGGCAACTACAATGCCATTAACTGTGAGCTGATTCAGGTTCAGTTGTATCCATTGCTGAGTTGGCTGAGTTTGTCACACTCATGGGACTGTCTTACCGAAACCATTCTAAATTTAATATATCAACACGTGCCAGTGAGTAAGGCTGGTCCCGTTGTAGGGTGGTAGACACAACCGGCTCATCAACTGTCGCTGCAAAGAAGCCGCAAACCACAAGCACACAGGTGGATAAAGTCCCAGTATTAAAACAATGACAATAACTACACCAGCTATTAACAAGCCAGAAACGTAGTTAAATCTGAATTACGAAATGAAAAGTATGACCATGCAAGAGAAATGGCAGCAAAAATCAAAACTGATAATAATTAAGCTGTTCTGGAAGTACACACGATCAAACATAAAAACGAAATATGTGATAAAAAAAAGCTTGAGAAGCTAAGTGGGGACCTAACTACTGATGACGAAGAATGTACCAACTTTAAGTAATAGAAACTGAATGAATATTTTGCAAGTGTATTTGAAATAGATACCCTACACGATATGCCTACGCTAAACCAAAAACCATGCATAGAATAACTGTCAACACTTGATATCAAAACATAGAAAATGCATTAGACATGATAAAGACTATATCGTTAGTATTAATTGTGTACATTGCATTACATTGCGTTTCTCGTTTCGGTGATAGGAGGCCTTTGTGTCATGGTCTGTGACAATACAGCATAGTAAGCGATACAAATGAAACGTGCAATAAAACCGCAAGTGCAATGTGTTCGGCGACTACCATGGATCGGTTAACCATGTCTTGTAATTGTATCATTGATTTTACGAAGTTTATATAGAATCATATCATCGTAAAATTGTAGGTGGGTGTGTGATCTCTGATTGAATACAAGAATATAGCGTTTCAATAAGCCGTTTACTGTGTTTGTGGCCAGTGCCGCTTCCGATGCAATATACAAGAATATATATTTAAAGTCGGATGGTGCAAAACTTACAACAATATTCGCTTCCAGAGATATTTTCGGACACAAATCTGATAATTCTGAATACCAGGTGAATAAAGCGTGGTATGGGTGGTACAATGCCGATTTCCCAATTATGTTTAGCAAACAACAGAAAGTCAGAGAAATATTAAAATTACCACGAAAACAAACAATCTCCTCTAAAAGTCTATTATTAGAGGAAGGCCAGGACTATCCAAAATATCGCCCACAATGACATTTTTAAACCAGATCGTTTGTATGATGTACGTATATGAAAGACCTCAAAGAAAAGCATTACTTTAAAGTAGAACTCTAATTAAGTGGTTCTGAAGTTATCATGGTGGTAAAACCAACGAGCTAGGCCATTTTCGCATGTCGTACAAATTGCGTCTACCGAGATATACGCGAATAAACATCACAAATGTACATACACACGTCATTTACCCCTGTGTCGATAGTCAAGTAATGAATGCAAAATGGAAATAAATTCTGTGCCCATGATATCTTGCAAATTAACTTGCGCAATTCCCTCTTCCGAATTATACAGATGTCGATTTTGTCAATTAAAATACGATTTATTGTACCAAACTAGGGGAAATTGACATCTTTAATTTGCAGACTATCATGAAATAAAGTATGCACATTGCAGCATCGGGTGTGTATAAAAATGTGTCAATTTTAATATATACATAGTTACGTTTGTCATGTGTATTCACACTAACACCTCGGTAGACACATTGTTTCAGACCTATGGAAATGACCTTGAGTATGTTGTGCTACAACCGAGATAGCATCAGAACTACTTGGATTAGCTTTTTGAAATAATGTTTTTACTTGGGGGTTTTGGCAATATTTTAGATCATCAGCCAACACAACTGCCACACTCATGTTACTGACATTTCATCTAATAATAAGGCATTGATAGGTATTTTTTTTATTTATGGCTATTTTTTACTTTCGGCTGTTTTCTAAATATGATTTTACCATCTCTGCCACGCGTTATACACCTATATGGAGAAAAGGTTTTGTGAGGTTCCCCAATGCATAGCAATATTTCGTTCCAATCCTCTTTACACTGCTTGTGTACCGAAAAATGATGTAAATTTATATTTAATAAAATATGTTTATACCAATACGTATCAATGCCTGTATGTGTGGATACGCATGGCCATCTGGTGATAGTGTACACATATACTGATTGTGTAACTAATTAAGCTCCATTTTGAAAAACTTATGAACATGAAAATATGGTTTATGCATATTAAAGCACTGATGAAATCAGAGATCGCGTTTAAACACCAGTGACGTCATCAACAAAGTAATAGGTGATTACAAAAATAGATTGAACGACTTTACAAGCAAACTTAATGGCAAATGTACCGACTGTGATCGATATGTGGTCAAAACTTCCCACTGGTTGGATCAGTCAATCTACATAGTGCCATAAACATCATGTTTATCAATTGCTGATATGCCCCTCCGAGACAAAAATATAATATAGCACAAGACACAAAACATATTCACGCAAAGTCAACCAAAGGACATGCGACGGCAAAAGCATTGAAACTAATATCCAATGCAAATAGAACGAAATCAGAGATGTGGATGGACGAGAAATGAAGACGGTGAAAGAAGCTAAGAACCTGCCAAAAATCTTAATATATATAGAGAAGCTGGGTCGCCCAATCAAATATGCCACCCATCAGTATACGTCTGCAACCACCCACCGATTCTCCAGGCAGCACGCATTTTGCTTCTTTTTCTGTTTCTGAAACAGCGACTTTAATCATGTTCATACTAACTACTCGGTATAATAAATTAAATACCACCCTTGTTTGAGGGGAATATTGTGGATTATCTACCCTCGAAAACAATATCTCTCTCGGCTATAATTGCCTCGGGAGATATTGCTTCCTGGGTGTGTTCCTTTGGGCAGCACTGGCGCCATCTTGGATTATGGAACATGATGTAGGGTGAAAGCGTTTAGTTCCGCAGGACTAACCATACTTTGAAGATAGGTGTCCTTATGTAATGGCCAAACGTCTTGTCTGGGCTATAACTTTGTCATGGATTGAGGTATTTCTAAATAACGTGGCGCAAATTTATTTCTATATTCTGTTGTACCCCTCGCGCGGATTAATAGCACTTGCGTAAACGAAATACATGTAGTGTAAAATGTGACAGTAGAGCACAAGTACTGACAAGTATAGATGTATGGTTAAAAACAATGCACAGCATATTTATGCTATGTTGGAGGTTACCAATTTGTGACCTGAATTTCACCATGCTGAGATGGCGTGTCGCGCACAAGGCCCAGCTAGGTCAGTACGTAGTTCAAATGTCACACTTAGAGATCTAGAGGGCCTCGGGGAAGATTGGTATTACCAACCGAGTTACACTCTGCAAGTAAATTACATATTATCTCATCTTCACTAGGTAGACCAGGTCATTCATTTATGCAATGCACTATATATAGAGAATAGTAGGTTAGTGCCGTGAATGGGAAAAAATATCTGGCAAGGCTCAGAAACGGGATGGGCGAGGCTCTGCCGAGCACATCCCGTTTCCGTGCCGCGCCAGAAATGTTTTCCAATTCACGGCACTAACCTACTATACTATTTATCCCGTCAACACCTACAAATGGCTGTAAAATGGAAAACTTGTATTGACTGGATATCAAAAATGTTTCACGGCACCGTGTTTCACGGCACATACGCACTGTGTTGACGGGATAAAAACGTGTCCGATTGCGAACATCAGTTGAAATGCAACATGGTTTTAGGAATTACAGCCAATCAGGGGTTCCAGGATATATTTAAGAATGCACAAGTACATGTACATTGTAAATAGGAGGGTGGTGGTGTTTTTTAACAGAACATACATCAGTTATTTCGACGTTGGTAGACGGTGCGCCGAAAATACAGCGTCGGATCTATACGAAACAACAATAAAAACAACAACAATAAACGCCAAGAAAGATGGACGTAATATGGTTCTGCTCCGCTTACCTTCAGTGCAACATTGTAGAATTCTATGGAATAGGGTCAACACTCCATGTATTATACGAACGCCTGTGCTAGAATTCTTAACGCAAACCGTTTTCTTGGAGAAACAAGAAAAATGTGAACAAATGCTTATCGGTGACTGTGGAATTCCCAGTCAAAGTTGACGTTGTCAGAAGACAGACAGAACACGGTCAAGGCTTCAACAGGATATAGTTAGTGACAATGCCACATGTTCTCCGCGTGTAACCGTGCTAAGACGTAAACATAAGTCAATAAATACCGACCTCACTAGTCTCCCGGTGAATCCCTCAGTCAGAGGGTGTGACTTTGAAGTCGTAAACCCATCATCCACCAAAAACGTAAGTGATGAACTTGACAAAAGAACGGCTAAACACCCACCAATGCATCTTGTAAGAAGTCTCAGCTCAGCCCTATCCCGACGCGAAACATACATAATTATATATATATCTAACAGTGACTCGGAACTTCATGTCGAGTGGGGGTGACGTTTGTGCTTACTGCCAAAAGGAGACAGAAACTGAAGGCCAGTTCAAGTGATGTACAGGTTGCAAATTTATGGCGATATTTTGCTAAGGCATGCCAAGTTACACATTGGAAGTCACACATGCTTGCTTGCAAATTAATGCAGGCTGACTCAGGGTAACATAAAGATTAACTGTTCGATGCAACTGTACATACTGTAAACACCTAGCACACACACTGGTCATTGGTTTGCACCTGTAAAATGTGTTCACCAGTGTAGACACTAGAACTATTGTTAGAACAGTGATTTGTTCGCATCTGTAGTAAGAGTGCCTAAGGTCACAATATACGAAGGTTCTTCCTCTTGCCATAATAAACATGTGTACCAACTTATAGTTATGATGCATCAAGTAGAACTCCTCTTAGTTATCGCGAGGACAATGATACATATTAAAAATGGCTGCCAAGGCAGATAAGGATCCAACAATTTTGAATAAATAGGGTTCCTCGTTTTCCATCGATAAGCGTGTGTACCGAATTTGGTTACGATCCATGAAGAACAAATCGAGTTATTGCGTGGATAATGATAGAGAGTGCGAAAATTAACAAGAGTGCCGTAAGTCACAAAATACGCCCATCGAAGATGGGCTAGACAGCGAAGATGCAAACATGTGAAGCTGCCACCAAGGCAAGAAACCTTAACGAGTAAGCCCGGCAGTTTCCGGTTCCATGTTCCTGCTGACGAAATGTCGCCTTTTATTGCTGGTGTTCACCTATGACATCATATGTTATCTATGTGTAAATACAACATGCAGACAACTCATAAAGTATCAACGTTTTTGTATATTACTTTCATTGGCGCTGCGAGCAGGGCATACTCATTTGCTCTGCTGTATAAACATCAGCAATAAAAGGCGACACCAGACACTCCACGGTGATCTCCGAACGTGCTTTGGAGTATCACCATCCATACATGTATTGTATCTGAGTGTCACGAATTGTAGCCGACTGTATTCTTTATCAGCCATCATTTGTAACACGGGTTACACAATTATACAATACTCGAGCATGATACTCGAATAACCCTGTAACGACTATCGAATAGGTATTCGTGTGTGAAATATCGCTCCAGTGGAATACACCGCTGGAGAGAATAGCGCTTTATCCGAAACCGTGCACGTACCACCAGTATTGGATTTTGCACGGGTTATATCTGGGTTATTTACACTGTTTATGCAAACTTAGATGCTAGCCTGAATACCGAGTAGGTCATATCTACTAATAACTGAATTATTTCAGATTAATTCGCCAGATATCTGAGGAGCTAGACTGACTGTTAGAACATTAATCCACTTACGCAAACTTGTAAGCAAAATGTTGGCACGGAGTTCTTATATTGACAAGCGGACAATTAGGGAAACTTATGCAATAGAGTATGTATATAAACTATCGTATCCATATACTAGGGGTCGGACATTCAACCATTCTTGTGATAATTTTATGACACAAGCCTTCACTGGGAACTGTCCCAGCCAGTCAGCCAGCCAGGCAACCAGCGACGGAACGTCTACCGGGTGTTCTTGCGTAGAACCAGTACGCTGCACCGATACTATTCTGGGGTCCACTACACGACATCGTGTACCAGCGGGGACTCTGCTCCGGGTGGACCAGGGCGTATCGAGCGGCGGTTATTATTCCGGTGACGTCATTCCGTCCAAGGACGAGATGATTCTCAAAGACAGTCCACCCATGTGAAGTATTCCCCATCCACCCAAGTAGTCGATAACATTGCATTATAACTTAACGACGTCATATAACGTCACCCTCATCATGGCGGAAACATGAGTTGGATGATAGAAACTTAAGTCCGTATCTTGAACGTGAGGAACATTGTTATACGATACTTACCTGTTCCAGAATCGTGACTGTGCATTGGTTGTGTGACTGAGCTTTAGTGGACCATCGAGAGGACGTTGTCCGTACCGTCTTGCATATTCATTATTTGTGTATATCATTATTTGTAAATACATCATCATTGTAACTATATACCTTGTTGTCTCTTTCCACAACGTGCTTGGTGTTCCGACACAACAATGAACTATCACAATGTCATCCTGGCGTGACACTGAGCCGCATGCTCATTTGCTTTATAGTATGTTCAACTTCAATGGATGTACATAGGTGATCTTTTATTATTTTATCTTTTATCTTTTATTATCTACTGGACATGTCTTAAATGTTGGTATCC
This sequence comes from Conchocele bisecta, assembly GCA_029237695.1. NCBI lineage: Eukaryota > Metazoa > Mollusca > Bivalvia > Lucinida > Thyasiridae > Conchocele > Conchocele bisecta. Next base: position 28,570,123 of record CM055266.1, read on the forward strand.
AACTTCATCAACTACAGGACCACAACCATTACACATAACCGAAAGTAAAGTATTGTAACAGGAACCTAACTATGCATATAATAAACCAATACTCGTACGGTGTCCTGTTAGCCCATGTTACAATCTCACGTTTAGCGTTCTCGACCTATACATACGAGTGTCCGACAGTTACGTCTGGACCGATTGGCATTCTGAAATGTTAGAAGCCCTGATCCTGTTGATGTTGCAAAAGTTCCATTATGTGTTTTTTCAATCCTCCACTGAGACTTTATTTCGTATTTTATGGAAAAAATAGTTCAGGCTTTGATGGCAGTACTTTCAGGTAAGTGTCAATATTTTAGTTTAGTTCAATATTTTACAGCTTACAGAGCATTATCAGCAATGTATCTGGTATACAGAATACGATGTTTCCGACGATCATGCTCACAATATATATGAAAACGTATTTTCTGAACAATTCGCTTGCAAAGACGATACGTTTTCGCACGTGAATTTTGAATCAGGCGACCGTTATGAAAAGAATGTGCCCATTTCTGGCTAACAAACATATGTTATCAACCCTTTCGGTGGCGATATCGAGTAAATACAATTTAAATGACCCGTGTGGAGTGACAGCGTTCTACATATATAGGATGTGACATGTTTTATGGCATTTTCTGATTTCTATGTGTACAGCCTGTTATGATTTAGAGCTTCCGTAAGAAATTGAAGAAAACGATACTGTGTGTCGCAAAAACGCGCTACTGTTTGTACATATGCGACGAAATAGATACGGTGTGTCGCACGTTGAAGTAAATTTGACCCTATATGTTATCACGAAGCAACCAACCCGGTGCCAGTAAAAAGACATCAACGTCCAAATGCGTCGAAAGAAAGTGAATGGGGTTAACGTCCCAGCAACATCTAAGGTCATATAGAGACGGAACCACAGTTTAAATTCTCATCCGACAGACCAGTGGGATGGAAATACCATGAAAATAGTGTTGACACCAAATGCGAGGTTTGAACCCACAACCTCCGGATTGGAAGGCAGGTGTTGTAACCCCTATCCCACACCCCATCCCTGCGTCGAAATAAGTCGAAGGGCTTATAACTAGACGTCTAGGAACAGTAAGAACAGTAAGTAAGTACATAGTGCAATTTGCACCTATAATAAAATGCTCACCAATGTAGAATTATTGTTAGAACAGTGATTGTTTCGCACCTATACAACGTGTTCACCTGTATATACTAGAATTCTATATATCTATCTTGCAGATATATATATATAGTCAAATCCCTGTTGGGGACATCGACTTTTGATAAGAACATGTTCGGAAATTCAAGGCGTTAAAAACAGTTAAAAACATGGCAGACAAACTATGGAGAGGCATGTTCAATTTGGCCTACAGCCAAGCCTAACTCGGGGAGTGGAACGACCAAAATAGAGTGGTGGAGGGAGTCCCAATGTATAATAGTTCTTAGGTAAAAGGAATACTTATAATAGTCTGAGAATGTTTGAATGGTACGGTAGGCCAGGTGGTGTAAGGATCTACTTGGTCTAGGATTTATTTACTTTTACTTTATCGGACCTCTCCGACTTTCACCGAACATAACCGAAAATTTGCAGCGAAAAATAAGCGCGGGAATGTCCAAACAACAACAACAAATGGCTCTTTTCGCATTTTAGTCACACCGGATATTTAGTTTGACATGCGCAGATCGTTGTTTCCATAGCCACGGTGTAAATTGGATACCTGTCGTGCAGCTTCGGCATTTGTCAATCTAAGATTAACACAAAAACTTGTCTCCGTTTTACCACTAAACATGATTCCTCCTAATGTTTCACTTGTCAAGTATGACAATCCGGTTCTTGTTAGTCGAAATACCGACAAAAAGACGCCAAGGGTGAGTAAATGCTGGACCATAATTGTAAAATGCATTTTGAATATTTTGATTTGTGAAGCAAAATTAACCTGCAAGCTTCATCATCATGGTATGAAAAGCTTGTAGTCTCTATTCTCATGGATCCGTGTACATACATTCATATTGTGTGTTATATTCTGATTAATCCTTGAAAATGTATACATAAATATAAAGTTCAAACGCTTTCACCAAATTGTTGTTTATGCAAGTCTTAGCGGCCCAGTCTTAGAGTCCCTAGAATTAACCAACCCAAGTCGCCTAATTGATCTTGAAACTTCTCATCAGGTTCGTGTCCTACAACTTTCTGCACATTTGAGTGACATTCCTTGATCACTCGTACAATAAAGAAGTGTTGCTGCCTAGATATCATACGATCCTCTAACTTCGATAGCCGCACAGATTCGAGACCATTTTATTTTCTCGTTCTATCGCGAGATTTACGGGTTACGTCACTTCCATTACACTTGTGCGTTCAACCGAAGCCAGATGAAAGGTCACAAATGCCAAGTTAGAAAAATGCGATTTAAACAGGACTAATAGGGTGGGTAACCCGTTCACCGGTGTATACCATTCACCGGTGCAATCCGAAATATCCGAATATAAGTCTCATGGTATTGTTTACATCCGGGCTTGTCACGCGCATGTTTTTACGAATGCATCTGCCACCTGTTGAAGGTGAATAATCTACTAGAATACGGATAAATGATCATAATTATTATAATTTATAACTTCATGAACCAATTTCCTAGCCAGGTCATAACATAGATCCAACAAGTCCCTTCCCAACTATGTCTTTGCATCAGCCACGTTACACACAAGAGTTACAACTCTCATGCTTTTCCACGAATCAGAGGTCACGTTATTGCCAAATATGGTAATTTTCCGGTGCACGCACCTGCAGTATCCTCTATAAATTTATCCATTAAGGTTAATTTTCTAATACCACGTTTTCTAAATAAGGCTGTAAATCACCCCATAATCTATATTAATGAACTAATTATGACGTGTACTATTTGTCAGTAGTGTTTACTATCTTAATCAATTGTAGACATTGATTAGCTGCAGAGAGGATTACAAATGTACATCTATACACATATAAATTTGCTAATGATACCTACTTTTCCATTTTCAGTTACCACTCAATAATAACAGGAACCAATTACATTTATTATCATTTGAAAAATACAATGTTAAAACCAACATTTGTTAGTATTACAAAATATATAAGAGTGATATATCTGCATGAAACCACATCCAGCTCTGGAGTCACCTTAAGTCAACATTTTAGCTGGGGCTTTTTTTGTCATTACACCGGTGAATGGTATTGTGTCATCGCAGTCAGCTATGTAGGTCAATACAAGATGGCGGGCAATATTTACGATGTGGGAACCACACACGCACACTATATCTCGTATTTTTAAAGAAAATAAGATCTAAGTGAATGTAGTGTGTAATTCATTTGGAATTGTTTATTGTTAGGCTTGTGTGTACCGATATAATTATTAATGCACCAGTGAACAGGTTCCTAAGGCTACATTGCTAAACAACGCAACACACCTAAATGTTATGTTTTCCACTAATCCCATTAACCCCCTCCATTAAAATCCGGATTTCGATAGGAAAACTTACACATAAATGAGTTCACTTGAACCCGTATGTTGTTTACATGTTTATCAATGGAGGTCACGTAATATTTGTAGGTAGAAAGGCACTAATAATGTAGGAATATGGATTTTCATTCAGTCACCACCTTAACCTATTTTTTTTTAAATTGTCACTTTTAAGTTCGTCCACATCAGTCCAATACCTCCATTTATCAGCAGATATATGCAATCTGGTCTCTGTTTTTGTTATTCCCATTGTGGACGAGTACCACATGCAGAAGGGATTGAAATGTCTTACTCCAAAAATAGACATTACCACTTTAAAAAAGCTGAAACTTCATATTGTTTAATTTGTTTAATCTAGCAAATTATATTTTCCAAGTTGGCAATCGTTTGTCTAATCATTTAAGTTTGAAACAATATGTATCGTGACCCCTGAAAGCAATGGTACATTATGCAGACACAATTTGTGGTGTTTTCGAACCGGGCACCTGCACTGGAAGAGCATATGACGTCATAGGGTCAGAGGTCGCGACCTTTCACGGTACGCTGGAGGCGGCCATTTGTAGACGAGCGTGTTTTGAAAGTAAACAATTGCATTTCTCCGTGCTTTTGAAGCCAGTAAACGCAATATATATACAGATAATTGCATTATATTTGCATGTAACTAATAAAAAAAGGTTTATACTCTTATTATTTATTACGCATGTTGTTTAATATCGTTAGAGTCTTGAATTATGAGCAGTCCAGGATATATCAAATGTAAATCTTGTGAAGTGCAGATTCATCTAGAAATCAACATATATCACATTTTATGCATCATTTAAACAGACCCTCTTCAGATTAAGGGAGTATGTAGAAAAATCACAAAACAGGTGGTAAATCACAATTGTATGTAACTGTAACTTATAAAACCGTGGGAAACAACTTGAAATTTTTTTAAGATCATTTTCAATTAACACTGTTCTTAGAATATGCTTATTCACTGGTTTTCTAGAGGCACGATTTACCCAAATCTTCATATAATTACTATATGTGTTAACAAATAAAGCTATGCACATAAGAATAATGATGTTTGGACTGTATCCCTCTTTCTCCTATCTTCGGAGCTTGCACTAACTTCGGGGCTTTTCTTTTATTCACGCGCAATGGCAGCTCGCGACTTTTATGACGTCACCTTTCATTCAATCCGGAAGTAAACAGTACGCTGTCACTACTCGAGGAAGAAAATGAGAAAAAAAAAAACAGGTATTTGAATCCAATTTTGGTGTTAAAACTACTTTTTTAAGGTGAAATATTTTTATCAAATCGATTGATACAATTTGCAAGTAATTTACCATGTTATTTTTCGTTTTATTTGGAAAAATGTAGCTCCAATTTTACTTTCAGCGTCTTTGACAACTGGTCATGTGACATTTTGATCAGAGTGACTTAGATGCTTGAGTCGAAAATTATGTTTAACTACTACTACTAGTGTCTATTTTCACGGTCGATTTTCACAGAAACAATTATGTTATCTATCATTAGAGATTCTTTCCAAATCTGACTATATAAAAAATCTATAAAAATGGTGTAAACAAAAAAAAGATCCCTTTATCAAATTTAACCAAAATTATGTTACTGTGTTTTTGAAGAAATACTGTGATTTGGAAACCAGATACAATTTTCATTCATACAACACTGCAAACTACACTCTGAAGTGGGTGCACCGATACAGACGGGATATAGAACTTTAAAACACGAAGATAGCAGTCTTCGAATTTAGCCGCTGGTCCGAGGCCAGTAAAATTTCCGACGGGCCAGTAAAATTCAGAAGCTGGCAGGCCCGGCGGACCAGTAGAATTTTTTATTTTTTTTTGTTTATTCTCTTTGCTACATGTACATGTACAAACACAAGATATACAAACAATTCAATGAACAAAGTACATATATATGTCAGTTCATACGCATGGCTACATTTCAATGAACAGTCTGAATAATAACGTATTGATGCGTTTATCCTGGATAGTCTCTTCTATTATTCTTGTTTGCTTCAGATATATTTTAAGACGGCCTATCGATGGTTGTGTTTCATCATATTTGGACTTAAAAATAAAATATTTTGCTAGAAGAATTAAAAAGCTGATAAGCATTGTTTTATTTTTCGCAGTCAACCCTCGCGTTACAAAATGATATGTTTTCATATGTTAAATTTCTATTGTAGTCTAACCAGAATAATTCAGAATATGTGAAACCCAAATTCGTCTTGTTTATTATTTTCTATCAGGAAGCATCGTAAACTGGTCCCCAGTAGCACGTTCCTCATATTCAACATGTTCTTGTGTAACGTGTGGAGCATACGACCGGCAACCAGTCTTATCATCGTCACAGCCACAAATAAGAAAATCAAACATTGTCCGGTCATTCACCTGATCTGTGAGCTGGCAATTGCTAGGTAACGGCTGTTCCATTTACCTCTTTATAGTTGTGGCTAGTTGATATTATCGTTATTTACTTGACAAAAATACAATTATCTTGCTTCCCTAACAGTTAATAATTGTTTGTGTATGCTGGTACACCAGAATTATGGTAAAACATTACCATTTTAAAACTTGATTAATTATTTTATTTTGTGTGTTCAATTGATGTAATAGCTGATTTCTGACATCGCATCGAAGAGCCTGTGTGTATTAAATGTTTCAAACACGACTTTTCCATTACAAAAATCGATAAATATTGTACATTGACGATAAAAGATATATTTTCTATGTTTACACGAAGTGTCTTCGCTTCAGACAAACTGCAGAAAGCACAAAACTTAGCTAAGCAATGGAGGCGAGATGTAACCTAATTTAGTCTGCACCCAATAGCCGACAGATTTTCAGTTTCTGAAGAGGGGGAGTCAACAAAACATGGGGGGGTGGGGAGGCCACTAATCGTACCGGCTCCTTCGGGCCGACAATTACGTCTGGACCGATTGGCATTCTGAAATTTTAGAAGCCCTGGTAGGTATTGAGTCAGAGTGACCATGACGAGAGCGATGATGACCAAGACAGAGATGATGACGAGATGGAAATGTCGGAAGATCTATAGTTTATAATACATTGATATCATGAGACCAATCCAGAGATGTCGGAAGATCTAGTTTATAAAACATTGATATCTTGAGACCAATCATTAAAACAACATCATATTGACTTGTTTTTATTCTTATTATACAACTACTATACAAGCATACTTTTATGATAATATTATATTTATATCTAGTACCTCATAATTTTTCGGGCAAGTAAAATTTTGTTCGGGCCAGTAACTTTGGGAAATTGACTGGCCCGAGGGCCAGTGGTTTGAATTTCTTTTCGTGAAGACTGAGATAGGAGAAAGCTCCTAGCTGATTTAGATCACAATGGCCGACATCTAGAAGGTACGTTTCTTACACCGACTTTTGTTTTTAATATTTTTTTGTTGTTGCACATTATCTGCATGGTGTTACAGGTTTCATTTGTATTCATAATGTTTGCTGATGTCAATCTATACTCCGCTCACTGTAAAAGGCATGTACTAGGACCCTGAAGATACATCCAAAGAGGATACTTACATAATGTATGTCATTAATTTGCTCATACCAGGACCCTTTTTGATGCAACATGGAAATATTTGTATATGAATAAAGGGAGAGGACATGTACCGCGATAAAGTTAATACTAGGAAGCCAAGGAAGATAATCCACTTTATAATGGCTAAACATGCTAAATGGGAATGATGATTTATAATTGAAATACAAATAAAAACTGTAGAACCTCTCTAATGTTGACATACAAGACATTGTGAAGGTGTCGACCGTATTCTGGCCGTTTTCGCACGCCAGGACGTGTAGCCATCTTGTACATAATCACTTGTTGAGGCCATACCTCTAGGGAAATTTGCAATCACAGTCTGATCAGGGTCTACACTGTTTTCCATCTTGTACATAATCACTGTATACCGCATACAAGCAAGCCGCGTGTCGCCCGCCAGGACGTGTAGCCATCTTATAACAATCACTTGTTGAGGCTATACCTTCTAGGGGAAATTTGCAATCACAGTCTGATCAGGGTCTACCCGGTTCCCCATTTTGTGCATAACCACTTGTTGAGGCTATACCTGTAGGGGAAATATGCATTGACAATCTAATCAGGATCTACACAGTTTCCCATATTGTACATAATCGACTATATATAACCCAGCAAACACACGACATCGGATCCAGGTCGCGACGTCGGCGACTCAAATCCAACGTCAGCCCGACGTCGAAACCCCGACATTGAAACGACGTCGGATTACGACGTCGTACTGACGTTGGTTGCTAGTCGTAGTTCATCGCGACAAACACAACGTCGGGTTGACGTCGGATCAACGTCCGTTTCCGATGTCGAATAGACGTCTGGTCCAGGTCGTGATTGGTATACAATAAAAGGTGACTCGCTGTCAGTAGATCTATCTCTACGTTAGCCTATAGATACGCCAATGGAAGAGCAGCTGATCTATTTCCACACCAACTTAATTCAGTTTAACCTTTATTTGCGACATGTTTAGGCCTATGTAATTAATCATTTTATATCCGAGACGATTAATTTTGCGTATGTATTTAGGTTGATCTGGGCGTACGTGCAATTTCATTAACATCGCAGAATTCTAGGTCAAGATTCTCGTGCGCGCGCGGAATGTGGACAACTGGCATGCTTTATTAGCGTCTGTTTCAAATGCCACTGGACCTGGTTCCCGCGTGACTGCATATCGGTAGCCACAGATACAGTAATACACTGGTAAACAGCCGACCTGACTCATTCAGAACTATCTCGGATCTTTTCGCCAAAGCGGAGGTCTGGTTATGCTATAATCCCCGAGGTGCTCCGATTGTCTTTAGGTTATCCCGCCATTTCCGTTTTCTCTTTGTGATTTTAATTTGAAATTGGGGAACGGTCGACGTAATTAATCTTGAAGAAATCAACTTTCTTATGTAAGTTATGTATGCGTGTCAGCTAACATGTTTTCAATAACATTTTTAATACAAAAATACATGACAACGCCGTGATCAGTTGATTCACGTTTCAATTCGTGAAACTATTTCGCCCTTGTCTCACTTCGCACATTCCTGTTCATGTATTGTTAATATATTGTCGCTATTTTATTCACCATTTACAAACTGGTCATGTGGTCTGGGGTTTTGTTTCCATATTATCCGATCCTTATAAACCTTCGCTCCACTCAGACTCAAGCATTTTGATTGGGTAATTGTGTCATTTGACGGTCTTCTGCAAAAGACACTTTTCAAGTGTCCCATTCCGAATTAAAATATTATTTCTTAATTTTCTTTAGTAATATAATGTAGAATAGTGCCTAGAAGAAGTACAGAATGGTTATTTGAAAATGAACATTTCCTTTCCAGATCCAGAGTGAAACTGCAGATCAAGTAATCAATGCAAAATAAAGTTTTCTAGACGACAAAACCCGACATTGAATTGATGTCTGATCCAGACGTTGAACTGATGTCAGAACCAGACGTTGGATATATTTGAAAATTAAAATTTTTTAGACGTCGGAATCCGACGTTGAAATGACGTCAAAATTAGACGTCTATCCAACGTCGGATTATGATGTCAGTTCGACGTCGGATTCTGACGTCGGATTCTTACATCTTAAAAACTTTAATTTTTTAACATAATCCGACGTCTATCTGACGTCGTGTGCCCACTTGGAACGAGCTACCCCACTAAAATACACAGTGTTCTGGTCAATACAATATAATATTGGGCTTTGTCTACATAGAGGTGTGAAAAACATTCAAGCTACATGTATTTGACAAGATATACAAACCATAATCAAATTTAAAAATATATAAATTGCATGAATATTAATTAAGGTTCATTTTCATCAATGTTCTTAATACAAGATTGTTTATTATTGTTATTGTAGATGAATATTAAGAATATTTATATATATACATGTATATAGCCTTCCTGTGTGAGTTTTGAAATGTATCTCCGTAAATTATATTGCAATAACTAAACTATATATGTCCAGAAGTTATCTGTGCTAATAAATACATTCATTCAATGTATTATACATGTACTTTGTTTTTAACTATTTCAAAAAGATGTTGGCATATAATTACTCAGCGAAATAAATATTGCAATCAGGCACGGATCCAGGATTTCGGGTTAGGGGGGGTGTAACTATTTTGCAACACTCGACTATTTTATCGAACGAGCTATGCTCGTTCGATAATATAGTCAGGTATTGCAAAATAGTCGACCAGTGCTAGGGAGGTCTGGAAAATTTTGGAAATCTACATCGCATTTCCTGTGTTCTGGCTCATTTTGGAGCAAAAATATTGACACTGTCCCAGTATGTTTAGACATGATTTTTGATTGAAAACGACCGACAAATGCATGGAATACATGGCACTTAGCATGAAACGTGCCATGTAACTTGTAAAAAATCTTTACTCGGCGAATTTTAGGGGGGTGCGCGCCGGGTCGCCCCCCCCCCCCCCTGAGTCCGCCCATGGCAATACTATGAGGTGACCGGTTAGACAGTTGGACTAGACTAGTATATGTGCCATATGAAATCATGATCTATGGCAACTTAAAGTTAGACAACTGAGACATAATTAATGAGTCGATCACGGTAGTCTCCCTTTATAATAATGCTACATGTATGTTAATCGCTTTCCCCGCGGAAATATGTGCTTTATTCTTCCCTTTTTCGGTCAAAATGTGCTTATTGTATGATATACTAATGATATATTGTTGAAAACGTATATAATATAATCATAAATGTTATTTTTAATGAATATTTGGGTAAGATTTGGGTAGATTTGGGTAAATCGTGCTGCCGCACGAATCAATGAGAAGGCACGAATCCACGAGAATTGGGGCTATAATAGCGTCCTGTATAACCGCGGGTTCAATTTATTCGCTGTAAGCCCTATTTCCGGCATAAACAAACAACTGTGCCACCTATCGGTTCTTTACATATGTAAATGTGTAAGTAGGACGACGAGTTTGCACTGAATCAAGAAAAATAATTAAAAATGTACTGACTACTGTCATTTCGGCTAATTCTGCGCATAGGTTAATGCGCAATTCGCGTCAAATTTAACATTGAATATTCAGGAAATTTTGACTCAAAATCGAGATGTTAATGACATTTAAATTTGTGCAGAATTAGCCGACACCATTGTAACGGTTCCTGGTTCTGATCGATACAATTGTATTACAAAGAAAATAACGTAAATACAACTTACCAATATACCCCACCCACATAAAGTGGAAATCTCTTTGAAACTTATATGTATATATATATTGATACTTTTTCACAGTTTTAAATTTCAAGTCGACGTCTGCATTGCAGGATATCGTCCGACATCGATTTTATCACGTGAACAATGAAATAAAACATAAAATCATTGCAAGTTAATAAAGATATATTTTTTACTGACATTTTATCTATTTTCACTTCATGCAATGTGTCATGTTGCTGTATGAAAATCAGATCTGTGCTTTCCTAGAATATCTAAAATAGTAACATAGGTTTAGATGGTGGGCTGTTGCTTGTCATATAATCAGTGTCCTGAAGTTGGATTATTAAACACACATTTTTTTATGATTTCAAACAATTTAATATGTTTCAGTTGAGAAAAATAATTCCAGTTTTCAAGATATTTTCCATTGTTGACAAGTTTCTTTTTCAAGTTGTGTTACCCTGAACACATTTAGCACATGTGCAGCCTACCATGGTACATCAAAAACTCTTCTATGATATTGCTGCGCCTATATGGGAAAATATGCAAGATGGCAGGCATGTCACTTCCTCCATGAAGGTTACAGCCTGTTTTGTGCTGTGTATTTAACTTTTTTTTTTATTAAAACATGTGAATCACATGTGGAAATAAGAAACAACAGACTACATTTCAGGATTTGTGCTTTATTTCATGTATAATTAATATTCAAAGCATTAGTACCGTGAGAACTGACTTACGGTCTACAAGTTTCTTCATCATCGTATAACATTCTTAATGTTACTTGATGGATTGCTTCGATGTTTCGATGTTTGGATGGTGACTTGAAACATGTAAGCATTTGGAACACACTCATACCACGGTTAACTAGTTGTGCAGGGATTTTTATGCCCCCTCCAACGAATGGTGAGGGGGGCATATAGTGTTACCGGCATCCGTACGTACGTACGTCCCGAAACCTTAACGCTCAGGTAAATGGCTTATAATGTCTGTTTCCTTGCTCGGATCTGCTTCACATTTCACACACGCATTGCTCCAAATCCACATTCGTCCTGCCCCCGCTAAGCCCTGGGTCAAGGTCACAGACTTGGTGCGTTTGAAACCTTAACGCTCAGGTAAATGGCTTATAATTTCTGTTTCCTTGCTTGGATCTGCTTCAAATTTCACACACGCATTGCTCCAATGGTCCTCTACCGCCCTCTGACAAATCCACATTCGTCCCGCCCCCGCCAAGCCCAGGGTCCAGATCACAGACTTGGTGAGTTCGAAACCTTAACGCTGGGTAAATGGCTTATAATTTCTGTTTCCTTGCTCAGATCTGCTTCACATTTCACACACGCATTGCTCCAATGGTCCTCTACCGCCCTGTGACAAATCCACATTCGTCCCGCCCCCGCTAAGCCAGGGTCAAGGTCGCAGACTTGGTGCTTTCGAAACCTTAACGCTGGGTAAATGGCTTATAATTTCTGTTTCCTTGCTCGGATTTGCTTCACATTTCACACACGCATTGCTCCAATGGTCCTCTACCACCCTGTGACAAATCCACATTCGTCCCGCCCCCGCTAAGCCCAGGGTCAAGGTCACAGACTTGGTGCTTTCGAAACCTTAACGCTGGGTAAATGGCTTATAATTTCTGTTTCCTTGCTCGGATCTGCTTCAGATTTCACACACGCATTGCTCCAATGGTCCTCTGCCGCCCTGTGACAAATCCACATTCATCCCGCCCCCGTTAAGCCCAGGATTAAGGTCACAGACTTGGTGCGTTCGAAACCTTAATGCTTGGGTAAAGGGCTTATAATTTCTGTTTCCTTGCTCGGATCTGCTTCACATTTCACACACACATTGCTCCAATGGTCCGCTACCGCCCTCTGACAAATTCATATTCGTCCCGCCCCCGCTAAGCCCAGGGTCAAGGTCACAGACTTGGTGCGTTCCAAACCTTAACGCTTTGGTAAATGGCTTGTAATTTATGTTTCCTTGCTCAGATCTGCTTCATATTTCACACACGCATTGCTCCAATGGTCCTCTACCGCCCTGTGACAAATCCACATTCGTCCCGCCCCCGCTAAGCCCAGGCTCAAGGTCACAGACTTGGTGCGTTCGAAACCTTAACGCTCGGGTAAATGGCTTATAATTTCTGTTTCCTTGCTCGGATCTGCTTCACATTTCACACACACATTGCTCCAATGGTCCTCTACCGCACTGTGACAAATCCACATTCGTCCCGCCCCCGCTAAGCCCAGGGTCAAGGTCACAGACTTGGTGCGTTCGAAACCTTAACGCTGGGTAAATGGCTTATAATTTCTGTTTCCTTGCTCGGATCTGCTTCACATTTCACACACACATTGCTCCGATGGTCCGCTACCGCCCTGTGACAAATTCATATTCGTCCCGCCCCCGCTAAGCCCAGGGTCAAGGTCACAGACTTGGTGCATTCCAAACCTTAACGCTTCGGTAAATGGCTTGTAATTTCTGTTTCCTTGCTCGGATCTGCTTGATGCGTGTGTGAAATGTGAAGCAGATCCGACATTTCACACACACATTGCTCCAATGGTCCGCTACCGCCCTGTGACAAATTCATATTCGTCCCGCCCCCGCTAAGCCCAGGGTCAAGGTCACAGACTTGGTGCGTTCCAAACCTTAACGCTTTGGTAAATGGCTTGTAATTTATGTTTCCTTGATCGGATCTCCGTCACATTTCTCACACGTCGTATTGCTCCAATGGTCCTCTACCACCCTGTGACAAATCCAAATTCGTCTTGCCCCCGCTAAGCTAAGGGTCAAGGTCACAGACTTGGTTCGTTCAAAACCTTAAAACTTGGGTAAGTGGCTTATAATGTCTGTGTCCTTGCTCGGATCTGCTTCACATTTCACACACATATTGCTCCAATGCTCCTCTACCGTCCTGTGACAAATCCACATTCGTCCCGCCCCCGCTAAGCACAGGGTCAAGGTCAAATACTTGGTGGGTTCGAAACCTTAACGCTCGGGTAAATGGCTTATAATTTCTGTTTCTTTGCTCGGATCTGCTTCACATTTCAAACACACAGTGCTCCAATGCTCCTCTACCGCCCTGTGACAAATCCACATTCCTCCTTCCCCCGCTAAGCACAGGGTCAAGGTCACAGACTTTGTGCGTTTGAAACCTTAACGCTTTGGTAAATGGCTTGTAATTTCTGTTTCCTTGCTCGGATCTGCTTCAAATTTCACACACGCATTGCTCCAATGCTCCTCTACCGCCCTGTGACAAATCCACATTCGTCCCGCCCCCGCTAAGCCCAGGGTCAAGGTCACAGACTTGGTGCATTTGAAACCTTAACGCTGGGTAAATGGCTTATAATTTCTGTTTCCTTGCTCGGATCTGCTTCACATTTCACACACGCATTGCTCCAATGGTCCTCTACCGCACTGTGACAAATCCACATTCGTCCCGCCCCCGCTAAGCCCAGGGTCAAGGTCACAGACTTGGTGCGTTCGAAACCTTAACGCTGGGTAAATGGCTTGTAATTTATGTTTCCTTGCTCGGATCTGCTTCATATTTCACACACGCATTGCTCCAATGGTCCGCCCTGTGACAAATCCACATTCGTCCCGCCCCCGCTAAGCCCAGGCTCAAGGTCACAGACTTGGTGCTTTCAAAACCTTAATGCTGGGTAAATGGCTTATAATTTCTGTTTCCTTGCTCGGATCTGCTTCACATTTCACACACGCATTGCTCCAATGGTCCTCTACCACCCTGTGACAAATCCACATTCGTCCCGCCCCCGCTAAGCCCAGGGTCAAGGTCACAGACTTGGTGCTTTCGAAACCTTAACGCTGGGTAAATGGCTTATAATTTCTGTTTCCTTGCTCGGATCTGCTTCACATTTCACACACGCATTGCTCCAATGGTCCTCTGCCGCCCTGTGACAAATCCACATTCATCCCGCCCCCGTTAAGCCCAGGGTTAAGGTCACAGACTTGGTGCGTTCGAAACCTTAATGCTTGGGTAAATGGCTTATAATTTCTGTTTCCTTGCTCGGATCTGCTTCACATTTCACACACACATTGCTCCAATGGTCCGCTACCGCCCTGTGACAAATTCATATTCGTCCCGCCCCCGCTAAGCCCAGGGTCAAGGTCACAGACTTGGTGCGTTCCAAACCTTAACGCTTTGGTAAATGGCTTGTAATTTATGTTTCCTTGCTCGGATCTGCTTCATATTTCACACACGCATTGCTCCAATGGTCCTCTACCGCCCTGTGACAAATCCACATTCGTCCCGCCCCCGCTAAGCCCAGGCTCAAGGTCACAGACTTGGTGCGTTCGAAACCTTAATGCTTGGGTAAAGGGCTTATAATTTCTGTTTCCTTGCTCGGATCTGCTTCACATTTCACACACACATTGCTCCAATGGTCGCTACCGCCCTCTGACAAATTCCCATAATTCTTGTCGCCGCCCCCGGCTTTAAGCCCGGTCAAGGTTTCCACAAGAACTTGGTGCTTTCCCAACCTTAAACGCTTTGGTTAAAAATGGGCTTGGTAATTTAAGTTGTTCCTTGCTTCAGAATCCCCTGGGCCCTTCAAATATATCCCACCACCACGCAAATTGCTCCAATGGTTTTCCTTCTACCGCCCTTGTGGACCAAATCCCACATTCGTCCCGCCCCCGGCTAAGCCCAGGCCTCAAGGTCACAAGACCATTGGTGCGTTCCCGACCCCCAACCCTAACGCTCGGGTTAAATGGGCTTATAATTTCTGTTTCCTTTCTCGGATCAGCTTCACATTTCACACACAACAATTGCTCCAAATGGTCCCTCTACCCCCGCAACCCTGGTGACCAAATTCCATCAATGGTTTCCCGCCCCCGGCCTAAGCCCAGGGTCCAAGGTCCACAGACTTGGTGCGTTCGAAACCCTTAAACCGCTGGGTAAATTGCTTATTA
The DNA here is from genome assembly GCA_029237695.1 of Conchocele bisecta. Lineage (NCBI taxonomy): Eukaryota > Metazoa > Mollusca > Bivalvia > Lucinida > Thyasiridae > Conchocele > Conchocele bisecta. The sequence goes on from CM055266.1 coordinate 28,585,816, forward strand.
ATTTCTTGTTTCCTTGGCTCGGATCTGGGCTTTTCACATTTCACAAACCAACAAAACAATTTGCCGTCCGGGATGGTTTCGCTACCGCCCTGTTGACAAATTCATATTCGTCCCCGGCCCCCGCTAAAGGCCCAAGGGGTCAAGGTTCACAGACTTTGGTGCATTCCAAACCTTAACGCTTCGGTAAAATTGGCTTGTAATTTCTGTTTCCTTGCTCGGATCAGCTTTTAATTCGTTGAGAAATGGTAAGCAGATCGACATTTCACACACACATTGCCCAATGGTCCGCTACCGCCCTGTGACAAATTCATATTCGTCCCGCCCCCCGCAAGCCCCAGGGTCCAAGGTCACAGACTTGGTTCGTTCCAAACCTTAACCTTTGGGTAAAAGGCTTGTAATTTTATGTTTCCTTGATCGGATCTCCGTCACTTTTCTCACACGACGTATTGCTCCAAAGGTCCTCTACCACCCGTGCAAATCCAAAATTCACTTTGCCCCCGCTAAGCAAGGGTCAAGGTCACAGACTTGGTTCGTTCAAAACCTTAAATTAAAACTTGGGTAAGTGGCTTATAATGTCTGTGTCCTTGCTCGGATCTGCTTCACATTTCACACACATATTGCTCCAATGCTCCTCTAACCGTCCTGTGACAAATCCACATTCGTCCCGCCCCGCTAAGCACAGGGGTCAAGGTCAAATACTTGGTGGGTTCGAAACCTTAACGCTCGGGTAAATGGCTTATAATTTCTGTTTCTTTGCTCGGATCTGCTTCACATTTCAAACACACAGTGCTCCAATGCTCTACCGCCCTGTGACAAATCCACATTCCTCCTTCCCCGCCTAAGCACAGGGTCAAGGTCACAGTCTTTGTGCGTTTGAAACTTAACGCTTTGGTAAATGGTTGGTAATTTCTGTTTCCTTGCTCGGATCTGCTTCAAATTTACACACGCATTGCTCCAATGCTCCTTACCGCCCCCTGTGACAAATCCACACCTTCGTCCCGCCCCCGCTAAGCCCAGGGTCAAGGTCACAGACTTGGTGCATTTGAAACCTTAACGCTGGTAAATGGCTTATAATTTCTGTTTCCTTGCTCGGATCTGCTTCACATTTCACACACGCATTGCTCCAATGGTCCTCTACCGCACTGTGACAAATCCACATTCGTCCCGCCCCCGCTAAGCCCAGGGTCAAGGTCACAGACTTGGTGCGTTCGAAACCTTAACGCTGGGTAAATGGCTTGTAATTTCTGTTTCCTTGCTCGGATCTGCTTCATATTCACACACGCATTGCTCCAATGGTCCGCCCTGTGACAAATCCACATTCGTCCCGCCCCCGCTAAGCCCAGGCTCAAGGTCACAGACTTGGTGCTTTCAAAACCTTAATGCTGGGTAAATGGCTTATAATTTCTGTTTCCTTGCTCGGATCTGCTTCACATTTCACACACGCATTGCTCCAATGGTCCTCTACCACCCTGTGACAAATCCACATTCGTCCCGCCCCCCCCCCTAAGCCCAGGGTCAAGGTCACAGACTTGGTGCTTTCGAAACCTTAACGCTGGGTAAATGGCTTATAATTTCTGTTTCCTTGCTCGGATCTGCTTCACATTTCACACACGCATTGCTCCAATGGTCCTCTGCCGCCCTGTGACAAATCCACATTCATCCCGCCCCCGTTAAGCCCAGGGTTAAGGTCACAGACTTGGTGCGTTCGAAACCTTAATGCTTGGGTAAATGGCTTATAATTTCTGTTTCCTTGCTCGGATCTGCTTCACATTTCACACACACATTGCTCCAATGGTCCGCTACCGCCCTGTGACAAATTCATATTCGTCCCGCCCCCGCTAAGCCCAGGGTCAAGGTCACAGACTTGGTGCGTTCCAAACCTTAACGCTTTGGTAAATGGCTTGTAATTTATGTTTCCTTGCTCGGATCTGCTTCATATTTCACACACGCATTGCTCCAATGGTCCTCTACCGCCCTGTGACAAATCCACATTCGTCCCGCCCCCGCTAAGCCCAGGCTCAAGGTCACAGACTTGGTGCGTTCGAAACCTTAATGCTTGGGTAAAGGGCTTATAATTTCTGTTTCCTTGCTCGGATCTGCTTCACATTTCACACACACATTGCTCCAATGGTCCGCTACCGCCCTCTGACAAATTCATATTCGTCCCGCCCCCGCTAAGCCCAGGGTCAACGTCACAGACTTGGTGCGTTCCAAACCTTAACGCTTTGGTAAATGGCTTGTAATTTATGTTTCCTTGCTCGGATCTGCTTCATATTTCACACACGCATTGCTCCAATGGTCCTCTACCGCTCTGTGACAAATCCACATTCGTCCCGCCCCCGCTAAGCCCAGGCTCAAGGTCACAGACTTGGTGCGTTCGAAACCTTAACGCTCGGGTAAATGGCTTATAATTTCTGTTTCCTTGCTCGGATCTGCTTCACATTTCACACACACATTGCTCCAATGGTCCTCTACCGCACTGTGACAAATCCACATTCATCCCGCCCCCGCTAAGCCCAGGGTCAAGGTCACAGACTTGGTGCGTTCGAAACCTTAACGCTGGGTAAATGGCTTATAATTTCTGTTTCCTTGCTCGGATCTGCTTCACATTTCACACACACATTGCTCCGATGGTCCGCTACCGCCCTGTGACAAATTCATATTCGTCCCGCCCCCGCTAAGCCCAGGGTCAAGGTCACAGACTTGGTGCATTCCAAACCTTAACGCTTCGGTAAATGGCTTGTAATTTCTGTTTCCTTGCTCGGATCTGCTTGATGCGTTTGTGAAATGTGAAGCAGATCCGACATTTCACACACACATTGCTCCAATGGTCCGCTACCGCCCTGTGACAAATTCATATTCGTCCCGCCCCCGCTAAGCCCAGGGTCAAGGTCACAGACTTGGTGCGTTCCAAACCTTAACGCTTTGGTAAATGGCTTGTAATTTATGTTTCCTTGATCGGATCTCCGTCACATTTCTCACACGTCGTATTGCTCCAATGGTCCTCTACCACCCTGTGACAAATCCACATTCGTCTTGCCCCCGCTAAGCCCAGGGTCAAGGTCACAGACTTGGTTCGTTCGAAACCTTAAAACTTGGGTAAGTGGCTTATAATGTCTGTGTCCTTGCTCGGATCTGCTTCATATTTCACACACATATTGCTCCAATGCTCCTCTACCGTCCTGTGACAAATCCACATTCGTCCCGCCCCCGCTAAGCACAGGGTCAAGGTCAAATACTTGGTGCGTTCGAAACCTTAACGCTCGGGTAAATGGACTTATAATTTCTGTGTTTCTTTGCTCGGATCTGCTTCACATTTCAAACACACAGTGCTCCAATGCTCCTCTACGCCCTGTGACAAATCCACATTCCTCCTTCCCCGCTAAGCACAGGGTCAAGGTCACAGACTTTGTGCGTTTGAAACCTTAACGCTTTGGTAAATGGCTTGTAATTTCTGTTTCCTTGCTCGGATCTGCTTCAAATTTCACACACGCATTGCTCCAATGCTCCTCTACCGCCCTGTGACAAATCCACATTCATCCCACCCCCGCTAAGCCCAGGGTCAAGGTCACAGACTTGGTGCTTTCGAAACCTTAATGCTGGGTAAATGGCCTATAATTTCTGTTTCCTTGCTCGGATCTGCTTCACATTTCACACACGCATTGCTCCAATGGTCCTCTACCGCCCTGTGACAAATCCACATTCGTCCCGCCCCCGCTAAGCCCAGGGTCAAGGTCACAAACTTGGTGCGTTTGAAACCTTAACGCTCAGGTAAATGGCTTATAATTTCTGTTTCCTTGCTCGGATCTGCTTCACATTTCACACACGCATTGCTCCAATGGTCCTCTACCGCCCTGTGACAAATCCACATTCGTCCCGCCCCCGCTAAGCCCAGGGTCAAGGTCACACACTTGGTGCTTTCGAAACCTTAACGCTGGGTAAATGGCTTATAATTTCTGTTTCCTTGCTCGGATCTGCTTCACATTTCACACACACATTGCTCCAATGGTCCTCTACAGCCCTGTGACAAATCCACATTCGTCCCCCCCGCCCCGCTAAGCCCAGGTCAAGGTCACAGACTTGGTGCTTTCGAAACCTTAATGCTGGGTAAATGGCCTATAATTTCTGTTTCCTTGCTCGGATCTGCTTCACATTTCACACACGCATTGCTCCAATGGTCCTCTACCGCCCTGTGACAAATCCACATTCGTCCCGCCCCCGCTAAGCCCAGGGTCAAGGTCACAAACTTGGTGCGTTTGAAACCTTAACGCTCGGGTAAATGGCTTATAATTTCTGTTTCCTTGCTCGGATCTGCTTCACATTTCACACACGCATTGCTCCAATGGTCCTCTACCGCCCTGTGACAAATCCACATTCGTCCCGCACCCGCTAAGCCCAGGGTCAAGGTCACAGACTTGGTGCTTTCGAAACCTTAATGCTGGGTAAATGGCCTATAATTTCTGTTTCCTTGCTCGGATCTGCTTCACATTTCACACACACATTGCTCCAATGGTCCTCTACCGCCCTGTGACAAATCCACATTCGTCCCGCCCCCGCTAAGCCCAGACTCAAGGTCACAGACTTGGTGTGTTCGAAACCTTAACACTGGGTAAATAGCTTATAATTTCTGTTTCCTTGCTCGGATCTGCTTCACATTTGACACACACATTGCTCCAATGGTCCACTACCGCCCTGTGACAAATTCATATTCGTCCCGCCCCCGCTAAGCCCAGGGTCAAGGTCACACACTTGGTGCTTTCGAAACCTTAACGCTGGGTAAATGGCTTATAATTTCTGTTTCCTTGCTCGGATCTGCTTCACATTTCACACACGCATTGCTCCAATGGTCCTCTACCGCCCTGTGACAAATGCACATTCGTCCCGCCCCACCCCCGCTAGCCCAGGGTCAAGGTCACAGACTTGGTGCTTTCGAAACCTTAACGCTGGGTAAATGGCTTATAATTTCTGTTTCCTTGCTCGGATCTGCTTCAAATTTCACACACACATTGCTCCAATGGTCCTCTACCGCCCTGTGACAAATCCACATTCGTCCCGCCCCCGCTAAGCCCAGGGTCAAGGTCACAGACTTGGTGCTTTCGAAACCTTAACGCTGGGTAAATGGCTTATAATTTCTGTTTCCTTGCTCGGATCTGCTTCACATTTCACACACGCATTGCTCCAATGGTCCTCTACCGCCCTGTGACAAATCCACATTCGTCCCGCCCCCGCTAAGCCCAGGGTCAAGGTCACAGACTTGGTGCGTTCGAAACCTTAACGCTGGGTAAAATGGCTTATAATTTCTGTTTCCTTGTCGGATCTGCTTCACATTTCACACACGCATTGCTCCAATGGTCCTCTACCGCCCTGTGAAAAATTCCACATTCGTCCCGCCCCCCGCTAACATAAGCCCAGGGTCAAGATCACTGACTTGGTGCTTTCGAAACCTTAACGCTGGGTAAATGGCCTTATAATCAAATATGCCTCGTTTTTCTTTGGCTGCCAGCACGGGGGGCATTCGTGTGCCGACAGGCCACATTTCTATTTCATTTTCATATATGCATTCCTCAGATGACCCTCTATCATGCTGTAGAAAATCCATGACCCACCACCCAACCCTTAACCCAAGGTCAAGGTCACAAACTTAGCCCATTCATAAACTTAACGTTGGGGTAAATTTCTTATAACATCTGTTTCCTTTCATGGAACGCCTTGATATTTCATACATGAATTCCTCAGATGAGCCTCTATCATGCTGTAGCAAATCCATGACCCACCATCCCACCCTTACCCCAGGGTCAATGTCACAAACTTAGCACATTAGACAAACTTAACGTTGGGGTAAATGTCTTATTACTTCTGTTTTCCTCCTTTCATGGAAACACCTTGTTATTTCATACATGCATTCCTCAGATGATCCTCTATTGTGCTACAGCAAATCTATGACCCCCCCTTTCCCCAAGATCAACATCATAAACATAACGTTGGAGTAAATGTCTTTTTATAACTTCTGTTTCTTTACAGGGAACGCCTTGATATTTCATACATGCATTCATCTGATGATACTCTATCGTGCTATAGCAAATCCATGACCCACTCCCCACCCCTTTCCCCAAGGTCAAGATCACAAACTTAGCACATTCATAAACTTAACGTTGGGGTAAATGTCTTATAACATCTGTTTCCTTTCATGGAACGCCTTGATATTTCATACATAGCATTCCTTCCCAGATGACCCTCTATCACGCTGTAGCAAATCCACAACCCACCACCTAACCCTTACCCCAAGGTCAAGGTCACAAACTTAGCATGTTCATAAACTTTACATTGGGGAAAATTGTTTGTGGTAACATTCCGTTTCTTTACACTTTGAACAAGCTTTGATAATTCATACATGCATTCATGGAATGCCTTGATATTTATGGCCCCCGCCACCGAATGGTGAGGGGGGCATATAGTATTACCGGCATCCGTTCGTACGTACGTCCTGAAACCTTAACGCTCGGGTAAATGGCTTATAATTTCTGTTTCCTTGCTCGGATCTGCTTGACATTTCACACACGCATTGCTCCAATGGTCCTCTACCGCCCTGTGACAAATCCACATTCGTCCCGCCCCCGCCAAGCACAGGGTCAACACAGAATTGGTGCGTTCGAAACCTTAACGCTCGGGTAAATGGCTTATAATTTCTGTGTCCTTGCTCGAATCTGTGTCACATTTCACACTGGCATTGCTCCAATGGTCCTCTACCGCCCTGTGACAAATCCACATTCGTCCCGCCCCCGCTAAGCCCAGGGTCAAGATCACAGACTTGGTGCTTTCAAAACCTTAACGCTGGGTAAATGGCTTATAATTTCTGTTTCCTTGCTCGGATCTGCTTCACATTTCACACACGCATTGCTCCAATGGTCCTCTACCGCCCTGTGACAAATCCACATTCGTCCCGCCCCCGCTAAGCCCAGGGTCAAGGTCACACACTTGGTGCTTTCGAAACCTTAACGCTGGGTAAATGGCTTATAATTTCTGTTTCCTTGCTCGGATCTGCTTCACATTTCACACACGCATTGCTCCAATGGTCCTCTACCGCCCTGTGACAAATGCACATTCGTCCCGCCCCCGCTAAGCCCAGGGTCAAGGTCACAGACTTGGTGCTTTCGAAACCTTAACGCTGGGTAAATGGCTTATAATTTCTGTTTCCTTGCTCGGATCTGCTTCACATTTCACACACACATTGCTCCAATGGTCCTCTACAGCCCTGTGACAAATCCACATTCGTCCCGCCCCCGCTAAGCCCAGGGTCAAGGTCACAGACTTGGTGCTTTCGAAACCTTAACGCTGGGTAAATGGCTTATAATTTCTGTTTCCTTGCTCGGATCTGCTTCACATTTCACACACGCATTGCTCCAATGGTCCTCTACCGCCCTGTGACAAATCCACATTCGTCCCGCCCCCGCTAAGCCCAGGGTCAAGGTCACAGACTTGGTGCGTTCGAAACCTTAACGCTGGGTAAATGGCTTATAATTTTCTGTTTCCTTGCTCGGATCTGCTTCACATTTCACACGCATTGCTCAATGGTCCTCTACCGCCCTGTGAAAAATCCACATTCGTCCCGCCCCCGCTAAGCCCAGGGTCAAGATCACAGACTTGGTGCTTTCGAAACCTTAACGCTGGGTAAATGGCTTATAATCAAATATGCCTCGTTTTCTTTGGCTGCCAGCGGGGGGCATTCGTGTGCCGACAGGCCACATTTCTAGTTTCATATATGCATTCCTCAGATGACCCTCTATCATGCTGTAGAAAATCCATGACCCACCACCCAACCCTTAACCCAAGGTCAAGGTCACAAACTTAGCCCATTCATAAACTTAACGTTGGGGTAAATTTCTTATAACATCTGTTTCCTTTCATGGAACGCCTTGATATTTCATACATGAATTCCTCAGATGAGCCTCTATCATGCTGTAGCAAATCCATGACCCACCATCCAACCCTTACCCCAGGGTCAATGTCACAAACTTAGCACATTGACAAACTTAACGTTGGGGTAAATGTCTTATTACTTCTGTTTCCTTTCATGGAACACCTTGTTATTTCATACATGCATTCCTCAGATGATCCTCTATTGTGCTACAGCAAATCTATGACCCCCCTTTTCCCCAAGATCAACATCATAAACATAACGTTGGAGTAAATGTCTTTTTATAACTTCTGTTTCTTTACAGGGAACGCCTTGATATTTCATACATGCATTCATCTGATGATACTCTATCGTGCTATAGCAAACATCCATGACCCACTCCCCACCCCTTTCCCCAAGGTCAAGATCACAAACTTAGCACATTCATAAACTTAACGTTGGGGTAAATGTCTTATAACATCTGTTTCCTTTCATGGAACGCCTTGATATTTCATACATGCATTCCTCAGATGACCCTCTATCACGCTGTAGCAAATCCACAACCCCCACCACCTAACCCTTACCCCAAGGTCAAGGTCACAAACTTAGCATGTTCATAAACTTTACATTGGGGAAAATGTTGTGTAACATCCGTTTCTTTACACTTTGAACGCTTTGATAATTCATACATGCATTCATGGAATGCCTTGATATTTATGGCCCCGCCACCGAATGGTGAGGGGGGCATATAGTATTACCGGCATCCGTTCGTACGTACGTCCTGAAACCTTAACGCTCGGGTAAATGCCTTATAATTTCTGTTTCCTTGCTCGGATCTGCTTGACATTTCACACACGCATTGCTCCAATGGTCCTCTACCGCCCTGTGACAAATCCACATTCGTCCCGCCCCCGCCAAGCACAGGGTCAACACAGAATTGGTGCGTTCGAAACCTTAACGCTCGGGTAAATGGCTTATAATTTCTGTGTCCTTGCTCGAATCTGTGTCACATTTCACACTGGCATTGCTCCAATGGTCCTCTACCGCCCTGTGACAAATCCACATTCGTCCCGCCCCCGCTTAAGCCGGGTCAGATCACAGACTTGGTGCTTTCAAAACCTTATACGATGGTTAGGTAAATGGCGTATAATTTTCTGTATCTTGCTTCGGATCTGCTTCACATTTCACACACGCATTGCTCCAATGGTCCTCTACCGCCCTGTGACAAATCATCATTCGTCCCGGCCCCCGCTAAGCCAGGAGTCATGGGTCACCACACTTGGTGCTTTCGAAACCTTAACGTGGGTAAATGGAATTATAATTTCTGTTTCTTGCTCGGATCTGCTTCCATTTCACACGCATTGCTCCAATGGTAACCTCTACCGCCCTGTGACAAATGCACATTCGTCCCGCCCCCGCTAAGCCCAGGGTCAAGGTCACAGACTTGGTGCTTTCGAAACCTTAACGCTGGGTAAATGGCTTATAATTTCTGTTTCCTTGCTCGGATCTGCTTCACATTTCACACACGCATTGCTCCAATGGTCCTCTACCGCCCTGTGAAAAATCCACATTCGTCCCGCCCCCGCTAAGCCCAGGGTCAAGATCACAGACTTGGTGCTTTCGAAACCTTAACGCTGGGTAAATGGCTTATAATCAAATATGCCTCGTTTTCTTTGGCTGCCAGCGGGGGCATTCGTGTGCCGACAGGCCACATTTCTAGTTTCATATATGCATTCCTCAGATGACCCTCTATCATGCTGTAGAAAATCCATGACCCACCACCCAACCCTTAACCCAAGGTCAAGGTCACAAACTTAGCCCATTCATAAACTTAACGTTGGGGTAAATTTCTTATAACATCTGTTTCCTTTCATGGAACGCCTTGATATTTCATACATGAATTCCTCAGATGAGCCTCTATCATGCTGTAGCAAATCCATGACCCACCATCCAACCCTTACCCCAGGGTCAATGTCACAAACTTAGCACATTGACAAACTTAACGTTGGGGTAAATGTCTTATTACTTCTGTTTCCTTTCATGGAACACCTTGTTATTTCATACATGCATTCCTCAGATGATCCTCTATTGTGCTACAGCAAATCTATGACCCCCCCCTTTCCCCAAGATCAACATCATAAACATAACGTTGGAGTAAATGTCTTTTTATAACTTCTGTTTCTTTACAGGGAACGCCTTGATATTTCATACATGCATTCATCTGATGATACTCTATCGTGCTATAGCAAATCCATGACCCACTCCCCACCCCTTTCCCCAAGGTCAAGATCACAAACTTAGCACATTCATAAACTTAACGTTGGGGTAAATGTCTTATAACATCTGTTTCCTTTCATGGAACGCCTTGATATTTCATACATGCATTCCTCAGATGACCCTCTATCACGCTGTAGCAAATCCACAACCCACCACCTAACCCTTACCCCAAGGTCAAGGTCACAAACTTAGCATGTTCATAAACTTTACATTGGGGAAAATGTTGTGTAACATCCGTTTCTTTACACTTTGAACGCTTTGATAATTCATACATGCATTCATGGAATGCCTTGATATTTATGGCCCCGCCACCGAATGGTGAGGGGGGCATATAGTATTACCGGCATCCGTTCGTACGTACGTCCTGAAACCTTAATGCTCGGGTAAATGGCTTATAATTTCTGTTTCCTTGCTCGGATCTGCTTGACATTTCACACACGCATTGCTCCAATGGTCCTCTACCGCCCTGTGACAAATCCACATTCGTCCCGCCCCCGCCAAGCACAGGGTCAACACAGAATTGGTGCGTTCGAAACCTTAACGCTCGGGTAAATGGCTTATAATTTCTGTGTCCTTGCTCGAATCTGTGTCACATTTCACACTGGCATTGCTCCAATGGTCCTCTACCGCCCTGTGACAAATCCACATTCGTCCCGCCCCCGCTAAGCCCATGGTCAAGGTCACAGACTTGGTGCGTTCGAAACCTTAACGCTCGGGTAAATGGCTTATAATTTCTGTTTCCTTGCTCGGATCTGCTTGACATGTCACACACGCAGTGCTCCAATGCTCCTCTACCGTCCTGTGACAAATCCACATTCGTCCCGCCCCCGCTAAGCCCATGGTCAAGGTCACAGACTTGGTGCGTTCGAAACCTTAACGCTCGGGTAAATGGCTTATAATTTCTGTTTCCTTGCTCGGATCTGCTTCACATTTCACACATGCATTGCTCCAATGGTCCTCTACTGGTCTGTGACAAATCCACGTTCGTCCCATCCCACTAAGCCCAGGGTCAAGGTCACAGACTTGGTGCATTTGAAACCTTAACACTCGGGTAAATGGCTTATAATCAAATATGCCTCGTTTTCTTTGGCTGCCAGCGGGGGCATTCGTGTGCCGACAGGCCACATTTCTAGTTCATACATGCATTCCTCAGATGACCCTCTAGCATGCTGTAGCAAATCCACAATCCACCACCCAACCCTTACCCCAAGGTCAAGGTCACAAACTTAGTATGTTCATAAACTGAACGTTGGGGTAAATGTTGTGTAACTTCTGTTTCTTTACAGGGAACGCTTTGATATTTCATACATGCATTCATCTGATAATCCTCTATCGTGCTACAGCAAATCCATGATCCACCCCACCCCCCCCCCCTTCCCCATGATCAGGGTCACAAACTTAGCACATTCATACATGCATTCATCATGTGAATAGCTATCATGCTGTAGAAAATCTTAATGCGTTCATAAACTTAACGTTGGGTTAAATTTTGTTTTACTTTTATTTTCAGGGAGCGCATTGATATTTCATACATGCATTCATCTTAATATGCTATATTATGCTATAGCAAACCCACGACCCATCTTGCACCACTGACCCCAATGTCAAGGTCCACCGCACGCCCCTTAACCCAAGGTCAAGTTATATAATATTCATGTTTTTTTTATGCAACTGTGCCAAGTTTGAGTGAAGGCTGCCATCAGGCGAACTTCGTTGTCTTCTGACAACTCTTATTATATGCCCGTTTGAAAAAAACGGGATGCATTATGTATTCACCTTGTACGGGCGGGTGGGCACAGCTTATCCACGCAATAACTAGAGGTCTACGTGACGGATCGTAACCAAATTCGGTATACACGTTTATCACAGCAAGACAAAGAAGCCTATTGATTTTCCGATGACTTAACTCCCTTTGATGGCCATTTTTATTTTTCGCACTCTGTGTCCTTGTCCATGCAATAACTTGAGTTCTACTTCACCGCTCGTTACCAAATTTGGTATACATGTTTATCACGGCAAGACTAAGAAGAGTATTGATTTAAAAAAAATTCCGATGACTTATCTCCTCTTGGTGGCCATTTTTATTTTTCGCACTCTGTATTTCCTAGAATATCTAAAAATAGTAACATACATGGTGGGCTGTTGGATTATATAGCACACATTTTTAGCTTGACTATTCGAAGAATAGTTAGAGCTTATGTAGTCACGTCGGCGTCACCGTTAAGGTTAAGGTTTTTAGTCAAGCTTGTATATGGAATACTCCTGGCCCTACACCCACCATACTTGGACAACTTCATCTATTAGTGATGTACATCAACAATCCCTGACCTATATTTGACCTTGACCTACATTTAACCTTGAATTACTTTGTTAATTCCCCTTGGTTAAGGTTTTAAGTCAACCTTGGTTAAGGTTTTTAGTCAAGCTTGTACATGGAATACTATTATGCATACAGACACCATACTTGGACAACCTTTTCTCATAGGGATGTACATAAATAACCCCTGATCTATATTTGACCTTGACCTGCATTTCCTCTTGAATTACTTAGTTAATTCCCCTTGGTTAAGGTTTTTAGTCAAGCTTGTATATGGAATACTCCTGGCCCTACACCCACCATACTTGGACAACTTCATCTCCTAGTGATGTACATCAATAATTCCTGACCTATATTTGACCTTGACCTACTTTTACCCTTGGATTACTTAGTTATTTCCTCTTTGTTAAGGTTTTTAGTCAAGCTTCCATATGGAATACTCCTTGGCCTACAGCAACCATACTTGGAAAACTTCATCTCCTAGTGATGTACATCAATAACCCCTGACCTATATTTGACATTGACCTACATTTAACCTTGAATTACTTGCTTAATTTCCCTTGGTTAAGGTTTTTAGTCAACCTTGGTTTTAAGGTTTTTATGCAGGCCGCGGCAACCTTGTTTGTCAAGCTATGTGTACATCGACAACCCTCGTAGTCGAGCTATGCTGTTCTCCTACAGCTCTTGTTTGTGATTTCAAACAATTTAAACGATATGTTTCAGTTGAGAAAAATAATTAAAATGTAAATCACTTGGTTTGTTCCAGTTTTCAAGATATTTCCCACGCAATAACTCAAATTCTACTTCACGGATCGTAACCAAATTTGGTATACATGTTTATCACGGCAATACGAAGAAGCCTATTTATTTTGAAATCCTATTTTGAAAGCCTATATTGTCTATCACCTAATACCTTAAGACTTAGCCATTTTTTGCGTCAAAAAGGTTGTACAAGTTTCTTCATCATCATGTAACATTAATATTGTTATGCGCCGGCATATATGGGCATATATGACTTACCTGTCAATGATCTTCAATGCAGTTGATGTGACGTTTGATTCCAAATCATTAATAAAGCATAAAGTTTATCATTCCTGTTGAGATGACAGACCCACAGATGATTCTAGCGTGTCTTGGATGGTCAATTATTGTTTGCCTATACATGAAATATTTCTAAACAATGTACAAAACAATTCAAATGCGGTTTTGTACATTGTTTAGAAAGGTGTTTCATGTCTAGAATCACCAGTGGACAGACCGTGAAATACCATTATACATGAAGATCTGGCAATTCATACTCGGACCACAACACGCTTACTGAAAATCACAGCCGTCTTCGATCGAATATGAGTTTCCATCCATTGTCACTTGATTGTGTGTTGACAATTTCACGCACCTGTTCTTTCAACAATGCACTCCAATCCACTTGATTCGCATGTAAACACTACACTGTAAATATTATCGTGTAGCATGTTGTTAAATACATTGTTTTGCCAGGTATAGCTATCCAATGATCCCAGAAATTAGGTTTGAGGAATTTGATTCCTCAAACCTTTTGTTTTCGTTGGTTTTTTTTTTTTTTTCTTTTTATTCAGCCGTCGGGACTACAGCCCAAACCGCTTGTCGGATCGACTTCAAATTTTGTATGCCGATTTGTATCAACTGTGAGACGAGAATAACGCAATTTTCAGAATTCTCATGACGTCACTTTCCACGAAACCGGAAGTGACGTCATATATCATATAATGTCCTATAACTTCCACATTTTTCAACCGATTTCAAAAATTCTTTTTGTATTCGAAAGCTGCGAGAAATCTCTATCTTCGCTTGCCTGGCCGTTATTGGCTATCTGCTCAAATGAGAGAGCTATTGACATGTGAAGTTGAGAAAAATGAAAAAAATCAACAATTTCGGATTTTCTTTTTTATTTTAACGGGTGGTCTTCGAAAACAGTTTCCAATTTGTACAGTAATCTCAGCAACATAATTTTTTGACAGCGTGACGCGGGACATTCATCCGCACAAAAGATGATACTTTTCAGAGCTATAGCTTGAAGAGTTCCGATTCTATTGCCTTTCAAACTTGGACGTTTTTTTTTCAATTTTTCAAATTTGAAATGTTCATAACTTTGTTATTATCTAACCGATTTCAAATATTTTTTTTCAATTAAAAAGCCAACAAAATTCTCTATCTCCGCTTCGCTGGTAGTTTTTGGCTATCTGCCCAAATGAGAGAGTTGTAGGCATTTGAAGTTTGGTTCTTTCATTTTTTTAAATTTGAAATGGTCATAACTTTTTTATTATTCAACCGATTTCAAATATTTTTTTTCCATTAAAAAGGCAATAAAATTCTCTATCTCCGCATCGCTGGTAGTTTTTAGCTATCTGCTCAAATGAGAGAGCTACATGCATTTGAAGTTTGACAGCGTCACGTTAAATCACACAGTAACAATACTGACATGCTGTGAGTGCTTTAGAATCGTCTCAACTTCAATGTCAGACTAGGGGGTTAACGGTACACATTTCGTAGAACGTTATATAATGAAAAATGCTTAGGATAGTCAAGCGATTCTGAAAATACAAAACTTTATTTTTTCAATTTCATTGGAATTGCATCAATTTTTTTTTCTTTTTATTCAGCCGTCGGGACTACAGCCCAAACCGCTTGTCGGATCGACTTCAAATTTTGTATGCAGATTCGTATCGACTGTGAGACGAGAATAACGCAATTTTCAGAATTCTCATGACGTTACTTTCCACGAAACCGGAAGTGACGTCATATATCATATAATTCCCTATAACTTCTTTATTTTCCAACCGATTTCAAAAATTCGTTTTGCATTGGAAAGCTGCGAGAATTCCCTATCTTCATAATATAAATTTTCGTCTATCTGCTCAAATGAGAGAGCTATAGACATGTGAAGTTGAAAAAAATGAAAAAAAAATCAACAATTTCAGATTTTTTTTTATTTTAACAGTTGGTCTTTGAAAACAGTTTCCAATTTGTACAGCAATCTCAGCAACATAGTTTTTTGACAGCGTGACGCGGGGCATTTGTCCGAACAAAGGATGATATTTTTCAGAGCGATAGCTTGAATATTTCCGATTCTATTGCCTGTCAAACATGGACGTTTATTTTCAATTTTACAAAATTGAAATGGTCATAACTTCTTTATTATTCAACCGATTTCAAATATTTTTTAATGAGAGCTACATTTTTTTTTCGTTGGTTTTTTTTTTAGGTTTGAGGCGGCTTTCAGCTGCGCCGAAAACCTACTGTATTCGTTGGTTTTTTTTTTTTTTTTTTTTTTTTTTTTATTCAGCCGTTCAGTCTACAGCCCAAACCGCTGGTCGGATCGACTTCAAATTTTGCATGTCGATTCGGATCAAGTGTGAGCAGAGAATCAGAGATTTTCAGAAATATCTTAATGCCACTTTCCACGAAACCGGAAGTGACGTCATATTTTCTATAACTTTCTATAACTTCCTTATTTTCCAACCGATTTCAAAAATTATTTTTGCATTGGAAAGCTGACAACATTCTCTATCTCGGCCTCGCTGACAGTTCTCGGCTATCTGGTCAAATATGTACATACTTTTCAACGATTTTGCCGAATTTTTGCCGAATTTCGGCTGATAACGGGTGGTCTTTACAAACGTTTTCCAATTTGTACAGTACTGTCAGCAACATAATTTCTTGCCAGGGTGATAGGGGAGTGTCAGCCGCATGAAAGATGATAATTTTCAGAGCTATATCTTGACTACTTACGGCTCTATTCGATGTCAAAGATGAACGTATTTTTTCAAGTTTTCAAAATAGAGCAAACGGATGTGACGTCAGCTTCGTTATTTATCATTCGATTTCAATTGTTTTTGCTGTAGTCGATATTTCTGTCCTTTAGCTAAATCTTTGGCTGAGGATCGAACCCGGTATCCCTCGCTCCGAGCCCATCGCTCTACCTCTAAGCTAACCGGCCCCCCATCGGTGTGATGATGCGAACACAATAATGTTGGACTGTTCATTCTAAAACTTCAGAAATTCTTTTTGCAACCGATAGTTTACACCTTGGGCTAAAGCTTAGTTACACATGAAATCAATGTTTGAGGCTCAAACCGTTGATGCAGCTCAAGCTGCTCTAGTTGTGTTTGTAACTGATAATATGATCCTTTTCTCCAGGGCCTGAAAATAGCACTGGTCCGAGGTCCTGGACCTGCAAATATTAATGTCGGACCTTTGTATTTTACAAGCAAAAAGTCCGCCGGACCTGTGATAAAATTGAATATTGATATTGCGATCATCATTCAGTGGCGATGCTAAATCCGTTCTGATTATCATCTTATAAGATAATTTATGGTGACACAGTCAAGGATTTACACAAGGTGTGACGAGTCATTCGCATGAAACAGACAAATATTTCTACCGTTTTTCTAGAGATTATCCTCTCGGACCTTCCAAAAATTCCTCGGACCTTTCACTTTTTTCCTTGTTAGGTCCTGGACCTACTGGTAAAAGCTGCTATTTTCAGGCCTTGTTCTCATATGGTAAAATCGCATGGCTTTTCATCCATCATCTTCAGAGTTGCATGATGGGAGAGTTGATGTAGTTTCTAGCGAAATGATTTGATTTAACAGGAAAGAAGGAAGAGGGCATTTACAAATGCATTTGAGGTGCCTATCGATCCCATCACTTGTATTTTAACTAGTATTCGTCTATGAAATGTCTTCCATTTTTATCACAGAATCTATGGACTATAAATTCATGTCATGGCGCGTGTATCACGTCATGTTCTGTAAATGCATCGTACTTCGTGGCGCGTGCCTTGCCCGTTTTTGTGGCCACTGGCTCGTTTTTATGGCCAGCTGGCGAAGCCTTGCTATGAAAGGAGCGAAAATTCCGCTAGTCGTCATTCTGGTAATTGCATTTCTCTAAACACATTCATGCAAATTTTGTAGGGAAAATGATTGTAAATTTTTCTGTAATCTAATTTCCTCTTCTCATCGCAAGAGCCTGAGGCGTTAAAGGAGACATGGTCACGAATAGTCAAATCACGATCTGCTTTTATAATGAAAGCATAAAAAAAATCAGGAAAATACGCCGAGGCAATTGCCTCAACGTGGCTACGGCACTGTTACTATTTAGACCAATATTAAGTCAAGAGTCATTTGGACATTATTTAACCCTTGATAGGGTCTTATCAGCAATATAGGGCATTTTTCATAACTAATAGATTTGACATTCATATCTGCTTGTACATGACAATACATCAAGTTCTACCTCCAGAAACATAGTTACTGGGCAGTCCGCTGCCATTTCATTAATTAATACTAATCT
The DNA here is from genome assembly GCA_029237695.1 of Conchocele bisecta. Classification (NCBI taxonomy): domain Eukaryota; kingdom Metazoa; phylum Mollusca; class Bivalvia; order Lucinida; family Thyasiridae; genus Conchocele; species Conchocele bisecta. The sequence goes on from CM055266.1 coordinate 28,603,635, forward strand.
TCGGGGCTTTTATAACTACATAATTATTGTAAATTGTGTACTCTCTCTGCCGGTCACTTATTTATTAATACCCCCGGCATATGAAGTATGTTGAGGGGTATATAGTTTTCGTAATTCTGTGTGTCATTAAGGCGAATGCGTTTAAGTTTTCAATAACTCCTTCACCAATTTCAATAATATTTGCCCGCAATGTCTGTCTATGGATGGTGCTTCGATTCCCATACGACCCACGCCGGAACACCCCAGGTCAAGGTCACTGGGGACTTATGCTCACCGTGTTTGTAAGGCAAATGCTTTTAAGTTTTTAATATTTCACAATAACTCATTAACTCCTTCACCAATTTCAATAATATTTGCCGACAATGTCTGGCTAGCAATTGTGCTTTGTCTCACATATGACCTACGCCCGAACACCCAAGGTCAAGGTCACTGGGGACTTATGTTCACCTTCTTTGTAAGGCAAATGTGTTTAACTTTTTAATCTTTTCTCAATAATTTCTGTTTCCTTTCAGGTATCTGCTTCATATTTCATACACACATTGCTCTAATGGTCCTCTACCGCCCTGTGACAAATACACGTTCATCCCGCTCCATTTTGGACTTAGACTTTTGCCTCGTTTTCTATCAAAGCTGTATGTGGGGGCATCCGTGTTCTATGAACACATTTTCTAGTTTGGATTTAGGTTAACGTTTTTAAGAACACTATATCTCTGAAACCGCTTCGCTAATTCACTCAAAACTTCACATGTGGCTTTATCATCATCCATATTTTCATTCTACGCCCAACCCGTGCAGCCCGTACCAATGTCAAGGTCAAATTACTTTGAAATTTACCTTAAAGTTTTTAAATGTGGTTAAAGATTTTACGTATACTACCGTATATGTCTGCAACCACGTCACCGATTAGCTTCAAACTTCACATGGGTATTATATGTATGGGTTAAAGGTTTTTTGCATTAAAAGTTTTTTAGTACTATCAAATGCTTCGGCGGGCGTGACATGCAGGCTGCGGCCATATAGTATTGGAAAAACATATGATAAATTCTGTAATCCACTTGCAGAAATAAATATGCATTGAATTTGTAATCAGGTGGTTATATTACTCTTTAGACATAACGCTTATCTGGAGCTCTAAATTGTACCAGTTTCTCAACTAGCAGCCCACGTATGTTTGTAGGCTAGAGCTCTGAAGGTGAGCCCAGCTCCACCGTCCGGCACGGGCCCTGTCCCAAACCCACCCGCCAAGCAGAAGTTGGCTCCCATGGATGCAAAGACTGCCCAGCAAACTGATGAAATTCTGAATTCTATCCTACCACCAAGGTTTGTGTATATGCGGCTGTGACTGAAGAGATGGGGCTTATGGGTTCTGCGACCAGTGTACATCCAGATTTGATCAGGGGCACACTGGTCGCAAAGCCTGTAAGCCCCATTTCTCCAGTCACAGCCACATATATTATGAGTCTCAATTAAATATATATATGAGACATGTTAATTAATTTATAACACACTGCTATTTTTAAGTATTTTTATCCGCTCGCAAGAGGGGATATAGCGTTTGTCCATACATGTATATGTACGTACATGCCTATGTGTGTAATTTAATAACACCTTTCATTTTTTTCCATATAACTTGTTGACCGATTTTGATAATTGTTCACCTTGTTTGTAAGGCAAATGTGTTTTACGTCATCCAAGATGGCCGCCAAAAGGTGATCCTTTTATTATAGCTTTCAAACGTCTTCTCGTGAACTGATTGTCCGATCCATATTTATTAAACTGAAGGCTGTCGCATAATACAAGACAGCGGCCATAGGAAATTCTAGGTCAAATTCTTAAAAAATCTTCTCACGAACCGCCTGACCGATTTTGCCGTAACTTTGCAGGAATGGTCAATAGGCCATGCTCTTTCAGATTTGTTAAAATGATGACCTCGAGATCAAAAATGGGTGGTGGTCGCAAGGGTCAAGTAGAAGTCAAATTTCTCATTTGACCAAATATGGTCATGTAATTTTGTTATATATCAAATTGAAGGCATCGAGGAGACGATCACTATGGAGCATTTTTTGTCAAAATCAGATGATTACGCCATCCAAGCTGGCCGCCGAAAGGTCTTACTTTTATTATTGATTTCAAATATCTTCTTCTCGTGAACTGCTTAGCCGATGCTGCAAACCTCACAGTTATCGTCTGTGGGTGAAGCCTTTTCATATTTGTTAATCCAAGATAGCCGGCATAGATTCTAAAGGTCAAATTGTTAAAATTATTCTTCTCATGAACTGCCGGACGGATTTCGCCGAAACTTTACAGTAATGATCGATAGTCAATGCTCTTTCAGATTTGTTAAAAACGATGACCCCGAGATTAAAAATTGGCGGTGCCCGCAGAGCCAATTTCACATTTGACCAAATATGGTCATGTTATATCAAATCGAAGGTATCGAGGAGACGATCACTCTGGAGTATTTTTTGTCAAAATCGGATGATTATATCATCCAAGATGGCCGCCGAAAGGTCCTTAAAAATCACTTTAGTAAGACTTAATTTCAAAATATTGGGTTAGTCACCTTCAGAGGTGTTAGATCTTATATTTATTTTCTTATACTTTTTTAGCTTACCTGAGCGAAGCTCATGTGAGCTATTGTTACCGCAATGTGTCGTCGTCGTCCATTGTCCGTCGTCCGTGAACATTTTCAAACGTCTTCTCCTCGGTAACCATTGGGCCTATAGTCACCAAACTTCATGGTCATGGTCCTTAGGGGGATTACAAAATTGTTAAAATGACGTCATCATGTAATCCAAGATGGCCGTCGTCTAAAAATAGCACAAATTCTTCAAAAATCTTCTTCTCAAGAACCGCCAACCAGATTTCGACAAAACTTTGTAGGAATGATCGATGTACAATGCTCTTTCAAAGCTGTTAAAATGGTGACCCCGGGGTCAAAAATGGGTGTGGCCCGTGGGGTCAAATTGGGGTCAAATTTTATTTTTGACCGAATATGGTCATGTCATATATCAAATTGAAGGTATCAATGAGGCGATCACTGGTGCATTTTTTGTCGACATTGGATGGTTATGTCATCCAAGATGGCCGCCGAAAGGTCAAAAGGTTGTTCTTTTATTAGAGATTTCAAAATTCTTCTTCACATGAACCGCTTGGCCCATGGTGGCCAAACTTCACAGTTATGGTCCATGGGTGAAGCCTTTTCAGATTTGCTAAAACGGAGGTCGTCGCTAATCCAAGATGGCCGCCGTCTAAAAATAGCACAAATTCTTAAAAAAATCTTCTTCTCATGAACCGAGAGCCGGATATCGACGAAACTTGGTAGGAATGATCGATGTACAATGCTCTTTCAAAGTTAAAATGGTGACCCCGGAGTGAAAAATGGGCATGGCCCGTGGGGTCAAATTTTATTTTTGACCAAATATGGTCGCGTCATATATCAAATCGAAGGTATCGATGAGGCGATTGCTCGGTGCAATATTTGTCGGAATCGGATGATTATGTCATCCATGATGGCCTCCAAAAGGTCCATTTATTCGAGATTTTGAACGTCTTTTTCTCAGGAACCACATGGCCGATGCTGGCCAAGTTATGATTCTTGGGTGAAGCATTTTCAGATTTGGTAAAATGAGTCATTGCTTAATCCAAGATGACCGCCATCTAAAAATAGCATAATTTTTTAAAAACACATATATGAACTCAATGTCACATTCTCCTCTGGTGTTCATGGAGTCAGGTGAGCGAATTAGGGCCATCATGGCCCTCTTGTTTATAAAGTGCATATCTTTTTCTTTTCTTGAAATACAAAACTGGCCCATTTTCCCCTGTACATATTTTGAGACAACCTGAACAGTTATTCAAATGACTTTTTATGAACTTGTAGACAAGTTTTGGTGGAACATGGTATATAGAATCGACAGTGCGCCGTTTTTGATTTACTGTATAATGGGGATAATAATTTCAGGTGAGCGATAGAGGCCCATTTGGGTCTCTTGTTCAAAAACTGTTTTGCAGATGACCCAGGTCCGACCGCTCAAGGTCACTGAGGACTTTACCTTGTTTGTAAGGCAAATGCATTAAAGTTTTTTTTGTTTATTAAATAACTTAACTTAAATAACTTAAATAACCGCTTCACCAATTTCGATAATATTTGTTCACAATATGTTTCTAGGGATGGTGCTTTGTTTTGCATGTCCGACCATTAAGGTCACTGAGGATTTTATTTTTTTAGCCAGGGTTTTTAAGCGGTGGCGTCCAAGTCGTTTGTTGCTCATGCTTGTAGACCTCTTCACAACCGGCAGAAATGTGTCATGGGGCTAATGGGATTTATGACTAGTGTAGTACCGTAGCTCCTGATCGCAAGTACATTCCTGTAGCCCGATAATATTGTTTGTGAGAAGCATGTCGGGCATTTCATTGATGGAATGGCGAACAGTGCAGATTCTGATCAGACTGTTAATTCGCAGGCTGATCTTGATCTAAACTGTTCACAAAAGCCATTTCAGTCACAGCCACATATGAGACAAGACATGTGATTTTAAGTACCGTACCCAAGAAGTTTCAAAATTTTCTATTTTTTCCGTAAACAACGTTGAAAATTGACGAAAATGTGCGGCTTACAATGGTCATGCAAATTTTCCTCCAAAACATGTTTGTGGCAAGACGAATGGTTACAGGACTAATTATTTTCAGAGAGTGGACGGAGGGAGGCCAGCTATGGGTGCAGCAGGTGTCGAGTACCCCCGCTACGCGCCTCGACGTCGTCAATCTGCAGGAGGAGTTGGATCGCCGACTCCAGCAGCGTCAGGCCCGTGAGACCGGTATCTGTCCCGTACGCCGCGAACTCTACTCTCAGTGTTTTGGTAAGTAACCCACTCTAAGGCCATGGAAAATTAATCCTTACAATGGTGAATTCAAATGTTTTCGTCTGCAAGAGGGGATATAGCGTTAGCCCATGTACATACGTGCATACATGCGTACGTTAGTAATGTCTTTCATTTGAAGCAAGCCTTTCGAAGAAACCGGTGTCGTAGTTGGCGTCTGTCTGTCTGTCCGTCTGTCCGTCCGTGTGTCCGTCCGTCCGTCCGGGCACACATTAGGGTACTTATGGGGTAGGGGGCGTGGCCTAAGACAATAGAAGACAATGGAACTTATTCCGTACCCCATAAGCCTATTGTGTCTTACGGGGTATTTCCTTTGATCTTTTATATAACAAGTACCCCCTAAGGTCTGAAATGTAAGTTCGTCCGTCCGTCCGTCCATCCGTCCATCCGTCCGTCCGTCCGGGCACACATTAGGGTACTTATGTGGCTAGCCCCACAGGGTTATGGACTTGGTAAAGGATAGGGTTGGTTACAATTAGCCACCTAAAAAATCCTTTTATGTGGCTAAAAATCGTTTTATGTGGCTAATATTTAACATGTGATAAGCCACATAAGTATAGTACTGTAAGAACGTCCGTCCGTCCGCCGTCCGTCCGTCCGTCCGTCCGGGCAGACATTAGGGTACTTATGTGGCTAGCCCCACAGGGTTATGGACTTAGTAAAGGATAGGGTTGGTTACAATTAGCCACCTAAAAAATCGTTTTATGTGGCTAAAAATCGTTTTATGTGGCTAATATTTAACATGTGATAAGCCACATAGTTACCTGAAAGTAAACACGTCCGTCCGTCCGTCCGTCCGTCCGGGCACACATTAGAGTACTTATGGGGTTGGGTTAGAACACAATGGAACTTAATCCGTACCTCGTAAGCCTATTGTGTCTTACGGGGTATTTCCTTTCATCTTTTATATAGCAAGTACCCCATAAGGTCCGAAATGTCCGTCCGTCCGTCCGGGCAGACATTAGGGTACTTATGTGGCTAGCCCCACAGGGTTATGGACTTAGTAAAGGATAGGGTTGGTTACAATTAGCCACCTAAAAAATCGTTTTATGTGGCTAAAAATCGTTTTATGTGGCTAATATTTAACATGTGATAAGCCACATAGTTACCTGAAAGTAAACACGTCCGTCCGTCCGTCCGTCCGGGCACACATTAGAGTACTTATGGGGTTGGGTTAGAACACAATGGAACTTAATCCGTACCTCGTAAGCCTATTGTGTCTTACGGGGTATTTCCTTTCATCTTTTATATAGCAAGTACCCCATAAGGTCCGAAATGTAAGTTCATCCATCCGTCCGTCCGTCCGGGCACACATTAGGGTACTTATGTGGCTAGCCCCACAGGGTTATGGACTTAGTAAAGGATAGGGTTGGTTACAATTAGCCACCTAAAAAATCCTTTTATGTGGCTAAAAATAGTTTTATGTGGCTAATATTTAACATGTGATAAGCCACATAAGTACCCTAATGTAAGAACGTCCGTCCGTCCGTCCGTCCGTCCGTCTGTCTGTCAGTCCATTTTCAAAAAATTGAAAACTTAACTTTTGGGGAAATTTGTTATAATTTATGTTTCCTGTCACCAAACCGTTTGGTATTTCACACATGCTTTTCTCTAATGAGTCTTTATCATGCTGTGACAAATCCTCAGATGCTCAGACCTCCACTATCCCCAAGATCAAGGTCTTAGCGCTTTCATAAACTTAAAATGTTGGGGGAAATTTGTTATAATTTCTGTTTCCTTTCACCAAACATTTTGATATTTTACACATGCCTTTTTCTAATGATTCACTATCATGCTGTGACAAATCCACGACACTCAGACCCCCACTAACCCCAGCCTTAGTGCTGTCATATACTTAACGTTGGGGGAAATTTGTTGTAATTTCTGTTTACTTTCACCAAACGTTTGATATTTCACACATGCCTTTATCTAATGATTCTCTATCATGCTGTGACAAATCCACAATGCTCGAACCCCCACTAATCTGAAAGTCAAGATAATATTCTTATTGCTTTCATAAACTTAACTTTGGGGGAAATGTGTTATGATTTCTGGTTCCTTTCTGTTTCTTGATATTTTACACAGCCATTCCTCTAATGGTTCGATCTCTATCATGCCATGACAAATCCACGACCCTGAGACCCCCGCTAACCACAATGTTTCACACAGCTTCTTGATATTCATTAAACTAAAGCACCACTAGGCGCGCTTCATTGTCTTCTGACAATTCTTGTTCAATAACTTATGAATCGCTTCTCTGATTTTGATAATATTGGCCACAAGGGATGGTGCTTTGTGTTGCATACGGCAGTCGTCCACCCAAGGTCACTGACAACTTATGTTCACCCTGTTTGTAAGGCATGTTAAATTTGTTATTAGTTTTTATTATCAAGGCTGACAGCGAAGGGATTAACTTAGTGATAACAATGCCCTTGTGTTGTTTTTTTTATTGAATTCGGTGACCTACATTGTAGTATAAAAGAACAATACTTTCTATATTATTTGAAAATATTCCATATACTATAAGTGTTTATTCAACCAGGTGAGACAATTTTTGTGAATTATTGCGCTAGTGATTGGGTCATTATGCTAAATCTGCACAGTCTGTAGCCCATTTCATCAACATTGCAAAGTATACTTTAGTAGCAAAGTATACTTTGAGGGAGAAATTTTCAATTTTTTTTTAAATTTATTAATTTTTATTATACTGAATTTATTACATTATCACAGCCATTTAATGGCTGTGATAATGTAATAAATTCAGTATAATAATTCTGCATAGTTTTAATCATCAAATATACACAATCGTTAGTTCTGCATGAAATAATGCATTTCGGAAAAATCAATGATTGCTCCCTCAAAGTATACTTTGCTAGTAAAGTATACTTTGCAATGTTGATGAAATAGGCTACAGTGCTGATCAGTGCCTATACTGTTTGTCATTGAATAGGGGAGCCATTCTTGATGCCTCCAAGACAGTTCGAAATAAGCATCTTTATGCTGTGGTGAGTCCCATGTGCACATATGACATGCAACAATCTGACCATAAAACCTATTGTAGATGAGCTGATCCGGCAGGTGACAATAAACTGTGCGGAGCGCGGGCTCCTGTTGTTGCGGGTGCGGGACGAGATCCGGATGACGATCGCAGCCTACCAGACACTCTACGAGAGCAGCGTGGCATTCGGCATGCGGAAAGCCCTCCAGGCCGAGCAGGGGAAATCTGACATGGAGAAGAGGGTAACTTGCGGTTTTATATTTCTCAACAAAACTTGATGGTCTTTTTGATACGCTAGTGTTCGTGTCAGATAGCAATAAAATGACCGGTATGTCAGTTTTGGTTTTGCACTCTTTGGCTCGGTGATTTTGGCATGCCAGCTATATTTGATCAATGTTAAATATCAATTAAATGACAGACATCTCAGTTTTGGTATCACTACTTGACCGTCTGTCTTTTTGGGGGGCAAGCCAGCTATGTTCAATCATTGTTAAATATGTTTAAAATGACCGGCATACCAATTTTTGTCGAGCCCGCTTGCGGAAAGCGAGACATAGTGATCACAATGACGTATGTGCGTCCGTCCGTCCGAAATCTGCATTAAAGTTTTTAATACCTTGTATCTCTGCAGTCCTAAGTCACATTGACTTGAAACTTCATATGCTTATTAGTCATCATCCATATATTCATGATGTGCCCCAAGGTCAAGGCCAAATGACTTAGAAGTTTGCGTTATTATAAAATATGCGTTAAAGTTTTTACATATCTTATATCTGCACAATTGTGACTCCAATTTACTTCCAACTTCCAATACTTTTCATCATCCATATTTTCATTCCATAGCCTGCCCATGTGGTCCACATGCCGAAGGTCAAGGTCAAATGACTTTGAAATTTGTGTTAAAGTTTTTACATACCTTATATCTCCACAACACTTACTCCGATTTACTTCCAACATCCAATACTTCTTATTCATCATCCATATTTTCATTCTATAGCCTGCCCATGTGGTCCACATGCCCATTGTCAAGGTCAAATGACTTTGAAATTTGTGTTAAGGTTTTTACATACCTTATATCTCCACAACACTTACTCTGATTTACTTCAAACTTCAAATAATTCTTTATTATCATCCATATTTTCATTCTATAGTCCACCCAAGGCCCACATGCCTAAGATCAAGGTCAAATGAATTTAAAATTTGATTTTTAAAGCTTTTACATACCTTATATCTCCACAACCCTTAATTCAAACTTCAAATAAATACACTTTGAGACCATCAAATGCCTCGGCGGGCTCAACATGTGGGCCGCGGCCATCTGGTTATCTTGCTTGCTGTTTTTGGCAGGACAACTAACTGGCTGGCCAGCTAACAATGTCAATCCTTTGTTAGATATAGGTAAAATGACTGGTATGTCAGTTTTCTTAGCACTATAGGGTAAATGTTACATATCCTAGACTGCACAGCCGACTGCTTTACGATTACTATTTGTATGAAAGATTACAATATTCCACGCTATATAATCAATTCTTTTTAACCACAGAGTCGCAGCATTTCTAGTAGCCCCATGTGATGTCAATCGCCTTAGATTGGTTAAAGTTTAACGTCACTAACATGCTTTGATTAGCAACATCACTGCTTTGTGAATGACAACAAAGTGAAATAAAATGAGAATAACCTTAATTTTCACGCCATCTATTACTTATTTACATGTTTTCAACTACATGTATAAAAAAGGTAATGTATGCATAGATAACATGATCAGCTGTTATATTTATTGTGGAAAGAAAACTATTTGCTCTGTGTAAAGTTGGAGCCCTTAACCCTTAGACCGCTATCTTATTTATTTTGTCGTCTGCTGTTTATTTTCTATTTTTATCATCAAAAACATGCTTTGACAGCACTTTAGAATAATTTACAACATGCTTTGACAGCATTTCAGAATCATTTCCAATGGAAATGATTCTGAAGTGCTGTCAAACCATGTTTTTATTGAGAAATAAGGCAAGATATAAAAGCAACAGCAGACGACAATTGTTGTGAGTAGCGGGCTAAGGGTTAATCTTATTCCTCAACTCCCAGTGTAACAATTAATAGCACATTGCCGTGGTTATTGACACGAGTACAACTACAAAGATAGAAAGTTTGTGAGGAGCCTAATATTCTTCACAATAATTAATGTGTTTTCATTGTTATTGACATGTTTGTTATAATCAACAGAGTACAATAGATATAAAGGTAACACCACTAGGTTTGTGTCGTTGTTGTCGAGCCTCTAATTCTGCTTCTAATGGCAGTCAGCAGGCCTTTGTTGTCATCAGGTCTGTGTTTAAAACCTTTGAGCATATACTAAGTTATCATGCTTGAAATCACAAATTTGATTGGTCGAGTCTGAGCTGCTCAGCCTAGACTAATCAACTACATTTACAAGGTGCATGATCACGTGGTTACAACAACAACAACGTCGCCCAGTCCAAAGTAAGTATTATTTGATATTTTCCTTAATATGCAACAGATTTTGATGAAATATGACGCAGCAAACGCGTCTTCATGAGCTGCATTTGGTGGTCCAGGGAGTTCGGCACAGGAAACACGAAAATCGATTCTTCGCAAAAAACAACAGAAGTTTGGGCACAAATGCAAAGACCACCAAATGCAGCTTAACAAGACGCGTTTGATGCGCCATATTTCATCAAAATCCGTTACGTAATAAGGACAATATAAAATAATACGTACTTTGAATCAGATGGATTCTGGAAGTTTCAGTACTTGTTGTTGTTAGTACCACGTGATCATACAACTTGATTTATGTGATTTCAAATTCGAATTTGCAGAAAGTGATCAGAAGGTTTATAAGCTTGGACCCAGGTCTGTCCCACACTGGTACATTACATGTATTGTTATTAAACAATGCTTATCCAGTGATTAATATTTTCTTTGGAAACTTTAAGGTTTTTGTGGTGAGTTTCTAGTGCACATACTTAGTAATCCATTGGTCCGTATCTATATATAGAGCATGTGTCACTTCTAGACTAAAAGCTATTGTTTCATATACTCGACTATTGTTTCAGTAGTAATCAACAAGCGGAATTTGTGAAGTATTGTTGTCTTCGGAGTTTCACAATGCTTGAGTGTACATTGTTGATCCAATCACATCTGTTGTTATTAATTTTTATGTTGTGTTTTGTAGCTTGAAACTGTTGTTTCACATCTTAAGATTGTGTAGTCACTACATGTAAATGCAATATTAATTTATTATGCAGTCTCTAGCTTGCATCAAATGTGTGTGAGAATTGCATGATAAAACCGCAGTCTCAATATATAATACTTGTTTGTTTACTACACCTCCGCTCGGCTTGATATCTGGAAGATGGGAAGTTTGTCTCAATAATGAACCATCGCTAAGGATTCATGTATTAACTCATTCCTTTCAGAATAAACCTTTACGGGTATGAAATTTATTAAATACTTTTTTATTAGCTCACCTGAGCGAAGCTCATGTGAGCTATTGTTACCGCAATGTGTCCGTCGTCCGTCGTCGTCGTCGTCCGTGAACATTTTCAAACGTCTTCTCCTCGGTAACCATTGGGCCTATGGTCACCAAACTTCATGGTCATGGTCCTTAGGTAGGGGGATTACAAAATTGTTAAAATGACGTCATTACATAATCCAAGATGGCCGCCGTCTAAAAATAGTACAAATTCTTAAAAAATCTTCTTCTCAAGAACCGCCAACCGGATTTCGACAAAACTTGGTAGGAATGATCGATGTACATTGCTCTTTCAAAGTTGTTAAAATGGTGACCCTGGGGTTAAAAATGGGCGTGGCCCGTGGGGTCAAATTGGGGTCAAATTTTATTTTTGACTGAATATGGTCATTTCATATATCAAATTGAAGGTATCAATGAGGTGATCACTCTGGTGCATTTTTTGTCGAAATCAGATTGTTATGTCATCCAAGATGGCCGCTGAAAGGTCAAAAGGTCGTTCTTTTATTAGAGATTTCAAAATTCTTCTTCACATGAACCGCTTGGCCCATGGTAGCCAAACTTAAAAGTTATGGTCCATGGGTGAAGCCTTTTCAGATTTGTTAAAATGGAGGTCATCGCTAATCCAAGATGGCCGCCGTCTAAAAATAGCATAAATTCTTAAAAAATCTTCTTCTCATGAACCGCTTGCCGGATTTCGACGAAACTTGGTAGGAATGATTGATGTACATTGCTCTTTCAAAGTTGTTAAAATGGTGACCCCGGGGTCAAAAATGGGCATGGCCCGTGGGGTCAAATTGGGGTCAAATTTTATTTTTGACCGAATATGGTCATGTCATATATCAAATTGAAGGTATCAATGAGGCGATCACTCTGGTGCATTTTCTGTCGAAATCGGATTGTTATGTCATCCAAGATGGCCGCCGAAAGGTCAAAAGGTCGTTCTTTTATTAGAGATTTAAAAATCCTTCTTCACATGAACCGCTTGGCCCATGGTAGCCAAACTTAAAAGTTATGGTCCATGGGTAAAGCCTTTTCAGATTTGTTAAAATAGAGGTCATCGCTAATCCAAGATGGCCGCCGTCTAAAAATAGCATAAATTCTTAAAAAATCTTCTTCTCATGAACCGCTTGCCGGATTTCGACGAAACTTGGTAGGAATGATCGATGTACATTGCTCTTTCAAAGTTGTTAAAATGGTGACCCCGGGGTCAAAAATGGGCGTGGCCCGTGGGGTCAAATTGGGGTCAAATTTTATTTTTGACCGAATATGGTCATGTCATATATCAAATTGAAGGTATCAATGAGGCGATCACTCTGGTGCATTTTCTGTCGAACTCGGATTGTTATGTCATCCAAGATGGCCGCCGAAAGGTCAAAAGGTCGTTCTTTTATTAGAGATTTCAAAATTCTTCTTCACATGAACCGCTTGGCCCATGGTAGCCAAACTTAAAAGTTATGGTTCCATGTGTGAAGCCTTTTCAGATTTGTTAAAATGGAGGTCATCGCTAATCCAAGATGGCCGCCATCTAAAAATAGCATAAATTCTTAAAAAATCTTCTTCTCATGAACCGCTAGCCGGATTTCGACGAAACTTGGTAGGAATGATCGATGTACAATGCTCTTTCAAAGTTGTTAAAATGGTGACACCGGGGTCAAAAATGGGCGTGGCCCGTGGGGTCAAATTTTATTTTTGACCGAATATGGTCATGTTATATATCAAATCGAAGGTATCAATGAGGCGATCACTCTGGTACATTTTTTGTCCAAATCGGATTGTTATGTCATCCAAGATGGCCGCCGAAATGTCAAAAGGTCGTTCTTTTATTAGAGATTTCAAAATTCTTCTTCACATGAACCGCTTGGCCCATGGTAGCCAAACTTAAAAGTTATGGTCCATGGGTGAAGCCTTTTCATATTTGTTAAAATGGAGGTCATCGCTAATCCAAGATGGCCACCGTCTAAAAATAGCATAAATTCTTAAAAAATCTTCTTCTCATGAACCGCTAGCCAGATTTCGATGAAACTTGGTAGGAATGATCGATGTACATTGCTCTTTCAAAGTTGTTAAAATGGTGACCCCGGGGTCAAAAATGGGCGTGGCCCGTGGGGTCAAATTGGGGTCAAATTTTATTTTTGACTGAATATGGTCATGTCATATATCAAATTGAAGGTATCAATGAGGCGATCACTCTGGTGCAATATTTGTCGGAATCGGATGATTATGTCATCCATGATGGCCACCAAAAGGTCCATTTATTCAAGATTTTTAACGTCTTTTTCTCAGGAACCACATGGCCGATGCTGGGTGAAGCATTTTCAGATTTTGTAAAATGAGAGTCATCGCTTAATCCAAGATGAACGCCATCTAAAAATAGCACAATTTTTTTAAAACACATGAACTCAATGTCACATTCTCCTCTGGTGTTCATGGAGTCAGGTGAGCGAATTAGGGCCATCATGGCCCTCTTGTTTTTGTTATTTCTTAATGAAAGTATATGTTGTGACCACTCATTTGAACCGTCTCGACAAGACGGTTTCAAATGGTGATCGTGACATATACTTCTGAGCGCATAGAAGGAAAATATTTAGGATTTTCCGCAAACATAATGGAGTATCCTCAACATGAAGCGGGTTAACAGTGAATCTTAATGGGATATCTCATTATCTGTTGTAGTAAATGTGTCTGGCACTGGATCAGTACACTGTCCGTAGTATCCTGTTGTGGGTATTAATTTGAACTGGACCATCGACCGGGAAAATGGACTTTACAACATTTATGATCATCATAGCCCCAGATCAGTCTGCGCATTGGCGCAGTCTGCTCAGGGTCTACACTGTTTGCCATGCAGTCACTGAAATAGCCTTGCTTTCGTCAACAAAACTATTGGTCCATACACACATTGCAGGACTATGACCGGAGCCAGATTGTCGCAAATGTTGTAAGGTACATTTTCTCATTGTGTAGTCCAAAAAGTTGTGTCTTGTCATTGGCCCTATGAGTGTTGCATGTCACAGGCAAGCTCCTAAATGGGTCATGAATATTTCATTGTGCATACCTGGGCAGACTTGACAAGATGATCAGCTCATCCATTATAAATGAGATCTCTTATCTCATTTCATTCGGAATACATCTTTATGGGCAAGGATTTATATGCCCCTATGCGATAGCAAGGGAGGCATTTTGCTTTGCTCTTTTTATGCCCCCGGTTTTATGTCTCAGTAGAGCTGGGAGACCTATACTGTAGTGTTTGGACTGCGATAGATGTTTGCCCAAGTTTCTCCAATCTGCCACCGGGGGTATTTGTGTGTCGATAGGCCACATTTTCCTGTTTTTAAATATTTTAATGACTCATTTTAGATAACATCTCTTGGTCAGTATGCAACTAGGTTATTTCCCTCTATTTAATCATTTCTTCATTGTATTATTGTTTCTCAACCAGTTTGATAAGAGTTATGTTAATCAATATGATTGTAATTAATGTCCATATACAAAATGAATGACGATAATCTGTAAGATATACATATAGCAGGTGGAAATTAAAATATACAGAAGTCCAGGGACTGTACATTAACTCTTTGCATGCTGGGAAATTTGTGGGCTATAAATAGTTCAAAAATAGCAGATGACAATTCATTATATTTTC
Organism: Conchocele bisecta; assembly: GCA_029237695.1. Taxonomy (NCBI): domain Eukaryota; kingdom Metazoa; phylum Mollusca; class Bivalvia; order Lucinida; family Thyasiridae; genus Conchocele; species Conchocele bisecta. The sequence goes on from CM055266.1 coordinate 28,618,649, forward strand.
TTTTATTTCTCCTTATAAATGTCATGAATATGTCTTGGAATTTCATTAGAATTGTGTCCGGAGGACACAATTCTAATGAAATTTCAAGACATATTTACAGAGAAATAAAATATATACTCGTAATTCGTTAGGCGGATATTTTCGCTGCTAGCATGTAAAGAGTTAAGCCTCTCACCCCTCTAGACCATAAAGCTAACTTGTGCAAACACTGTAACAAGCAATATAGATAGTTATCAGGCTACACTGGTCATAAATGCCATAAGCCCCATTCTCCAGTCACAGCCACATGTAAGTGTTTTAATTTGAATGAGGTTTCACTATCATTTCTCCCCTGTTCATAATTTACAGTGGATTTACCAGAATTACAGCAGAATCTCACCAAACTAGTCACCCTGGGGTATTTAAAAAATATCTCAATAAAATTTGTAGTGTTGCCAAATAGTAATTTCGCTTTTACACCATATGCTGGTAATATGTTATTTATTCCACAATCATTTTAAAATATGGTGTTTATTTCCTCAATGTTTGTAAATCCTATACAGAAACTTGTGTTATGCACTTGTTTCTTTATCAGATTTACTAACACCTCGAGGAGTTGAATCTGGTTGTACCCATTATAAAAGTAATAATAGTCGTACTAATCATATTACTTTTGGGGAGTGGGGCAAAGGGACCCTGGTGTGGTGAAGACCTGGCATGAGGTTATTCTAATTTCAGGGCTGAAGATAAATATTTTGTTGGGGTAAATATTGAGTTCTGATTTTGTTAACCCACCCCCCCCCCCCCCCCCAATCAAATCATTACAGGAAACAGCATTAAATCAAATCGAGGAAATACACATGTAAATCCTGTACATTTCAAAAATATAGTCTAATAAAAACTCTTTGTACATGTACATACAAAGTCGCGCAGTACAATACATCTGCTACGTAACCGAGAATAACTGACCAATGTGCGATTGTCGATGGGATTATACTTGTGAAAGTCGAACAGTACTGGCTTCTGGCCATCCAGTAGTATACCCGTGATCAATTCTCAAAAAAAAGTTGTTTATATCCCATAATGCACCTCACCATGAATAATCGACCAATGCGTGATTATAGATCAACACTGCGGGTATCTGGTTTATCCAGATGTTCCACTGTAACTGAGAATAACCGGCCAATGCGTGAATGTAGATCGCAGAGCTGGGGCCTGTTTCACTAAACTTCGTACAGCTACGATGTTCGTAAGTGAAAATTTAGGATCGTCTGGAAATTTCAATTGATGGATTCACATTTATTGAGCATATGCAGCCTATGTAAATCCAATAATTGTTTACAAGAAAACAGTGTTAATGTGAAATTTACAGACTATCATAATTTTGCACCGACGAACATTTTAGTCGTACAAAGTTTAGTGAAACGGCTCCCTGGACAATACGCATTTGCAGAAGTCCTACAATACTGGCTGAAGGCCTTCTGGTTGATAAATTCTAAAAAAAAATTCTAAAAAAAATTATTTAATCCTATAATGTACCTACCGGTACTATTTAACCAAGAATAACCGACCAACATGCGATTGTAGATCGCGGAGCTGGAGGACGAGAAACGCGACCTTGAGAGAAACGTGAACGAGTTGAAGGCCAAGTGTGAGCAGATTGAGAAGCGCGCTCAGGAACAGAGACAGGTGGAGGAGAAAAAACACACGGAGGAAATCCAATTCCTCAAACGCACAAACCAACAACTCAAGGTACCTCATGCAAGGCCGGCTGTGGAATGTCTTGGAGACAATTCCCACCCCTGAAATAAATATGAGAAAAGTCATGTGATACAATATTTTTCATGAAAAATGTTTACAGAAACAGATCTTTTCTGTAAATGATGTCGAAAGTCGACAATATTTTTGTAGCAAATGCAGAATTCTATTCCAATTTTGCTCTGAACTTTCCGTCGACTTCTGACGTCAATTACGGAAAATATCGTAACTTTTTTAACAATAATTCACGAGACATTGCACACAATTCCGCATTTGCTCTGAAGTTTTCATCAACTTCTGACGTCATTCACGGAAAATATCATAAATTTTGTAATTGTTTGTCATGAGGCATTGAACATCTTCTTAGGACAAGACTTAGGTACAAGTCACATGGTTGGTCTCATATAAATTTCTTACTTAACCCTTACACCGATATCTTAATTTTTTTGTCGTCTGCTGTTTATTTTCTAGTTTCAATTTTTATCATCAAAAACATGCTTTGACAGCACTTTTGAATAATTTTCAACATGCTTTGACAGCACTTCAGAAGTGCTGTAAAAAAACATGTTTTTATTGAGAAATACGGCAAGAGCAACAGCAGTCGACAATTAATTGTAAGTAGCGGTCTAAGGGTCAATACCTATTGCGATCAAGTGATATTAATTGGTCGGGACAAGCAGGGTGTAGGAAAATCTTGTTGTGTTTTAGTCTTTCATTGCATTGTTGCAGACTGCAAATGTCAATGAGGAATATAGTAGTTTTACACACCAGGCTAGTGTCTTGATACCAAATTTATCGGGCTTCGCTCAGAAATGGCAGGAATCCCTCAGCACGCCTCAGAATTCCTACGCATTTCCTAGCCTTGCCTGATGAACTTGACATAAAGACGCTACTGTCTGTTCCACGTTATTCTGCCGACAAACTTTTGGCTATTAAACCCTGTAAATCTAATAAATATTTAGATGTAAGTACTTTTTCATCAATAACAAAAAAGTCACCCTTCTCATGAAATTCCATCAAATATCGATTTTATTGCGAAAAAAACAATTTTCCTATCGGAATTTAACATGGGGCAAAAAGGAGGGTGTCCAGAAGGGTCGAAAAATTATTTTTTTTGGAAAATGACTGAAATATTTTTGGGATTTAACGTGTTTAATGGCCAAAAGTTTGTCGGCAGCAAACGTGGAACAGATAGTAGACTGGTATTCACTATGTACAGTACATCGCAAGCTTTAACCCTTACAGTTCTGAATTAAAATTTCTCGTCTGCTGTTTTTTATTTTCCATTTTTCTTGTCAAAAACATGGTTTGACCAACTTGGAATCATTTCCATTGAAAAATGGAAAATAATTTTTTTTTTAATACAAATACAAAATAAGAAACAACAGCAGACGACAATTTTCCGTTCCCGCCTTCTAAGGGTTAAAACTGAAACCACTTAATGTGAATTGTATATCTGTATTGGCAAACTTCATTATTATCTGATGACGATCTCAGGCTTTTCTATGTACAAACTAACCATGCTTCCATCTTGTCCGTTTCAGACACAGCTGGAAGGAATCATTGCCCCGAAGAAGTAACCGGTGGCCGGACACAACCTTGTATTGACGTCTGTGATACGTAGCTATTGGACCAACAGTTGGCACAAAACTATTCATATTCAAGGATATTTAATTTGTGTAATAAATTAAGAACCATAACGCTGGTCGAGTACTTCTATACTTCTTAACTCTTTTACCCCTAAGTAACTGAAATGGATACTCTCATGTTCTTTTTCAGACTATTCTATTTATTAGAAAGGGGTATTGTTTTTAGAAATAAGAAAATATCAACAAATGTTGCAGATCCAGACGAGACGGCTCGTTACGAGCCGGCTCATCTGGAACTACACCGTTTGCAAACATTATGATAGAGGTATGTATTGCTAAAAGGGTTAACACAAGGTGCATGATCACTTGGTTACAACAACAACAATTACTGAAACTTCCAGAAAAGCATCCTTTCATCAAAATCCGTTGCATATTAAGGAAACTATCAAATAATACTTACTTTGGAGTGGACGCGCTTTCAACACTTTCAGTTGTTGTTCTAATCATATGATCATGCACCTTGTAACAGAATGGAGGTATAGATGCATACACATACAGTTGGCAATTGTTTACTTATTGTGTACTTCAATTCTAGCTGTACCGTATTCGACCTTGTTACTAAACCATTGTAGATTGATGCTTTCAGTACCTTCACCCAGGGCTCCAGATAAGGAATTAGTAATTGAGTAGTTTCATTCCATCATATCTGAAGCAATTGGGTATTTCAATATTTTAATTGGGTAAAATAAAATCACACTACTGTTTACACATCAACAGACAGCAATTATAATAGTTTGCTTCGAAATGAAAACATAGAGACAATTCTAATGAAATACCAAGATGTGTTTTCATGGAAAATAAGAAAAATCTGCAATATTTGTGGTCTGGTTATTGTTTTCTGTAGCATGATAAAGGTACCACAAATTTGTTATTGCTTTTTGATACTCGCTACTTCTGATTTCAATTGGGTTTTTGGCAATTATAATTGGGTTTTTACGCAAATATGCAGCTTATCTGGAGCTCTGCCTTCATGTATACTGAAAAAAGCCTTGCAGTTATTGCGTCTGAAATAACAATATGCTTACAAGTTTATGTAAGTCATTTACGTAATCATCATGTTTTGAGTAAAATGGTTACATATGTCAATACATATTTTTTATGGTTTTTAAAAACAAAACCAGAGAAAATTTGATGGAAATGCAAATGATACAAATTGATTTTCCACCAAATTTTAACAGCTAAAAGTAAGCAATTGTATTTCCAACATGTCATTTTTAGCAACGTCGGGAATGGTTGTCACTGGCGTGTGACCCATCAGGGGCGGATCCAGCATTTGGGGGAGGGGGGTTGTCCTATTTTCGAGCAACCCCGGAACCCCCCTCCAGATCCGCCCCTGCCCATATAGATGATAATCATCCTTCATTAACAACGATTAGGTCGAGTTGTCCATTTTCACGTCCACACACCGTCTCATATAAATAATAGTCAGCATTTCTTTTGCATTTGAGCCAAGAAGTCCGTCTAAAGGGTTAGTCTTTTAAATATCTTATAACCAAGTCGCCTCAGAAGTATTTCTAAGGGCAGTTACATGTAACTTGGTCAATTTTGGCCAATTCTAAACTGGATGAGGTCTTGGAAGTGGTTCTAAGGGACGTTGCCCATGATTTTTCCAAGGTTAGCAACATATTTATAAGACTGGTCTATTAACTCTTACAACGCTGAATTAAATTTTGTTGTCTACTGTTTGTTTTCCATTTTTCTCAGCAAAAACATTATTTGACAGCACATGAGAATCATCTCCACTGGAGATGATTCTCATGTGCTGCTAAAACATGTTATTGATTGGAAATCGGGACAACTGTGAAAATGGCAGACGACAATATTTTGTTCCCGCCTTTTCAAGGGTAAGCAAGATCGTCCGATTTCATCCTTGTTCCCCAGAGAAAACATGCTTGTGCATGGTGCGGTCCCCCTCTCTGTGTGTTAGTATTGTACATTGTAATTACAATATATTTATGTTATTAAAACATTACCTGTCTTACAACCAACCTTGTTGTGTTGTGAGTTCATCCCTTTCATCATCTCATCCCCTCACAGATTTGAAGAAAAAAAAGTGAAAGTGAACGGGTTTAACGTTCCAGCAACAGCTAAGGTCATATAATGACAGGACCACAGCTTAAAGTCTCATCCGACAGACCAGTGGGATGGAAGTACTATGTATGTATTTTTCAAGCCTAGGGTGAGGATTGAACTCACAACCGCCAGTATTGCAAGTCCAATGCCATATCCCCTAGGCCCTGGCCCATCCCATACAGGTCTGACAAACATGTATAGCAGTGATGATAACCTGGTTGTGACTGGAGAAATAGGGCTTATGGCGTTTGTAACCAGTCTAACTTCAGATCTGCTATTGTCGTCCTGCAGCATATATGTAGTTTACTTGGAGCACGACATATGGTTCACTAACTGAATGGCATTCAGTGCAGGCACTAAAACTGAATGAATTTGTAGGCTGATCAGGACTACGCTGGTCGCAAATACTACAAGTCCCACTTATCCAGTCGCAGACACAAATGTGTACTATTTCCACAAGTTATTCTTAGAAAACAGAATCAAAATGAGAAAATTCAAAGAGCCGATGAAATCAAAATGCATCACTCTGACAGTCATTGTTGGAAACAAGGGCATTGTTGTCGCTAAACTATCCCCTCGCTGGCAGCCTTGATAATAATAAAAAAACAAAAACTTCCAACGTTTTGCCTTACAAATAAGGTGAACATAAGTCCTCCGTGACCTTGACCTTGGGCGGTCGAACTTGTGTTGTATGAAAAACAAAGCACCATACCTAGATACACATTGTGGCCAAATGTCAAAATCGGTGACGTGGTTCATAAGTTAAAATGAAAGGTGTTCCTAACACAAGTATGCGCGTACATGGACTAACGGTATCCCTTCTTGTGTATCGGCGAGGGGATAATAATTACCTTTAGAGGGATAATTAAGGGGATTGTGCATTCCTGCATGGCAGTATGTCTAATAGTATTGAACATACAAACTGGAACAAAAAACTTAACCACAGGAAATAAGGATGTGAATATGACAATTGTAGGTCAGGGTCACATGGAGATCATTTGATTCACAATGGTTTGCGGTGGACATGTATAATGGATGTATGTACAGTTGCATGCTCGACAAGAGTGCCGAAGGTCACAATATACGCCCGTCGAGGGAAGGCCAGTCAACAAGGAGAGATAAGTCGCTGAAAATCAATAGGCTTCTTTAGTCTTGCTGTGATAAACATGTATACCGAATTTGGCTATGATCGGTCAAGTATTTTCGGTCTAGTTATTGCGTGGACAAAGATACAAAGTGTGAAAATTAAAAATGGCCTCCCAAGGGGAGATAAGTTGTCGGAAATTATTGAAAATGAATAGGCTTCTTCATCATGCCGTGATAAACATGTATGCCAAATTTGCCAAATTACGATACGCCAAGTAGAACTAGCTATTGTGTGGCCGCCCGCCACCTGCCCGCCCGCCCTTGCAAGGTGAATACGTCCCGTTTTTTCAAACAGGCATATAAAAACCTTCTGACCAAGGGAAATAACTATAGGTCAAAGTCACATGAAGATCGAGTGATTTGTGATGCACATCACTTGCTGCTCGTCATTCAGTAATGTCATGTGCTGCTTCGACCAATAAAATGTCAGTTTTCAATTTGTTGTAACCCGGATATTTGTATCAAGTCAATGCCCGATACCACAATATGTTGTCAGTCTGTACGTATTCGGCCAGTAGAGCTTGTTTCCTGATAATACCAGTAGCCTATTTCATCAACATTGCAAAGTATACTTTAGTAGCAAAGTATACTTTGAGGGAGAAATTTTCAATTTTATAAATTTATTAATTTTGATTATACTGAATTTATTACATTATCACAGCCAATTTGGCTGTGATAATGTAATAAATTCAGTATAATAATTCTGCATACTTTTAATCATGAAATATATGCATTTGTTAATTTTATATGAAATAATGCAGTTCAGGAAAAATAAATGATTACTCCCTCAAAGTATACTTTGCTAGTAAAGTATACTTTGCAATGTTGAAGCACCAAGTATGTGACCTTGACCCTGGGCTTGGCGGGGGCAGGACGAACGTGGTGCTTCAAAAACTTTAACGCTCGGGGTAAATATCTTATAATTTCTGTTTTCTTTCACGGATCAGCTTCATACTTCATATACGCATTTCTCTAATGGTCCTCTACCGCCATGTGCCAAATCCACATTCGTCCTGCCCCCGCCAAGCCCAGGGTCAAGGTCACATACTTGGTGCTTCAAAAACTTTAACGCTCGGGTAAATATCTTATAATTTCTGTTTCCTTCCACGGATCAGCTTCATACTTCATATACGCATTGCTCTAATGGTCCTCTACTGTCCTGTGCCAAATCCACATTCGTCCTGCCCCTGCCAAGCCCAGGGTCAAGGTCACATACTTAGTGCTTCAAAAACTTTAACGCTCAGGTAAATATCTTATAATTTCTGTTTTCTTTCACGGATCAGCTTCATACTTCATATACGCATTGCTCTAATGGTCCTCTACTGTCCTGTGCCAAATCCATGTTCGTCCTGCCCCTGCTAAGCCCAGGGTCAAGGTCACAGACTTAGTGCTTCAAAAACTTTAACGCTCGGGTAAATATCTTATAATTTCTTGTTTTCTTTCACGGATCAGCTTCATACTTCATATACGCATTGCTCTAATGGTCCTTTACCGCCTTGTGCCAAATCCACGTTTGTCCTGCCCCCGCCAAGCCCAGGGTCAAGGTCACATACTTGGTGCTTCAAAAACTTTAACGCTCGGGTAAATATCTTATTATTTCTGTTCCTTTTCACGGATCATCTTCATACTTCATATACACATTGCTCTAATAATCCTCTACTGCCCTGTGCCAAATCCACATTCGTCCTGCCCCGCCAAGCCCAGGGTCAAGGTCACATACTTGGTGCTTCAAAAACTTTAACGCTCGGGTAAAAAAAGATTTTGACTTGCAATTTGGCCTCATTTATTATCAAAGCGATATGTGGGGCATCCGTGTTCTATGAACACATTTTCTAGTTTTATTGGTGTTTAACAGCAGCATTTTGAAATTTTCATCTCTCTATGTGTATTCTGCAAACTATCAACAAGTCTAGTGTACAATGTAGCTGGCATATGAAAACTCGTAATACTCCAGATTTGGTAACGTGTATATTTAATCACAACAACAGCTTGCATACTGCACAGTTTCTAGCTAACACAAATGAAACAAATACATGGGAAAATAGTGCAATTCTTATTGTAAATGAATAACTAACTGGAGAAGTGGGGCTTATGGCCTTTGCGACCATTGTAGACCCAGATCAGCCTGTGCATCTGCAGTCTGATCAGGGTCTGCACTGTTTGCTATTCAGTCAATGAAACACTGTCCTGGGGCCTGTTTCACTAAACTTTTTAAGATTTATATAAATTTACTTCGTACATTAATGTAGATAATTACTGCCAACAGTTTTTTGTAGGTGACATTAACCCTTACACCGCTATCTTAATACTTTTTGGTCGTCTGCTGTTTATTTTCAATTTTCCATTTTTATCATCAAAAACATGCTTTGTCAGCACTTTAGAACAATTTACAACATGCTTTGACAGCACGTCGTAATCATTTCCATTGGAAATAATTATGAAGTGCTGTCAAACCATGTTTTTATTGAGAAAGAAGGCAAGATATAAAAGCAACAGCAGACGACAATTGTTGTGAGTAGCGGTCTAAGGGTTAAATCTGAACAAATCCACCAAAAACTTCCCCAACATTGCTAGTTAACATGAAGTTTGATGCAAATTTAAGTTTTGTACTTACAAACTTCTTAGACGTACAAAGTTTAGTGTAACAGGCCGCTGAAGAATATATCCTTATCAGGCTGTTGTAGAATGCTAGATCGCAAGCTAGACTTTCCACAAATGTTATAAGCCCCTTTTCTAGTCACACACATAAAGCTGTCTAAGACTGAACCAGATATATTTTCTATTCGACGGCACTATGTATTCATTCTATACCAGTGTGGCAGTACCATTGTAGCCGAGTCATTTGGACCTGGCTAATGGTGGAATGGGTTAAAGATTAATCGCCTATTGTTAGACTGAACAATCGTTTAGAATTAAGGTCCCTTTTCCCATACAGAGGCTCCAATAAAGCCCTATCACAGACACTGCCATATACAGTTACATGTGCGCCATCAGCTGAGCAACTGGGGGCCATTTCAATAACCTTAGTACCACTAAATTGTTCGCAAACAAAAACTTAGGAGTCTGTAAATTTCCCATTAACAATGTTTTCTCGTAAACGATTATTGGATTTACATTTATGCTCAATAAATGTAAATCCATCGATTGAAATTTCCAGACGATCCTAAATTTACACTTACAAACATTTTAGTTGTACGAAGTTTAGTGAAACGGCCCACTGTACCTTTAAAACAACATTTCCTGGAAGATCCTACCGTAATCATTTTGCACAGTTACAGTCACAGTATAATGATGGCGTAATACTTTTGTTAACAACAGCCAGACGCCTTGTCTCCCAAGCCATTTCATGCCATTTTCGTGATAGAAAATTATAAATAAATATTTTGCTTATATTTGTATAGAAGTATATGCTGCTACCCCTCATTGAGACGGTTCAATCGAGGCATCACAGCATATACTTTCGTGAAGAAATGAAGAAACCAGGGAAAAAATGTTTGGAAATTTTACTATCTAGGAATTATTCAGCATGAAATGGGTTAACGGTAATTACTGAATAGGGAACAGCGTAGTACCTGGGGCTATGTAGTTGCAAACAATAACTTTCAGATCGGATTCACAATTTTGCAGAGAAGGCCTATGAGTGGAAGAGATTGCAAGAGTTACCGTTCGTAACTATGGGGCTATGCTGATCACAAACGTAAATGCAAACAAAAATGCTCATTAAAAAAATCCCATTACCCCAGCCACCTGTAGCCCATTTCACCAACAATGCAAAGTATACTTTGAGGGAGTAATCATTTATTTTTCCTGAAGTGCATTATTTCATATAGAACAAACGACTGCATATATTTGATGATTAAAGTATGCAGAATTATTATACTGAATTTATTACATTATCACAGCCAAAATGGCTGTGATAATGTAATAAATTCAGTATAATAAAAATTTATCCTAAAATTTAAAATTTCTCCCTCAACGTATACTTTGCTAGAAAAGTATACTTTGCAATGTTGGTGAAATAGGCTACTGGTCTCCACTCATGTTTACTGTAGTCTTCCACCTGTGGGTGATCCATGTGTACAATCGAGCCTTCAGTTTGATTGTATACATGGATCACGCACAGGTGGAAGATGATATTACATGTATTACATATACTTAACCCTAAGACCGCCCGTCTCTAAACTCTGGGGACCTCCCAGGGTGTCCGGTTTAGAGAGGTTTCACTGTAACTCAGGCCGTAGCAACTTATCACGCCTATCGCGACAAGAATATTCACTTCAGTAGGTCTGTCCCAGTGATCTATCTATAGAGTTTGTTTATTGGTGTTTAACGGCCTATCAACAGCTAAGGTCATGACTGTAATGTCTAATGTCTATAGAGATGACTTCGTTGCCTGGCCAACCTTGGAATGTGTTGGTCGGCCGAGAATTTTAGATATAAACTGTCCAGCTTCTAGTAACTTCTGCATGTTGATTCCCTGAAATATATAGAACACAACTGATCACTAGCCTATTTCACCAACATTGGAAAGTATACATATCTAGCAAAGTATACTTTGAGGGCGAAGTTTTCAATTTAAGAATAAATTTATAATTTTTTATTATACTGAATTTATTACATTATCAGCCATTTTGGCTGTGATAATGTAATAAATTCAGTATAATAATTCTGCATACTTTTAATCATCAAATATATGCAGTCGTGAGTTCTATATGAAATAATGCATTTCGGGAAAAATAAATGATTACTCCCTCAAAGTATACTTTGCTACATAAATATATTTTGCAATTTTGATGAAATCGGCTACAGGGTCAATAATTATAAACCTTTCCCTGCCCTTTCACCCCCTAGAAACTGGAATGGATGCTTCCATGTTAATTTTCAAAATATTCCATTAATGATAAAAGGTATAATTTTATAAAAGTTCAGATTAGGGATTACTTTCGCTGACAATTGGAGGTAGAGAATAAATTGATTTCAGTCTAGTTTGACAAAATTTAGTGAGAGAATTGAAACACTACTGTCTGTTCCACGTTTTACTGCCGACGAACATTTGGCTATTAAATATATTAAATCTAAAAAATATTTAAATGTAAGTACTTTTTTATCAATAACAAAAAAATCACCCTCCCCAAATCATTTTATTCTATGAAATTCCATCAAATATCAATTTTATTGCGAAAAACTATTTTCCTATCGGAATTTAACACGGGGCAAAAAGGTGGAGGAAGTTGTCCTGGAGGGTTACAAAAAAAAAATTGGAATTTAATTCCGAAACCTGGTTAGATAGCTTGGAAATGATGTAAATAAGAAAACAAAAGTTAGATTTTAAAAATCGGTCCACAAATAAAAAAAAATGTTACTTTTGCTATCAGCATGTCTAAAAAGACCCTTTCTGACCTATTATTTATATTAAATAAATTATCCTACCAAGGTCTGCACTTTAGCCATAACCCTCTGTGAAAAGCGTCTATGCGCAACTTCCGGTAGCCATATCCGTCATCTAACGTATCCTGTAGCGGGGAGGGAGGATAAACAGAAGGTTTATAAAGGGCATTTATAAAGTAACATCACAGGTAAGTATAATAAAAACTAATTTTCTATTTGGAAAATTTATATTTTTATTCCTTACCCTGTGATGTTACTTTTGCTACAGAATTTGTCTCCTCGGTGGGAGGTAAGGATGCATTATCCTTTCTGTGTCAATGATTAAATTGATATTGGTTATTCTACCAAAGTAAACTTCTTTGTCCTCTATTGAATAACGTACTTTACCCTAATGGCTAGTGAAGACCTTACCTAACGACTTATCTTATTTGAATCCATCCTCAAATATGCATAATCGAGATGCGGCCCCCCCTTTTTTGTGGTCCTTTTTTGTTACCACAAAAAAGGTAGGTTTCCTACCTCTCTCTCTATATATCTCTCAGATCTATTGTGTGAGCCTATCCATATTGCGAAACATTGCTACGGGCGGATTAACTGAAATGGCTGAAAAGAAGAAGTATTAGACTGCCTGCGACTTCTGCACATTGGTGAGTCTTGTTTTTCTTCCTCATGTGTAGTGTGGCGAGATCGAACCACTGACTGCTTTCGTACCGCTACACGTTGATAAATGTGTCTGCGCCATCCGTCTCGTAGGTTGAACTTAACTTTGCGTCATGAATAATAATCCAGCCCGTATGCAATGTTTCACAATATTATTGTTCGAGCGTGGACACATGATATACACAATATGACACTCAAACCGAGGAACATTATTGAGATAGAAATGAAATTGGAAGAATATTTTATACACATTCCAACCATATCTTGGTAAAGTGTACTCTCTACCTGTGTGACCTTGAAAATTTGATATTATGCGCCTTCAAACTCACACGCGTTATATGTCACCGGTAAAGCGCACTATTTACCTCGAGTATGCTAATGAATAATTAACGTTTATGCACAATTCACTAGCAATCACTTGTTAAAGCGCACTTTTTAACTTCGCCAACTGATGGAGAAAAGTCAATGCACATCCTCGACGGTAATAGTAAAGTGCACATCTTTACCCGAGTCTCAATTATAGTTCCAACCTAGCCCCCGGTCCCTGCAGAACTTGTCCTGCAGCAACGAGTGGGCCTAGCTTGTATAGGTCTCCACATTGTTCAACATCGACCTGAGATAGAAGGTGGAGAACGTGGTATTGTTTCTCCAGGAAGCAGTTTCCATGATTCTATTCAACGAAATTCTGTTTTTGAAAGCCCATGAAGTAGAGATGGCTCTCACCTCATTGGCTGTGATCTTAAGATTTGAACTAATCTTATCGGAGAAACCTTTGTATGCCCTTCTAATAGCCAGCGTTACCCATTTTGACACCGTGTCTTTTGACACATTATGCTCACCCGATATAGGAATGAAAAGCTTGACTCTCTTAGCTCTCGTCTTCTTAGTGAGTGAAATGTATTTCCTTACTGCTCTAACAGGACATAGGGTAGTATCCGTAACCGAAACTCCCTTGGCAGTTTTGAGGGCTGGGATACGAATAGGGGCCATCACCTCGTGAGGTGCCGCTGTCTTGGGTAAAAAACCCTGCTCGTAGACTAGCGTCATTGATTCCTTACCAACTCTAAAACTAGGATCATTTATGACCAGTGCATGGAGCCCGCTACTGCGCATAGCTGTTGCAAACGCTAATAAAAAAGCGGTTTTGATAGTCCAACACGCTATACTTGCCTGTTCCATAGGCTCATATGGAGCCTTGGTTAATGCCCATAACACTGCTGACAGATTCCATTTTGGAATGATTGACCTACCTATCGGCCTTTCTCTTGCAAAGCTCGCGATCATCTGCGAAAGTCGCTCATCCGTCCCAATAGATCTAGCTTGGTGCTTCGTGAACTTCAATGAGCTAGCCAAAGCTGACCTATAACCCTTATTGGTAGGAACGGAGAGTTTCCTGTCTTGGAAAAGGTAGATAAAAAAATCCCCCACTTGTCCTAGAGCTGGTCTGCCAGGATCGATTTTCCTTTTCCTCCACCAATCTGACCAGATACCCCACTTCTGGTCATAGCACTTGGAGGTGGACACTCTCTTTGCCCTGGAGATGATCTCGGCAGCCTTGTCCGAAAACTTGTCTGCTCGGATACCTCGCTTGATAATCTCCAGGCGTGTAGGTTGAGACCTGTCACGCCTGGATGAACTGTCCTCCCTTCGTGCTGTGTGAGAAGGTTCCCGACTAGCGGTAGTTTTACGGGTATCTCTATGAGGACCTCCAGTAGTTCCGTGAACCAGCTCCTCGTCGGCCAGCAAGGCGCAATCAGAGTGATCTTGCACCTTGCTGCTCGAATCTTCTGGAGCACCTTCGGGAGAAGCACAAACGGTGGAAAGGCATATGCGTCCATCCGGTCCCACTCTAATGATAGAGCGTCTACTGCCCATGCGTGGACATCCGGCACCGGGGACACATATAACCTGAGCCTGTTGTTCATCTTCGTGGCAAACAGGTCCACCCAGGGATCGCCCCACTTTCCCAGAACAGTGTTGCACACGGTCTGGTCTAACGTCCATTCCGTTAGGACCGGAGCCCCCTGGCGAGACAGGTAATCTGCTAAAATGTTCTTCTTCCCTGTGATGTGCCTGGCCGACAACTGAATGTCGTGACTGTGACACCACATTAGCAGATCCCTTGTCTCTATGCAAAGGGACACCGAGTGGGTGCCTCCCTGCCTGTTCAGGTATGCGACCACTGTTGTGTTGTCCGTAACTATGCAAACATGATTTCCCCGAAGATGCTCTCCACACTGGTGAACTGCTAGCACTACTGCCCTGAGTTCCAGCATGTTGATGTGTTGTTTGCCCATCTCCGATGTCCAGCAACCTTTCATCAGAGAGCCCAGCGGTTCTAGATGTGCTCCCCAACCTGTGATCGATGCATCTGTGGTGAGGAACATCTTGGGCTCTGGCTCTACCATGGAACCCCCAGAAGGTAATGATTCTTCTGGGCCCACCATCTGAGATGTCTCTTGAAATCTCGGGATAGATGAATAATCATATCCAACGGGTACTGGTGTGGCCTCCAATGGTAGAGTAAGTAGATTTGCAGGGGCCTCATGTGTAATCTCCCCAGACAAACCAACTCCGCCGTTGCCCCCAGGACGCCCAGCAACGATAGGATCTTTCTCGCGGACATGCATACAGCATCCAGAGCCTCGAAGACTGCTTTTAGCGTGCTCTGAATCCCATCTGGTGGTACCCTCACCCTGCCTATGTCCGTCAGAAAGTTCATCCCCACATAGCAGAAATCCTGGGATGGAACCAGTTCCGATTTCTCTATGTTGGGAATGAGACTGGTCACCAGTCGCCAAACTCTGACCAAGTCTTCCAAGAGCATTACCCTCGACTGGTTGTGAATCAACCAGTCGTCGAAGTATTGTAGCAGAGCGACACCTCGTGTCCTTGCTGTTGCTGCTACAACCTCCATCAGTTTGGTAAACACTCTTGGTGCTGTCGAAATTCCAAATGGAAGGACCATAAACTGGTAAACCTTTCCTCCCCATTGGAACCTCAGATACTTCCTTGATGGAAGTATGCATCCTTCAGATCGATGGAGACTGACCAATCGTTCCCCTTTATGGCTGCTCTGATCGATCGGGCGGTCTCCATCTTGAACCGGTCTATCTGAACCATTTTGTTCAGACTGGACAAATCTAACACGGGGCGTAGTTTGCTGTTCTTTTTGGGAACGACAAACAGTCGACTGTAGAAGCCTGGAGTGGATGAATCCAGGACTTCCTCGATCGCGTTCTTGCTCAAAAGATCCTGTATCTCCTTGTCTAAGGCCTGTCTTTTGAGCAAGTCCTTCGGAGGAGTCCAAACCGGACAGCTCCTCCGAAGAGGGGGGGGTGGACTTGAAGGGAATGGAATATCCCCTCTTTATGATCCCCAACGTCCATGGACAGTTGGTGATCTTCTGCCATTCGCTTAGAAAGACCGACAGTCTGCCTCCTACAGGCACTGAGGGTCTTGGAATGGACCACTCCCCCCCACACGAAACGCCCGCCGCGCCATCAAAAACTTCCCCTTCGAGGCCTCCTACTGGAGAAACGTCCTCAAGGGGTCCTGCCTCTTCTGCCACCCCTACCCCTTCCTCTGCCAGGAGGGGCCGGGTGCACAAACTCCTCCGCCACATATTGTGGCTGAGGCAAAACCGTTGTAGAGGTCGAGATCTACCTCTCCCCGCTCTAGTGGCACCTCTCATCCTAAATGCTCCTCTAGGTGGCCTACTACCCCGAAAACTGGTTTTCGGTGCAGAAAACCCCCTAGCCAACTGCATCCTCTGCCGTTCGGCAAGGTCAGTTTCTGCTACTCCGGAACAGCGTCCTCCGAACAGCTGTTCCGATTGTAGAGGGCACCTCAGGAATTGCTTACCTTGTCCCGGAAGCACTGAGGCTTTCGACAAGGTGGCATCCCTTCTGGCTAAGAGCAAATCAGACGATGTAATTAATGACGTGGTCATCATGTGTTTGTTTGCTCTTGCCGCCGACTTCAGCAGTGCGTGTACTGCTCTAGTGTCCCCCTTTCTCTAGCGCCACCTTTGTAGCTGCTAAAGAAAGGTCTACCTGAGACTCCATCGAAACCATGGCTCTCGATCTAGTATCCATGACCTCATACATCTTCTGAGATATTACGGGAGTCTCTACATTGAGTATGCCCACTTTCTGGGCATCCTTATCTAACGTAGGTGTCATATGCGACCACGTTGAAGACTGATTTTTATAAAACTTAACTTAACGAGGTCGCATGGAATGCATAATCTCTTGGGACAAACTCGGAAGTTTTCCCCATGTCCCATGATGCCTCTTGCATCTCTGCCAGAATTCTAGCCACCGTGGGCGATTGTGGCAGCATTGGTAACTCCTTAGGAGGTTCCCTGTCAATATCCGCCTCAAACAGAGACGTGACTCTGGGCGGTTTTGTGGGTTGCGGAGGGCAAATATCTGTCGGTAAATACTTATACACCGCCTGGATGGCCTCCATATAGGAGGGTGGGGTATCCTCATCCAGTTCCTCTGCCTCCGGAGTTGGATTAGTGGAAGCAAGGGTATCGTCGTATACCTCGACTTCTTCCATATCCTCCTCTATTGGATCAAACTCCTGTTCTACAGGCTCCACTGTCGCTGACTGTGTGTCTATGAACTGCTTCATCATTAGATGCATAGATTGCATAAGTGCCTCAGATTCGGATTCCCTTTTCTCTAAAGGGATATCTGATCCGTGCTTCGATGAAGATCTTTTATTCCTGTGATGCGACTTATGTCTGCGTCTATGCTTGTGCCTCCGCTGTGGAGACGACGAGCTAGACGACGATGAACTCCTTCGCCTCCTCGAGGACCGGCGTTTGGATTCATCCGAGGACGACGAGCTCCTGTATGCTCTAGGTCTCTTATCAGCTCTGGCCTGTCTAATGGTAGCTCCCAACCCGGTTCCAACCAGGTGTGGTAGCTCCGAATCACAAGATATCTTAGTGCTCTTGGCTTCTTGCCTTGTTTTAGGTGTCATGCTTTTCATCACCTGAGCACTAACGGGTGACTTGTGTACCCGTTCCGTATCTATGTCTATCTGTGTAGCATGATACTCTGGTAGTCGATTAACCTTACCCGTGGCAAATGTGCCCAACGGTGTAACAATGTAATCTGAGTCTATGTATGGGTATTGTTGACCATCTATCGGTATACTCCCCGTATGATACACAATTGAGTGGCCCTGTACTTGTGTAAAGGTTGCAGGCTGTTCTGTGGTCCCATTCCCCATACAACCAGACCTACGGATCAACGCTCTGCTGACACTACTCTGTCTACCGGACACCGGACACCTGACATAGGACTACTTCCCACCAGAGCCCCGTCCCCGGCCTCCGGACCACCGGACACCGGACACCGAACACCAGACTTTCAGTCTCCGCCGTCTCGGCTGCCTTCTGGCCGCCGGATGCCGGACCACCGGACACCGGACACCGGACACCGGACTACCAGACACCGGACTTCCAGTCTCCGACGTCTCGGCTGCCTCCTGGCCGCCGGACGCCGGACCACCGGACACCGGACTACCGGACACCGGACTATTGTCCCGCACGTGATCCGTAGTCAGCTGATGTGAAACCCTGCGACCAGTTTCTATCAGGTCATGTGTAGCGAACTTCTTCTGCACGTCTACCACATGCCTATCAGCTGTCGGCTGCGGTGGTAAGCCAGACTCCAATGTTCGGTCCTTTGCACCATCCCCTCGGTCTGACTTTTTGCTAGGTGGAGATATCACCTGCAAACTCGTTGGGCCACCTAACCGCCGTTCTGTCGAGATACGCACAGAATCGGTTTTTCCGTTCGGATGCCTGGCCACCTCACTACGACGAGATACTGTCGATTTTGATTTTAATTTGTGAGGTGTTTTGATGACGTCCTTTCCGTTAAGGTCATCCTTACCAGGTCTTTTAGGAGCGGGTTTACGATCAGGAACAAGTGCTTTCCTGTCGGCAGACTTTAGTACTTTCTGTGCATATGTTCTGCCCGCTCCTATCTGCTTCCAAGTGGTTGCCCCCCAGAGAGCCGATACAGTGCATGGACTCTCTTGGGAACAACCACAGCAAGTGCGGCACATGACTTCATGATTATCTAGAGGAGAAGCTATGTGTCCGCACTTTGAACGAATCTGTCCAGGCCTCTTGGCCTTTCCGGATAGTTGTTGTTTATCAGACATTTTGAATCTTACAGCCTAAATTATGTCAGAAAACATCATAACATAAAGAGCGAAAAAGAATTCAACCCGTTGGACGATATGGAGAGAAAAGATTTCGAAAAAAAAAATTCAATTTTTTTTTGAATTTTTTCCCAAAACCACCCAACACTATGTCTGAACTTGATACAAAGTCTCAAATGCAAATCCAATCCGAAAAATTCACACTTTGAAACCAACCTATTTGGGCTCAAATCTGCCCTCCTACTACTCAAGTATTTTGACAACTTTTTCGCCAAAAAAATAATTTGCAAATCTGGATTTTGTTCCCAATAAATTTGTAACGTGCAACAATCTTCCTAGAATGGAATAATTGTTCACCGTATACGCCGAATTGGCGACAAAGCCGCAACGGTCTGTCCCACAAGCCACGTCAAAATCCTTCGTACAAAATGCCGACCGCTATACAAAACGTCTCGCTAAATAACGAACACAAGTTGTCGAAATACCCCAAAACTACCGACCATAGGGAAAAACCCTTTAGTAGAGGTGTACAGTAGATAAATGTGATCAATTAGATAATAAAAATTACCACGAAAGGATCCAATTAAACTCAGAAAAATCGAATAAACCTGACCAAAAAAAATTGACAGCCTACTTCGATGTTTTCTGACGATAATATGGCTACCGGAAGTTGCGCATAGACGCTTTTCACGGAGGGTTATGGCTAAAGTGCAGACCTTGGTAGGATAATTTATTTAATATAAATAATAGGTCAGAAAGGGTCTTTTTAGACATGCTGATAGCAAAAGTAACATCATAGGGTAAGGAATAAAAATATATATTTTTATCCCCCATGTTGGGATGGCTTGTCACTCATCTGGGTCTATACTGTTTGCAAACAATATCATATTCACATGTAGGTCTGTCAATGTTAGAGTGTACTCTAACTATCTCCTCAAAGCCATACAACTTCATTGGCTTAGACTTCAGTTGAACTAGTACAGTCAAACCTCTCCAAACCGGACACAGAGAAAAGTTAGTTCTGCTTAATGTTGATATGTTTCATTGCCATTTACCTCAAATGATAATATATGTTCACGACTGCAATGCACATACACTTGTCTAGAACTAGTTATCTGTTTGTTTTTCCGTGGAACCTCTCTAAACTGGACACCCTGGGGCCCTCCCAGGGTGTCCAGTTTAGAGACTTTCCACTGTATAACCAACCAGACAGTTTGAGTTTTCAAGAATTCCGCGGAATTACATGTCCCGCCTATGAGGGCCATGAAATATGTGATACGCCTAGACACACAATAACCCGATATTATCCAAATCAAATAAGGGATTATTGACAAAATAAAAGACCTAAAGGCAAATGCTAACGAGAACCACTCACACATTGTAGCCAAATATTACCAAAACCGTGGAAGGGTTAACATGTTATTGACAAAACAACGTGAACATAAGTGGCCTTGACCTTGGACATTGGGATATGAGATGTACGGGTAACGAAACAAACCTAATCATAAATGCTAAACTGGAATGCAAGTACCCAGAGACCTTGGGCGAAGGGTCTGTGCATAATGAACGAGCACGGATAGGCACACATTGTAGCCAGATATTATCAAAATCTGACAGAGATGACATTTTATTGACACCTAGACCTAAATGGACACGACCCTGGGGTCGAATAATAAATCAAAATAAAATTTGCGCATTTTCACAATATAAGGAAGCTACATACCAAGTATCAAGCCTGCAGCTGTTACATTTTATGAGATACAAGCTCTAACAACAACTTTAACCAAGGGAAATAACTATGTAACTAGAAATGGACGCTTGTCCATAAGCGCATTTGTATCCCCCTTCCCGTCTACAGGCACACCTTTGGATCATAGTTTAAGCAAGTGTGAAATATCATGAAAATATTCCAAAGAGTTATCAAGTTATTGGATGACAGGAAATCAATTGGCGAAAAATAAAGACATAACTAAACATGAGTGCCGAAGGTCACAATATACGCCCGTCAAGGTAAGGCCAGTCAACAAGGGAAGATAACTCACTGAAAACCAATAGGGTTCTTCATCTTGACATGATAAACATGTATACCGAATTTGGCTATGATCCGTCAAGTAGAACATGTATTGCATGGACAAGGATACACAGTTCGAAAATTAACTAGAAAATTTGTTCATAGAACACGGATGCCCCACATATCGCTTTGATAATAAATGAGGCCAAATTCCAAGTCAAATTTTTTTTTACCTGAGCGTTAAAAGTTTTTGAAGCACCAAGTATGTGACCTTGACCCTGGGCTTGGCGGGGGCAGGACGAACGTGGATTTGGCACAGGGCGGTAGAGGACCATTATAGCAATGCGTATATGAAGAATGAAGCTAATCCGTGGAAGGGAACAGAAATTATAAGATATTTACCCGAGCGTTAAAGTTTTTGAAGAACCAAGTATGTGACCTTGACCCTGGGCTTGGCGCAGGAGAAACGTGGATTTGGCACAGGGCGGTAGAGGACCATTAGAGCAATGCGTATATGAAGAATGAAGCTGATCCGTGAAAGAAAACATAAATTATAAGATATTTACCTGAGCGTTAAAGTTTTTGAAGCACTAAGTATGTGACCTTGACCCTGGGCTTGGCAGGGGAAGGACGAATGTGGATTTGGCACAGGACAGTAGAGGACCATTAGAGCAATGCGTATATGAAATATGAAGCTGATCGGTGAACGCAAACAGAAATTATAAGATATTTACCCGAGCGTTAAAGTTTTTGAAGCACCAAGTATGTGACCTTGACCCTGGGCTCGGCGGGGGCAGGACGAACGTGGATTTGGCACAGGGCAGTAGAGGACCATTACAGTAATGCATATATGAAGTATGAAGATGATCCGTGAAGACAACAGAAATTATAAGATATTTACCTGAGCGTTAAAGTTTTTGAAGCACTAAGTATGTGACCTTGACCATGGGCTTGGCGGGGGCAGGACGAACGTGGATTTGGCACAGGACAGTAGAGGACCATCAGAGCAATGCGTATATGAAATATGAAGCTGATCCATGAAAGCAAACAGAAATTATAAGATATTTACCCGAGCGTTAAAGTTTTTGAAGCACCAAGTATGTGACCTTGACCCTGGGCTCGGCGGGGGCAGGACGAACATGGATTTGGCACAGGGCGGTAGAAACCATTAGAGCAATGCGTATATGAAGTATGAAGCTGATCCGTGAAAGAAAACAGAAATTATAAGATATTTACCCGAGCGTTAAAGTTTTTGAAGCACTAAGTATGTGACCTTGACCCTGGGCTTGGCGGGGGCAGGACGAACGTTGATTTGGCACAGGGCGGTAGAGGACCATTAGAGCAATGTGTATATGAAATATGAAGCAGATCGGTCGAAGGATGAAGAAATTCTGAGACATTTACCCGAGCGTTAAAGTTTTGTGACGGACGGACGGACGGACAAACTTACATTTCGGACCTTAGGGGGTACTTGCTATATAAAAGATCAAAGGAAATACCCCGTAAGACACAATAGGCTTACGGAGTACGGAATAAGTTCCATTGTCTTCTATTGTCTTAGGCCACGCCCCCCACCCCATAAGTACCCTAATGTGTGCCCGGACGGACAGGACGTCCGGATGGGACGGACGGACGGGACGGACGGACAAGGGTAACACTAAATGCCCCCTCCACTATCGTGGTGGGGCATAAAAATGGCCACCAAGGGGAGATAAGTTATCGGAAATGTTTCAAAATCAATAGGCTTCTTCGTCTTGCTGTGATAAACATGAATACCGAATTTGGTTACGAATGGTCCAGAAGAACTTGATGTATTGCATGGACAAGGATCAGTGCGAAATTAAAAATGGCCGTCAAGGGGAGATAAGTCATCGGCAATTTTTGAAAATCAACAGGCTTCTTCGTCTTGCCGTGATAAACATGTACATGTTCACAGAATCAAATGTCTCGCCTTGTTCCGCAAAATTGGTACGTAAAAAAACCCATAGGAAGATAACTTGAAAATTAGTGAGGCAAGAGTTATCTTTCTTGTGTGTGCCACACCGTTGGGTCGTGGTCTATGCATGTGTGAAGTTTCATGAAAATATTCCAAAGGGTGTTCGAGTTGTGCTCCGGACATGAAATCAGTGTGCGATAAAACAAAGGGAGACGAGAATTTCGAGGAATCAAATGTCTCGCCTTGTTCCACCTTGACCTTGACCTGTTGTATATTCATCTACATATCATAGTAAAGGGATGTATAAAGTTTGATGAATGTAGCTGATAAGGTGTTGAAGTAATGATCGTAACACGAAAACTGAACATTGAATGATGACGTTGTCGGCGCCGACTCCCAAAAAGCAGAACCTATGTCTCGCTTTCTGCTTCGCAGGCGAGACAACTACCGGTAACTAAAAAATTAGCGACGTCAGACTTTTGTCTAGGGGATACAATTATTGGCAATTATAGGTCAAGGTCACATGAAGGTCATTTGTTTCAGAGTGGGTTGCGGTGCAAATCACTGGCTCTTGATAGTGTTTAAGTATGATGGCTGCATACCAAATAGTAGTGAAAATACAAGCCAAACAACAACTTTAACCAAGGGAAATAACAATGTAAATATACCAATTTTATGTCAAGGTCACATGAAGGTCATTTGTTTCAGAGTGGTTTGAGACACACATCTCTGATTCATGATAGTGTGCAAGTATGGTGGCTGTAGGCATTCTACTATTGAAGATAAAAGTTCAAACTTTAACCAAGCGAAATAGCCATGAAATATTACAATTGTAGGTGAAGGTCAAACGAAGGTCATTTGATACATAGTGCGTTGACGTGCACATCACTGACTCATGATAGTGTGCAAGTATGTTGGCTTTAGGCCTAATATTATTTAGGCCTAATAACACGCTGAAACAAAAAGGTTCACCTTGTGACTGACGGACGGACAAGGGTAACACTAAATGCCCCTCCACTATTGTGGTGGGCCATAAACATGGCTGAGTGTCTATCAACAGCTAAGGTCATTTAAGGCCCGGTCAATGGGTTTAGTACTAAATCCCATATATTACCTGTACAAGTACATGTACAAATGGGGGGAAAATCCCAAAATCAGAACTGAATATTTACAAAAAAAATAAATATATATATTCAGCCCTAAAATCAGAATAATCATGATCTGATGCCAGGTCCTTGCGACACCAGAATCACTTGGCCCCCTCCTCCCAAAAGCAGTAGGATCAGCAATAATCTTACTACTTGTATAATGGGCAATAACCCACCGTTAATTTATGCTGTCACGTTCACCCAACCAACCGCCCATGGCTGGGTGTTTCAGCAACCTTGTAAAGGTCATACAGGTTAAGGTCATTCTAAATGTGGTACAAATGTGTGCAAAATCTCTCATGGATCAAGTATCCAAATATCAAAGCAACGCGTTAAGTAATAATAAAGTTATGTTATGATGGAGAAACTCACACAAACATATTGACGTAAAACAAATAGCAACTTTGGGACGGTCAAAAAGGTGATTGTCATATTAATTATGTCATGGCTGCGTCCCAAATGCTCACATATATCAAGTTCCCAAATATTCAAGCAATCCTTCAAAATAAAGTAATATTAAAGATAATGATGAGGAAACTTGCACAAACTTTTTGCCGTAAAAATGGCTATGTGTTTCAGTATTAAACCATGTGAAGGTCAAAAAGGTCCAGGTCATGTTCATGGTGATAGGAGTGTGTGCAAACAGCGCTACTTTTACAACATTCTGGCAAAACATGTCATACGTGCCGTTGCAAACATCACAAGAGTTGTGATGTCGTCATAGTGATACCCCATTCAACCGTTTCCTAATAACTGTTGTATATACTAGTTTTCCTATGTAGCTTAACTGTAGTTGTCCTGATATCTACCTTTCTGGCACACCCACGTACATACCGTTTTGATATTTAACCCGTTGAGCATATAGACCACATCCTCGGTGGATACATTGCCACTGGCGCCGGTCGCGTATGGACATCCCCCTAGTCCTGCTATAGAGCTGTCCACAACCGACACACCCATCTGTAATTACAGATTATTGAACCTATGTGGAAACATATTTCGGTGGACAAGTTGTTCGGAAACACCGACGAGTCCAAACATATTGCCTGATTTACAGTACACTGTAGGATTTTTGAGATATGTTCCAAAAACTTTATAAGCGCGGGCCCTGCTCTCAAATCTTCGTCTAGATTTACATAATTTATGTCATAAACAATAAAACACTGATCGCAGGGCTGTACAATGCCCGACGCCCGGGACAAGTCGGTTTTAATCTCGGGCAAGTGCCTCTATGCTGGAATTTAGTCCCGGGCAAGTCACTATTTTCTGTTAGAACGTCCCGCCACAAGCCCGTTTTTTTTAACCGGACCGTCATAAACTTAATCCCAAAACTGACCACTTTATGTTTATCGATCGATAACGCCGCGGGCGTCCTGGCGATTCGCAGCTACTGTGTTACACAGTACCTGTGTATCGCAAGAAAGTGATATAGCAATCTACAACGACCCTGATTATATTAATTTAATCGAATTTGAAAGTAACTAGCGAATTAGCGAAAATATTCTGCGGCGATCGATGGTTGATTTATTTTATGTATGTTAACGTTTTCGTCTCACTGCGTCGACAGGCCAAGACACCTAACTTTAGAGAAATAAATGCATGTTCCTTCACGGGGTGGAAATGGAAGTTAAGGTTCTTATTGTTTCTACGCGGCATATAAACGAAGGAAAAAGTGAAATTGAATGGGATGGACATACTATGAAGGTATGTTTGATTCCCAAGGCGATGTTTGAACCCACAACCTCCAGATTGGAAGTCGGTGTTCTAAGCCCTAGGCCACAACCCATACATTATAAACGAAGGAAAGAAATGCTCCTAACGAGCGACCATATGTACTTAGAACAACAGCGGACGTAACGCGCGGTAAACTGAAATGGCCTACGTGACAATTGACATTTACGTTCCAACAAGATTTTCACGGTGTGTAATCGATCGTATTTCCTCGCCACCATATGAAACCCGACTCAAGAAACACAATTTAAGTTGTGAATTTGTCAATTGTTTGTACGGTCTAAGAAATCAAACAAATGTGACAATTCTTTTTACAAAATATTAGAATCGTCTAAGGAGACAATTCTCATGTGTTGTCAAAACATGTTTAATTAAGACATCGGACAAATGTAAAAAGAAAACCCGAATACATTGATATTTCTTTACAAAAACATATTTTGACAAAATTTGAGAATCGTCTTAGGAAACGATTCTCATGTGCTGCCAAATCTTGGTTTTATCAAGAAAATGCACAAGCTAATGCGTGAGCGACTACATAGCGTGGTTTTGGTATGTTTGTTTCCACCAAATTCTAAAGGTCGGTGTCACACCTCAATTAGACTCGTGACTCAGAAATATCAATGGAGTATTTATTTACAAGATATACACGGTATTTGCACTGTACAAACGTATAAGGGTATGATAGAGTATCGTTCATTACTTATCACTTACCGCTCTCTATACGACTCCTACAATACTAAACCTTCTACCGTACTACTCCCCTTATTACCCTCCTACTCAATCTATGCTATTCCTCCTATGCTACCCCTTCCTTTAGTACACCTCCTACGATACCACCTATTTCTATACCCTCCTCCTATACTACCTCTCCATCCATGATGCTAACTTCAGATACTGCCCGACGATACTCCTCTAGTTACCTATATACACGTAATGTCAATTAATCATTCATATAATATGTCATACCATTCGGTAATAATGAACATGAAACACATGCATGCACATATCATATCACAATTACAATAAATTAGATAAATTACCAAATTTGTCACAGTTACAAGTTTGTCACAGTTACAAGTTTGTCACAGTTACTATTTCATCATGTGTCCTATTGTTGTACACTCTATATGATTCTCCTAATATGTGATAGTTAATTTATGTCTATAGTATAGGACTGTACATAAACACGGTGGTTAATGCTGGCTCCACGCACT
Source organism: Conchocele bisecta (assembly GCA_029237695.1). NCBI lineage: Eukaryota > Metazoa > Mollusca > Bivalvia > Lucinida > Thyasiridae > Conchocele > Conchocele bisecta. Next base: position 28,645,531 of record CM055266.1, read on the forward strand.
GTTGCACACAAATGTCAAGTTCCATAGTTGCTACACGAACTGCAGCATCATAACGTACCGTAATGACAGTTACACCAATTACGTTGCATGTATATATTATATCATGCAACACTCGCACGTATAACACCAATACCGCTGCACACACTGTAGCAAATGATCAATGGGTTACACAACTTAGCCACACACACTGTAGCAAATGATCACTGGGTTACACAACGTAGCCACACACACTGTAGCAAGTTACACACGGATTACACCATATATGTTGTACACACTGTAGCATGTTACCTCTTGGCTACGATTACACAAACTTTGCTACACACACTGTAGCAAAGCATTACTGGTTACACCATATATGTCGCAAACACTGTAGCTTTATCCAACCTGGTTACAGTTACACAAACTTTGCTACACACACTGTAGCAAGTTACACATACGGGTTACGCCGCATCTGCCACACACACTGTAGCAAGTTACACATGCGGGTTACGCCACATCTGCTACACACACTGTAGCAGGTTACACATGCGGGTTACGCCACATCTCTGCTACACACACTGTAGCAAGTTACACATGCGGGTTACGCCACATCTGCTACACACACTGTAGCAAGTTACACTGGAGCACGATTCTGCCTCGTCTACACATAGCCTTCCATCACTGGTCTACTCTAGGCAAGAATGCTGCGCCTACACCCGTCGCTACGTCTGGGGTGGACACTGCAATACAAAGTACAGCTACATTTGCACCTTGCTATACATTAACATACTTGCATATTAATAGTTGGTACAGCCTTTACGAATACAATCAAGTCAATTTGCAGACAAAAGTTGTGCACACATTTATGCAGCCAATATAGTTCCAATTTAGAAAATAAAAACTGCTCTAGATTCCACTATTGTATCCCTTATCTCTTACATCTACTACCTAACAACACTGCACGGTACTTACGCCAACTGGGCTGTATAAGACGACATAAATCCTGAATATTTGCCCAACACACATCCAACTTCACGAAACTTTCCCAGCTGACTGTCCAGAGTATTCATACAAATTTCTCACCTACGGAAATTTACTCACCCTACCTATCTACAACTAAGCCTAGCCATTGTGAGATAATTACACCCAAAGCCTTGACCAGAGTGACCATTCCCAATACTGTTAATACCTACAGGCACTTGGATAAATTACCATTCCTATATCCACAGGTACTCGATACCAGTACATCAGATCGTGACATTACTCCCCCCTTAAAGCAAATTTCCCACAATTTGTCTCATTCCGATCTGACGTACACCGATTACCTTCCACCTATGGTACGTCGAGAACCTCATCACTATATCCCTTCCTCTGGAGAACATCTACTTAGGAGATCAGCACCTACATTGTCCACTCCTCTAACACCACGTAGAGAGAATCTGTATGGCTGTAAAGCCAGTGCCCATCTCATAACTCTCCCATTTGTCACCTTCGCCTTGGTCATCCAAATCAGTGGCTGGTGATCCGTTTCCAACACAAACTGTCGCCCATACAAATACTTCTGAAACTTTTGTATACCCCACACAATAGCTAAGCACTCTTTCTCAATCGTAGAGTATGCTTTCTCGCTAACCAAAAGCTTCCTAATTGCATACATGACAGGAAATGTCTCCCCATCACTCTCTTGCAAAAGCACAGCACCGACACCCACATCAGACGCATCTATTCTCATTGTGAATCCAAGTGATAGGTCTGGTAACTGAAGGATTGGACCACTAGACATGTTTTCCTTGAGTGTCTGGAATGCCAATTCCTGACTATCTGTCCATTCAACAACATACATTCTACCATCACCAACAACATGACCTACACTTTCTAACATATTCTGTCCGATGGTGGTCAGAACATCTTGATACTTAGTCAAATGTGTACACACCTGTTCCGATTGCTCTGTGGTTAATGTGTCCGCCACTTAACGTCATTAACAGTTTCAGTTTCTTCCAACACAGGAGATATTATCTGCGGTTGCTCATTCTTATCATGCTCCTCACAATCCTTACTTGGAGTTACATTCCCTAAGCCTGAACATACATACTGCAAACTAGTCATCCCCGCTGCACAGATAATGGTGTTCGCTGCTACCCTATCAACATACCTCTTCAACAAATTTGTGTGATACGTATGTATCTTACCATTCACTTTCACTCTGTAATCACCACTACCAACCCGCTCCACTACTTCATATGGTCCTTTCCACTGCGTCAAAAGCTTGTTCCGATCAGTTAGCAACAACACCAGCACTTTCTGGCCTACTTCGAGCAATGACATCTGCCTCAATGGTATATTAGTAACCCTACCTTCTGGTATAGTTGTCCGACATATGTTACAAGGCATGCATTGCCGTCTAACATCTCTCCCTAATCCTGGCCAATAAAATTGTGACTGTATTCTATCAATAGTTTTCCGAACACCAAGATGACCTCCCATAAGTGATTTGTGAGCTACTTTCATTACTTGTTCCTTAAGGGTCTTAGTAATCACTACCTGCTCAAAGACTCTTCCATGTTCCACTGTTGGTGATGAAAACTTCCGACAAAAAACTCCATTCGTGTACATAAATGTTGATACATTGTTACCTGTATGCCGTTCTTCTCTGCTGTTTCCTAACTCGTGTAGTTTCGCTATACTTACATCTTCTTGCTGTTGTTCTATCAATTGCTCTCTGTCTATGGATACATCCATCTCCACTGCTGTTTTCAATGGTTTCATAGGTTTGGAATTATCCGTTGTTTGACTGAGTGTCCCTACTGCACTTACCGTGTTGTGGTTTTCTTTTTTGCCATGTTGGGTCTGGATCATATGGGTTTCTAGCACCTGGAATGTTACCTAAAATCACATCATATAGGGTTCCTTCCATACACGCTGCATGTACTGTACCTTTATAGTATGGTGTGTCTAGATCCACTGAACTGATTGGACATTCTACTTCAGTTCCATTTACCAACTTACAATTTTGCGTTGCTCCAGTCAATTTTGTACCACAGTCTATTGCCTGATTAATAATTACTCCGCTACACCCAGTATCTCTCAAAACACTAATATACTTACCGTTAGCAAAACTCTTATGCACGGGCATGTTCTGTAAGTGTGTCTTTACAGCACCAATACTCACCTTTACCTGGTTTCCATCAGCAGGTTTTCCTGATGATACATATGATGTCTGTCATTGATGTGTTCAGTGTTCCTTACCTCTACACTAGACACTTGGACCTTGTTCTTTGGGCACTCTCTTGCCATATGACCTACCTTTGCACACACATAACATTGTCTCTCATTTGTGGAAACATATGGTTTTCTATTACCTATATCACTACCCGACCTGGTTGGGTTTAACTTACCATCATCGGATTTTTTGTATTCTGATGTAAACTTATGAGGTCTGCCCTGATTATAATACGGAGTGTCTCTTGCATCAATGAAATGTTCAGCTAATTGGGCCATATCCATTGCGGTGGTTGTTTTTCTCTCCCTCAAAAGCACACTTAAATCCTTACCGGTGATGTTGAGAATCTGTTCTCGAAGTAATAAATCCTTTACCCCATCAAAGGTTTGTTCAGTTTCACTCAGTTCCACCCACCTTGTGAAGTAATTTTCTATTCTCACTACAAATTGACTAAATGTCTCACCTTGTTCTATATTTGATGTCCGAAATTTTCGGTGAAATCCTTCCTCTGTCATCTCATATCGCTTTAACAGAGCCGTTTTTACCTTCATGTAGTCACTAGCATCTGCTACTGTCATCCGAGTGTATACATCCAAAGCTTTACCTTTTAACAAAGTACTAAGGTAAGTTGCCCACTGGTCTTCTGGCCAACCTTGTGCTATTGCTATTAACTCAAATCGTTTTAGATAAGAATCAACGTTATCTTTGGTTTCCTCAAACGGAGGTAATTTAGGAGCCTTTGGTATTGAGGATGAAGAACCATTATGTCTGTTACTGTAAGTAGTTCTATCGGATTCGCTACTGGATAGTCGCAACCTTTCTCTTTCCAACTCAAACTCGTTAGCAAGTCTCTCCTTTTCTAAAGCAAACTTCTCACGCTCAAGTAAACTAGCTTGTTCCTCTACATGTATCTTAAATTCTCGCTCACATGCTCTCTCATCTCGTTCTATCTTAGCATGTTCCGCTTTCTCCAATCTCTCCTCTCGCTCTCTACTAACCTGTTCTTCTACAAACTTCTGTAGAGTTTCTCCACTATACCCTAACCGTTCGCCCAAACTAATAAGATTTTCCATGATGACTTAACTCTACATCTAAGTCCACGAACTGAGTTCACAGTATACCCTTATTCTGATCAGTCACTATCACATCAAAGTATGAAAGGTAATTAGCTTACCCTTACCCGGATTCTCCACCAAAATGTCACACCTCAATTAGACTCGTGACTCAGAAATATCAATGGAGTATTTATTTACAAGATATACACGGTATTTGCACTGTACAAACGTATAAGGGTGTGATAGAGTATCGTTCACTACTTATCACTTACCGCTCTCTATACGACTCCTACAATACTAAACCTTCTACCGTACTACTCCCCTTATTACCCTCCTACTCAATCTATGCTATTCCTCCTATGCTACCCCTTCCTTTAGTACACCTCCTACGATACCACCTATATACCCTCCTCCTATACTACCTCTCCCATCCATGATGCTAACTTCAGATACTGCCCGACGATACTCCTCTAGTTACCTATATACACGTAATGTCAATTAATCATTCATATAATATGTCATACCATTCGGTAATAATGAACATGAAACACATGCATGCACATATCATATCACAATTACAATAAATTAGATAAATTACCAAATTTGTCACAGTTACAAGTTTGTCACAGTTACAAGTTTGTCACAGTTACTATTTCATCATGTGTCCTATTGTTGTACACTCTATATGATTCTCCTAATATGTGATAGTTAATTTATGTCTATAGTATAGGACTGTACATAAACACGGTGGTTAATGCTGGCTCCACGCACTGTTGTACACAAATGTCAAGTTCTATAGTTGCTACACGAACTGCAGCATCGTAACGTACCGTAATGACAGTTACACCAATTACGTTGCATGTATATATTATATCATGCAACACTCGCACGTATAACACCAATACCGCTGCACACACTGTAGCAAATGATCAATGGGTTACACAACTTAGCCACACACACTGTAGCAAATGATCACTGGGTTACACAACGTAGCCACACACACTGTAGCAAGTTACACACGGATTACACCATATATGTTGTACACACTGTAGCATGTTACCTCTTGGCTACGATTACACAAACTTTGCTACACACACTGTAGCAAAGCATTACTGGTTACACCATATATGTCGCAAACACTGTAGCTTTATCCAACCTGGTTACAGTTACACAAACTTTGCTACACACACTGTACAAGTTACACATACGGGTTACGCCGCATCTGCCACACACACTGTAGCAAGTTACACATGCGGGTTACGCCACATCTGCTACACACACTGTAGCAGGTTACACATGCGGGTTACGCCACATCTCTGCTACACACACTGTAGCAAGTTACACATGCGGGTTACGCCACATCTGCTACACACACTGTAGCAAGTTACACTGGAGCACGATTCTGCCTCGTCTACACATAGCCTTCCGTCACTGGTCTACTCTAGGCAAGAATGCTGCGCCTACACCCGTCGCTACATCTGGGGTGGACACTGCAATACAACGTACAGCTACATTTGCACCTTGCTATACATTAACATACTTGCATATTAATAGTTGGTACAGCCTTTACGAATACAATCAAGTCAATTTGCAGACAAAAGTTGTGCACACATTTATGCAGCCAATATAGTTCCAATTTAGAAAATAAAAACTGCTCTAGATTCCACTATTGTATCCCTTATCTCTTACATCTACTACCTAACAACACTGCACGGTATTCACGCCAACTGGGCTGTATAAGACGACATAAATCCTGAATATTTGCACAACACACATCCAACTTCACCAAACTTTCCCAGCTGACTGTCCAGAGTATTCATACAAATTTCTCACCTACGGAAATTTACTCACCCTACCTATCTACAACTAAGCCTAGCCATTGTGAGATAATTACACCCAAAGCCTTGACCAGAGTGACCATTCCCAATACTGTTAATACCCACAGGCACTTGGATAAATTACCATTCCTATATCCACAGGTACTCGATACCAGTACATCAGATCGTGACAGTCGGTCACACTTTGCACATGAAACTGGATTACCGACTGATGATTGTAAACACCATCAGGTGTGCAGCTAGACCGAAAATGATATGTCGCAAATGTGCTAATTGGGGATGGGTGGGTACGGCCATATTTTTGTTTATGTTACAATCTCGCGTTTTTGCGATCTCGATCTCGCCTTCCGCTTTTGGAAATACGATTTGCCCATACATGTATAGACAGCATGCGTGTTGGATTTGCGTTCTACATATATACATATAAAGCATGCTAGTTCGAATTGCATTCTACGTACGTACGTACATGTAAAGTATGCGCAAAACTCAATTTCAACACGCATGCATTCTACACACACATAATGACATGAACAAACGTATTTCCAAAAGCGGAAGGCGACATCGTAAAAAGGCCGAGGCGAAAACGCGACATCGCGGTCTCGAAAACGCGAGATAGCCAGGCGAAAACGCGAGAATGAATACAATAGAATCTCACGTTTTCGCCTCGCGATTTGTTCTCGCGTTTTCACGATCTTGTGTATAGGTCGACGATGCGATGCAGTAGCCTAACCAATAACACGTATCAAAATATTTTTTTTTGGCTCAATAAACGTGTATTGGCAGCACATGAGAATCGTCTCCTAAGACGAGAATCATTTTTTGTCAAATTATGTTTTTGTTGTCAAGAAATATAGATGTTTGTCCACATTTGTTCTATTTCTTAATAAAAACGTTAAAATGTTTTTGCAGCACATGAGAATCGTCTCCCAAGACAATGTTTACGTGTCCTATTAGGGACATGTGGCAACCTCGCGTTTTCGAGCTTTCGAGACGAAAACGCGAAATTCTATCATATTCAATCTCGCGTTTTGCAAACACGCCGCACATGCATGAGCAAAACTAATCCGAATTTTTCAAAAGCGGAAGGCGAGATAGTGAAAACGCGAGACGATTCTCATTATTTTAGGAAACGATTTTTGTTTTATTATTGTTGATAAATGTGTTTCGAATATGCACTCGTCGCAACGTTATGTCCGTGGTGGCACAGTGACAAAAGACCACAAGAATAAATATGTACTACACAATGTTTATTATTATAGATATTTAATATAATATGTATATGTGCCAAGTGCTCAATTGTATTATATTTAACAACTATGATAATAGTTTTTGTTTTGGGACAGTTTCGTATAAGAAATCTTACGAGGACAAGTCACTTTTTCAAAATTATTTGCCCTGAAAATTATATTTTCCAGGACATGTCGGGGCAAGTCACTTTTTTCAAGTCACTTGTCCAGGACAAGTGGCTAAACAATCAATTTGTACAGCCCTGGATCCAATGCCCCGGGCCAGTCAAATTTGATTTTAGCTGGTAAAAATAGCCACCTGGCGCATTGGGCCAGCAGAATGTTTGAATACATAATTTATTTTTAACAAAAGTTTTAATAAATCTGGAACAAATATTGAATATCATTATTTTCGGGCCAGCAAAATATCGTTCGAGCCAGCAATATTCTAAATTTCACTGCCCAGCCTGCCGTTGATGTGAAAAGTTGGTCGCGAGGAATGCACTGGTACAACTACATCACGACATATACTAATCTTGCCAACGGTTATGAAGATTTATCAACTCACAAACAAGCAGTTTGATTTGCTGTGCCTGAGCTGTAGCACAGTTCAGGCTCAGCCAATCAAGTTGCTTGCTTTCAGGCACAATATTCAAGCATTTTTGTAATAAGCAGGCAGTGATGTATACCTGTAATGCCGCGAATATATTTGCGAGTGCCTGTCCATACGTGTCGTGACAGTGTACAGCCAACTTGCTGACGGGTATGTCTTTAGTGAGGGTGTCTATGAGGTGCCTCATCGCCCCGGGGGTGCCCACCCCGATGGTGTCACCCAAGGAGATCTCGTAGCAGCCCATGGCCAGCAGGGCTCGAGACACCTGTAGACACATGAAGGGAGAGTTACAGTTATTACTTTAATATTTAAACATTGATATACTTTTTGACTTTCTATTGTTTTGTCTGGAGTAATGGCGGCACCCATGAGGTCTCAGGTAAATCTTATTTTTCATCAATACGATTGCGGTTTCTTCCTTTTCATGATGATCATGTTCCAGCCGTTAACACTACGAGTCTGCCAATATCAAATTTAGCAGCATTACTTATGTAGTTAGTCTGAACATTCTGCAGAGAAATTTGAATCTGACCAAGTTTAAACGACGTTTGATTCCGTCTGATTCAAATTTCTCATCACTGAAAGGAAGAAACTGGTTGAACAAGAGTGCCACAAGTCACAAAATACGCCCGTCGAATATGGGTCAGACAGCGAAGATGCAGAAATGTGAAGCTGTCACCAAGGCAAGAAACATTAATGAGAATTTGAAAGTCTATAGCATTATTTCTTCATCTCGTTGTGCTAAACATGTAGGTATACTAATTTAGACAGAGATAGAAAAGTAGAGTGTAAAGTAGAAATGATAGGGAATTGGATACAATAATATAGAAACAAGAGCTGTAGGAGAACAGCATAGCTCGACTACGAGGGTTGTCGATGTACACATAGCTTGACAAACAAGGTGGCTGCGGCCTGCATAAAAACCTTAACCAAGGTTGACTAAAAAAACTTAACCAAGGGAAATTAAGTAAGTAATTCAAGGTTAAATGTAGGTCAATGACAGATATAGGTCAGGGTTTATTGATGTACATCACTAGGAGATGAAGTTTTCCAAGTATGGTTGCTGTAGGCCCAGAAGTATTCCATATACAAGCTTGACTAAAAACCTTAACCAAGGGGAAATAACTAAGTAATCCAAGGATAAAAGTAGATCAAGGTCAAATATAGGTCAGGGATTATTGATGTACATCACTAGGAGATGAAGTTGTCCAAGTATGGTTGATGTAGGCCCAGGAGTATTCCATATAAAAGCTTGACTATAAACATTAACCAAGTAATTCAAGGTTAAATGTAGGTGAAGGTAAAATATAGGTCAGGGGTATTGATGTACATCCCTATGAGAAAAAGTTATCCAAGTATGGTGTCTGTATGCACAATAGTATTCCATATACAAGCTTGACTAAAAACCTTAACCAAGGTTGACTAAAAACCTTAACCAAGGGGGATTAACTAATTAATTCAAGGTTAAATGTAGGTCAAGGTGAAATATAGGTCAGGGGTTGTTGATGTACATCACTAGGAGATGAAGTTGTCCAAGTATGGTTGGTGTAGGGCCAGGAGTATTCCATCTACAAGGTTGACTAAAAACCTTAACCAAAGAGAATTAACTAAGTAATTCAAGAGGAAATGTAGGTGAAGGTCAAATATAGATCAGGGGTTATTGATGTACATCCCTATGAGAAAAGGTTGTCCAAGTATGGTGTCTGTATGCACAATAGTATTCCATGTACAAGCTTGAGTAAAACCCTTACCAAAGGTTGACTAAAAACCTTAACCAACGTGACTTAAGTAAGTAATTGAAGAGGAAATATAGGTCAAGGTGAAATATATATCAGGGGTTGTTGATGTACATCACTAGGAGATGAAGTTGTCCAAGTATGGTGGGTGTAGGGCCAGTAGTATTCCATATACAGGCTTGACTAAAAACCTTAACCAAGGGGAATTAACTAAGTAATTCAAGAGGAAATGTAGGTCAAGGTCAAATATAGATCAGGGGTTATTGATGTACATCACTATGAGAAAAGGTTGTCCAAGTATGGTGTATGTATGCACAATAGTATTCCATGTAGAAAGCTTGATTAAAAACCTTAACCAAGGTTAACTAAAAACCTTAACCAAGGGGAATTAACTAAGTAATTCAAGGTTAAATGTAGGTCAAAGTCAAATATAGGTCAGGGGTTGTTGATGTACATCACTAGGAGGTAAAGTTGTCCAAGTATGGTTGGTGTAGGGCCAGGAGTATTCCATCTACAAGCTTGACTAAAAACCTTAACCAAAGAGAATTAACTAAGTAATTCAAGAGGAAATGTAGGTCAAGGTCAAATGTAGGTCAAGGTCAAATACAGATCAAGGGTTATTGATGTACATCCCTAGGAGATGAAGCTGTCCAAGTATGGTGGGTGTAGGGCCAGGAGTATTCCATCTACAAGCTTGACTAAAAACCTTAACCAAGGAGAAATAAATAAGTAATTCAAGAGGAAATGTAGGTCAATGTCAAATATAGATCAGGGGTTATTGATGTACATCCCTATGAGAAAAGGTTGTCCAAGTATGGTGTCTGTATGCACAATAGTATTCCATGTACAAGCTTGACTAAAAACCTTAACCAAGGTTGACTAAAAACCTTAACCACTTTGGGAATTAACTAAGTAATTCAAGGTTAAATGTAGGTCAAAGTCAAATATAGGTCAGGGGTTGTTGATGTACATCACTAGGAGATAAAGTTGTCCAAGTATGGTTGGTGTAGGGCCAGGAGTATTTCATCTACAAGCTTGACTAAAAACCTTAACCAAAGAGAATTAACTAAGTAATTCAAGAGGAAATGTAGGTCAAGGTCAAATGTAGGTCAAGGTCAAATACAGATCAAGGGTTATTGATGTACATCCCTAGGAGATGAAGTTGTCCAAGTATGGTGGGTGTAGGGCCAGGAGTATTCCATATACAAGCTTGACTAAAAACCTTAACCAAGGAGAATTAACTAAGTAATTCAAGAGGAAATGTAGGTCAAGGTCAAATATAGATCAGGGGTTATTGATGTACATCCCTATGAGAAAAGGTTGTCCAAGTATGGTGTCTGTATGCACAATAGTATTCCATGTACAAGCTTGACTAAAAACCTTAACCAAGGTTGACTAAAAACCTTAACCAATGGGAATTAACTAAGTAATTCAAGGTTAAATGTAGGTCAAAGTCAAATATAGGTCAGGGGTTGTTGATGTACATCACTAGGAGATAAAGTTGTCCAAGTATGGTTGGTGTAGGGCCAGGAGTATTCCATCTACAAGCTTGACTAAAAACCTTAACCAAAAGTCAAATGTAGATCAAAGTCAAATATAGATCAAGGGTTATTGATGTACATCCCTAGGAGATGAAGTTGTCCAAGTATGGTGGGTGTAGGGCCAGGAGTATTCCATCTACAAGGTTGACTAAAAACCTTAACCAAGGGAAATTAACTAGGTAATTCAAGGTTAAATGTAGGTCAAGGTCAAATATAGGTCAGGGGTTGTTGATGTACATCACTAGGAGATAAAGTTGTCCAAGTATGGTTGGTGTAGGGCCAGGAGTATTCCATCTACAAGGTTGACTAAAAACCTTAACGAAAGAGAATTAACTAAGTAATTCAAGAGGAAATGTAGGTCAAGGTCAAATATAGATCAGGGGTTATTGATGTACATCCCTAGGAGATGAAGTTGTCCAAGTATGGTGGGTGTAGGGCCAGGAGTATTCCATATACAAGCTTGACTAAAAACCTTAACCAAGGGGAATTAACTAAGTAATTGAAGAAGAAATGTAGGTCAAGGTCAAATATAGATCAGGGGTTATTGATGTACATCCCTATGAGAAAAGGTTGTCCAAGTATGGTGTCTGTATGCACAATAGTATTCCATGTACAAGCTTGACTAAAAACCTTAACCAAGGTTGACTAAAAACCTTAACCAAGGGAAATTCAACTAGGTAATTCAAGGTTAAATGTAGGTCAAGGTCAAATATAGGTCAGGGGTTGTTGATGTACATCACTAGGAGATAAAGTTGTCCAAGTATGGTTGGTGTAGGGCCAGGAGTATTCCATCTACAAGGTTGACTAAAAACCTTAACGAAAGAGAATTAACTAAGTAATTGAAGAGGAAATGTAGGTCAAGGTCAAATATAGACCAGGGGTTATTGATGTACATCCCTATGAGAAAAGGTTGTCCAAGTATGGTGTGTGTATGCACAATAGTATTCCATGTACAAGCTCGACTAAAAACCTTAACCAAGGTTGACTAAAAACCTTAACCAAGGGGAATTAACTAAGTAATTCAAGAGGAAATGTAGGTCAAGGTCAAATATAGATGAGGGGTTATTGATGTACATCACTAGGGGATGAAGTTGTCCAAGTATGGTGGGTGTAGGGCCAGTAGTATTCCATATACAAGGTTGACTAAAAACCTTAACCAAGGCGTGACGCCGACGCCGACGCCGACGCTGACGCCAGGGTGACAACATAAGCTCTACTTATTCTTCGAATAGTCGAGCTAAAAATGGCTAAGTTAAAAAGGTGACATTTTTGTTAAAAAATATTTTTTCGGCATAAAAACACCAAGGTGCACATCTTCAATATGTGTAGAAGACGTGTGTATAGTTTCAGAACGATCGACTGAACGGTTTCGGAGGAGTTGTGTACACAAACTCTGTACCATATATAGAATTGTATAGAAAAATGTAGAGAAAATGGCTAAGTTAAAAAGGCGATATTTTTGTTAAAAAATATTTTTTCGCCATAAAAACACCAAGGTGCTCATCTTCAATATGTGTAGAAGACGTGTGTATAGTTTCAGAACGATCAACTGAACGGTTTCGGAGGAGTTGTGTATACAAACTCTGCATCATATAGAATTATATAGAACAAGAAACGAGGCAAAGCCACGAAGGCCAGGTTTTTTCCAAGCATAGACACTTGGATAACATAATTATACCCACTTTTTGTAAACTAGATGTCCGTGGCCTGCATGTCGCGCCTTGGGGCGAGGCATGGACACTAAAAAAATAGATATAATTGATGAAAAAACTTTAACAAAAAAAATTTAACCAGACGTACAGACGGACGGACGTATGCCAAAATGCCGACGATATCGCGCTTTCCGCAAGCGGGCGCGACAATGATGATAAACACCCATGTGAAGTATCAAGGTAATGGGTGAAGCAGTTGCAGAGATATAGTACATGTACACGAAAACACTTTAACAAAAAAATTCAAAGTAATTTGACCTTGACATTGGGCACAGGGGGGTAGAATGAAAATATGGATGATGATAAACACCCATGTGAAGTTTCAAGGTAATGGGCGAAGCAGTTGCAGAGATATATAGTATAACAAAAAAACTTTAACCAAAAAACTTTAACCAGACGTACGTTAAAAAGTTAACCTTTGAAAATGGCTAAGTCAATTACGTAGAAATAGTAGGTCAAGGTAAAAAAATGGTCACATGTTGGATAGTTGTATGTGGTGGGCACCCCTTGGTTATGAAGGTGTGAAAGTTTGGTGGTCCTAGGTGGTATAGTACCAAAGAAATGGACTTAAACACGAAAACTTAACATTGTAAACGCGAAAAGTTAACATTGAAAATTGAACATTGAAAGTCGACTGCGCGGAAAAAATGGGTCAAGTTAAAAAAAAGGTAACATGTTGGATAGTGATATGTGGTGGGCACCCCTTGGTTATGAAGCTGTGAAAGTTTGTTGGTCCTATGAGGTACAGTAACAAAGAAATGGACTCAAACACGAAAACTTAACATTGATTGTGGACGCCACCCGCCGCCCAACGCCCGCCGCCCGACGCCACCCGGCTTTCGCCAATCCAATAGCCTGGGTTTTTTTGTTTTTTTTTAAAAACCTGGTTAAAAATGTAGAAAAAAAATGGTTAAGTTAAAAAGGTGATATTTTTGTTAAAAAATATTTTTTCGGCATAAAAACATCTAGGTGCACATCTTCAATATGTGTAGAAGACGTGTGTATAGTTTCAGATCGCTCGACTGAACGGTTTCGGAGGAGTTGTGTACACAAACTATGAACTTTTTCTTCAGCCGCCCACCCGCCCGGATTTATCTCAGACCTCATGGGTGCCGCCATTACTCCAGACAAAACAATAGACCACGTGATCCCATACCCTGAATAAATTGAATTAATACAAATTTCAGAATTTAATGTGTGGATACTTGATTCAGTTGAACATATGCGACACTCATGCCATTATTACCTTTTCCTTGACTTTCAGTGAGCCTCAGAATTCCAATGAGTTTCTTGGCCGAGTCTGATAAATTGAACAAAAGACACTAGCCTGGTATTCTCCAAATGTGGCTGTGACTGGATAAATGGGGCTTATGGGTTTTGCGACCAGTGTAGATCCAGATCAGCCTGCGCATCCGCGCAGTCTGATCAGGATCTACACTGTTCGCCATCACAGCAATGAAATGAATGGGGTTTAATGTTCAAGCAACAGCTAATATTATAGACGGGACTACAGTTAGTCTCATCCGACAGACCAGTGGGATGGAAATACTAAGAAATTATTTTTCGTTCCCTCGGTAGGTTTTGAACTTACAATCATCAGTACTGAAGTCCTGTATTCTACCTACCCCTGAGTCACACCCATCCGCGATTTCAGCAATGCTTCTAACAAGCAAAACAGATTGTTATCAGACTACAGGAGTGTACTATTTGACCAGGAACTACTCTTCACACAAGCCCCATTTTTCCCATCATAGCCACATATAAATCCGTACATACCTCCGCAACCTTTGTCGGTTCCACATTGCCCTCGTACGGACACCCGAGCACGCATGACACGTAGCCACGCACTGGAATATTCCGCGACTTAGCCGCCTGTGCAACCACTTCAAATCTCTCCAGGCTTTCTGCTATTGTACAGTTAATGTTCTTCCTGAAATCAGTCACGCCATGTGATTTTGCACCAAAGAACATGTGCGATTTTTCATGAAAACTATTTAATACAGAAACTGCGATATTTTCTGTAAGTTGACAAAATTGTTATAGCAAATGCGGCATAGAACATTCAACAACTTTCAACGTCATTCACAGAAAATATTGAAAATATTTTTCATAAGACAGAGCACATGTTCTTTATACATGTAGGTACAAAATCACATGGTGTGTCTCAAATGGAGAATGGGAATTATGGTACCGGTATTTCTGGTCAGTTTACCTCCAGGGGGCCGTTTCACTAAACTTTGTATGACTAAAATGTTCGTAAGTGCAAATTTAGGATCGTCTGGAAATTTTAATTGATGGATTTACATTTATTGAGCATATGCTGCATATGCAGCCTATGCTCAATAACTGTAAATCCAAGAATTGTTTACAAGAACACATTGTTAATGTGAAATTTACATATCATCATAATATTGCACTTACGAACATTTTAGTCGTACAAAGTTTAGTGAAACGGGCCCCAGGTCTGCTTGCATACTCCTGCGGTCTGATAATAATCTATACTGTATATTAACATCAGAGCCCCGATGGTAAAAGTAAAATGTCATTACAGAGTTTTAATGGCAAGTAGCAGCATTTTGATTTGATTTATTGGTGTTTAACGGCCTATCAACAGCTATGGTCATTTAAAACCAGGCCAACGGGTTCGATCCCGAATCTAACCTGCTGCATTGAGAGGAAATTCCAAAATAAGAACGGAATATTTACATCCAAAGAAATATATATGCAGCCCTGAAATTGGAATAACCTGACCTGGTGTCAGATCCATACCACACCAAAGTCACTTGGCCCATTCCCCTAAAAGAAATAGGATTAGGAATAATCGTATTACTCATACAAGGGGTATAACCAGATTAAACCCTCACATACAAGAATGCCAAATACGCTTTGGCGTATACATATGTAGCGAGGTGAAAGAGTTGAAACGTGTACAACGCTTTACCTGGAAGCGTGTAGCTATATGAAAGCATTGAAACGTGTACAACGGTTACACGTTTTAACGCGAATACCTGTTCGGCCCCGATCGCTTCGAGGCGTCCTTGTTTCGTCCCTTTTAAAATATCGCGAATACATACCCTCAGATCGAGTTCAAAGTACATCGGCGGGTGTGATTTAACACTTCAATTGATCCCTAATCCCTGATGCCTAATGAGTCATGCTTTTAACACGACAGATGTACCTTGTCGTTTATCAAAATGTTTGCGAATTGTAGATCACGTGAGCCGGCTCATCAGGATCTGCGGCATTCCTACGTACATGTACATTTTATATACACAAAAATTACCCCTAATACAGCGTAATGTAACAGTTCCTAACTTAATATGGAATAGCCCGGGCCGATAGTTTGTGTCAGTTACTTGGGGTTAAATATTACGAACACAGATAAACACAGTGCATGGTTTCTTTATTTTATTTTAACATCATCAGAAATGGCGAGTCTAGGAACTCTCGTATCTTTAAGCTGAAGCCAGTCTATTTCAGTCACTAATCCGCTATACACCTGTCCCACGCGCGTGTTAAGAAAAATCAATATTTGGAAAAACTGAATACACAGCGAGCTGCACACTGGTTTAACACGGATATGGCCCGCGGATTAAATTACTTGGTGGTCAAAACCGGTAAATTTACAAGGTTTATAGCGAAATAGCAGCCGACTGGCAATTTTTCTCGGACCGATTTTTAAGACTAGTTTTCAAATCTCAATCGGTCTGAGAGTTCAAAAATCGGTCCAGAACCGGAAAACTGAACATTTTAGAAGCCCTGCAGTCTAGAAGTATATATACACACACAAAGAACGATCTGAGCATGCCAATTCTACGCGCTACACGGTTGGCATACCAAAACGTGTAATGCGTTAAAACCCGTGGAAACGTGTTATACGTATAACACGGTTTCATCTGTACGGTGCTGTGTACAGTCGAACCTGTGAACAACGACCAGCAAAGGGAAGTGGCCAAAGTGGTCGTTGTTGACAGGTGGTCGTTGTTCCAAGGGTCGAACATTTACCCAGTTTCACAACAAAGTCGGCCATGTTTTTAGCATTCTATTGTAATATATATGCATGCTTTTCATCAATTAAAAATTGCACGAAAATGGCTAAAATAGTCAATTTATTTTGTTTTGTCATCTTGTTGTTAGTGTTCTGAACCCAGCCTCGCTTTGGAAATTATATACAAAGGGGAGTAATTATCTTCACGATAAGTATATCTCGCGGCCCGCTTTGGTGCACCATTTAATAGCTTGTCGCAATTAAATGTAAGTGGTTTAATTTAGCATGACCATTCGTATTTCACACCACCAGTTGAAATTAATAACGGTCATATAGTCTGTATTAAAACGATAGCCTATGTGGCGCGGCCTGTGAAAACAGCGAGTTTTTTTTTGTAACAAAAAATATTTCATTGAATGCTTCAAGTCCAGTAACCCACACGAGCTAGGTGTCCAAATCAGGAGAGAACACCAGGCTTATTTGCTTTCTGTCCAATGTACTGTATACTATCCTGGTCAAGCCCGAATATTTAAGCAGCCTATGACGAATTGGCAATGTCCGCTGACGTAATTACATGTACTGATGTTTTTAATTAGAGATTCGCGAGCATTGTAAACCATGTAAACCACGGGCAGACTACGCGAATCCACTGCCTGGTCTGGTTGCTAATGCAATAAGCCGGGATTTGTCGGAGTCATATAAACACGTTTGTCGTGTCACTTTAGACTGGTTCCCGGTCGCTAGGAATAACGCTATATATGCTGCGCATCAGACAGGGTACCAGTCTAGTGTGGACTACGTGACTGATGTCAGCAACTGCGTGTATTGATCTTTGATATGGCCTTGTGCCCCTATGTGTGAAATTTACACTTCACACGCGCTGTGTGTTTGAAGTCTTAGTCTTGTCACTGTAGACAAATCAGCATCGTGTAAACACAGTTTGCCACCTAATGATCGAGTTTTATGACTTGCGCAGAATTGCATTATGCCTATTGGAATACACGACACGGAATACATATCAGGAATTACCGTTAATGGAGTTATGCAATATTTTTCATTGAAAAATGTCGCCGAGTTTTGTGATGAAAGGAAAATCGGCAATTGCGATGTTATTTTTTTTTGCCGACAAAACATGACTTGGTCGCTAATGGTCGCTGTTTGCAGTAAAAAATGCCGCGTGGGAACGAAAATCGCTGGTCGCTGGTCGTTGTTCGGAGGTGGTCGTTATTCCAAGGTCTTTTAAAGAACAAATTGGACGGGGGGGTTTTAACTGGCCGTTGTGGACAGGTGGTCGCTATTCACAGGTGGTCGTTAACACAGGTTCGACTGTATATGTAGAAGCGTGTAACCGTTCGTCAAAGAAAGCGTTAAATCGTTTACCGTATTTGGCTGTGTATTGCGCGCACTGGTGTACTATATTTTGGGGGGGAAAAATCAGAGAAAAAAATAGTTCGCGTCTATAGCGCGCAAAAAAAATAAATTTAAAAAAATCGGCGGAAATTCCGTCACGTATAAGAAAATTGCATTCCGAGTTCATATCCACAATGCTGAACGTGTGCTGTTAGGCTCTCTCGAAGAGAAAAATATCGCCAAAGGTCAGCTTTATGGCATAAATTAGACTTTATATTGTCTAATTGTATGTTATATTTATTGTTATTTACTCATTAATATGCTTAATAAAAATTCATGATGCATGTAATAAACTTATTGAACCTACTTACGAAGAAATTTGTTGCATATAATTCCACCATATTTGCCATTCGTGTATAACATAATTACCCGTAATCGCAAACACACAGCAGGCTAGCCATGTGTAAACTTCTTCCCCAAGGCGATAATAACTCCCTACTAGTGACCTGCACACGAGAAATGGGCCATAAACAATTCCCCCCCACAGCCAAATATTGACACTGTGGACCACCGTGGATATACGTAGGTACAGATAGTGTGTATTCACTGTTTATTGATTAGGTTTAACAATAGACATAGGTACTACCTGAATACACGACATTCCAGCATAGCCCCATATCAGTGTATGCGCAGATAAATCAGGGGCTATGCTGGTCGCACATGTCATAAGGTATTGATGCGTGAATACTTGTCAATACTTTACAAAAATAGTAACACAGTCAGTCGGCACCTAGCAACGAAAAACGACCATTACCGAGTGTTACCGAATGCGATCTGAATGTGCGCGACGCTTGATTTAGCATCTAAAATCCTACATCAAGCGCTTATGGGATTGAGATGATCTGTCCTCATTAATTATTCACAGAATGGCAGACGTGTGACGTCACTTTGAAAATGTACAACCAAACAATACCCGACAGGCAACATTTGACCGATATGAGATCGGTACACCAGCGTAAATACAGAAAACACGTAAATTTCCTCTAATACACGTAGCCTCTTATGTTACGAGCCTGGCTATATTAAATCCCAAAATATACCAATTTACCAATTTACCATCAAATCTATACTTACCGCACCCATTCATATCGATTGATTCCTTTTCTCTTGTTTCACACTATGCGTATTTCAACGTCATAGCGGACACCTGTCAAAAATTGATATTTCCGTTTCCGGGCTTGTTTTGTTTGCGTAAAACTGGCAGAAATCAGTTGGAAAAAATGTTTGAAATTTATGTTCCTACTTATAACGCGCAGGGTGACTTCTGGATTAAAAATGGGGCTGAAAAAATGCGCGTAATACACGCCTAAATACGGTACACGGTTTACCTTAGCGTTGTATACGTTTACAACCGTTGTATACGTTTACAACCGTTGTACACGGATTACACGCTTTTGAAACTCAATGCGTTGAACACGGTTTGTTCGACTTTCGCGCATGCGCAAGAGTGGGGAAACGCAACGCATGGCCGAAAACGTATTACACGTAGACGACACACGGTTTGAAACGCAACTAACGGAAACTCCACGGATACGCAACGCACAACACTTTGTACACGTATAAACCCGGAACATTTTGATAGAAACGACTGTAAAGAACAAAATTGAACGGGGGGATTTTTAACTGGCCGTTGTGGACAGGTGGTCGCTATTCCCAGGTGGCCGTTAGCACAGGTTCGACTGTACATTTCAAAACAGACTGTGAGATACGGTATGTAAGTGGTATAGATTGTGGATTACTGACGACCCACTCACTTGCTGAATGTTTCTGATGCAGCACCGAAGATGGCCACCTCATTGGCGCCCGCATCCATCTGAAATGAGCAAAATTAGAATAATGAACACAAAGGTTTGAGGTCAGAATTTGTAGCTGCGAAACGACGAAGGCATTTGCGACCAGTGTAGACACAGATCAGCCTGCGCTTCTGCCAGTCAGTCAGTGAAACATCTTTCCTGCTTCAAACACACAGACACAATAGGTCCTTATGATGGTGTAGAACTGTGTTAGAATTCGGGAGCTAGACAGACGATAAGTTCCATAATTCCCATTTCTTCAGTCACAGACACATATATTGATATGCCCCGGCATAGGCAAAATCACTTACCTTCATTTTCATTTAGGCAAAGACACGGAATTGTCCTTTAACTCTAAGTCTGCCATACGACTGTATGTTGAAAATTTGTGGTGCTTTGACAGACCGTGAAGATGCAAACATACATGGTATGATCTGGATTTATACACAGACCAGACACGCATATTTGAAATCACGACCCGTCTGTGAATCTCCAGCTCTAATGTTCGTTTTCATTCGCGCACCTGTCAGTTCCACAATCCAACAATAGGGCACATTTAATCCAATATATTTACGTATGAACACACGGACGCTCACTTTATAAGCTCGTATCGGTTGCTATCTTCCTTTTCGCTGTGTGACTTGGTTAAATAATAACTGCATACTAGCATATCTTCGAAAATGTAACTATTTCACACTGCACCTAAAACTTTTACCCTGCTGTCGGCCATTTTTGCTACGAACTCCGGGAGCTGACCTTAGTAACACAGCGAAAAGAAGTTCAGCAAGTGCTAAAGATGAAACAAATGTACAATGGCAGACTTATGGTACATATTGCATACAATATTGTTTACCACTGATTCTGTAACTGGTCAGAGTGAGAATATGCCATAAAAACATAGCAGTAAGCAGATTTAAATTCTAGTTCTCATAGCAAGAACCGTTTAATATTTAGACTAATGATGATGTCTAGCCAGAGTCACTTTTGGACATTACTTTATATATTTAAATAGATATGTTTTATGGTGGAATTGCACCATTGCGAGTCACATGGACCTGCTGTCATACACACTGATGAATAACTAGTTTGTTCATGCACATCTGTCTTCATGGCAATACTTCGACTGGTATTAGATGACCACCTGATATATATTACACTACACATTTAGGAGTAGTAGTAGTAGTAATTCTTTATTTTAAGAAACAGTTGTATGCACAACCGCGTAATCTATCCACACGGACACTATAGTTAATCTACAGTGTATTTCCAAAAGTACATTACTTGTGCCACTCACTTGAACCGTCTAGTGGACATTTGTTGTTTCAGCAATTAAAAGCTAAATAAATAGTTGAAAGTTTATCCGATCTGCTATACGTTCCCTGGACTGTCAGCCTGCATCAGTACCCATGTTCCCGTCCCTACAGATGAGCAGCCGCTAAACCAGATCTGGGAGACACAGGCTACAGGCTACACGGAGACTGATTGGCAACTATTCGAGGTAGATGCTACCACATTTGTCAGTCAATCAGTCACTCCTAGCCTGTAACGCGTGTTTGATGATACTGGGGTATACAGTGGTACACGCATAGCAAGGGTTTAGTCAAACGGCCAAGGAAACAGCGAACAGCTGGTTTGGTACAGCGACTCTTAACAACCAATACAGCATAGGCAGGGTCCAAACGGGGTCATACCATACGCACCACTACCGGCGCGTAACAATATGTCTGTTGAGGCATGATCAGTGGTGTGGAAAAAGCCTTTTTAAGGTCAAGGTCAAATGATGGTCAGTTGGTTTTCAAACAAACATCAATAAATAGACAAGAATTCCGCCACGGAAGCGGTATCGCGCCTGCCGAGGCACTTGACCGTGAACATTACAAGTAAATAAATGACCTTGAGAATTTGGATGTGGGGGTGTGCGTAATGAAGCAGCATCCCTAGACAAACATTGATGTGAAATATTATCAAAGTCTGGCAAGGGGTTAAAGACATACTGTGAAAAAACAATAACTTTAACGAATTTCAGTTACAAAACCGGTGAACATTAAAAGTAAATAAATGACCTTGACCTTGAGAATTTGGATGTGGGGGTGTGCGTAATGAAGCATCATCCCTAGACAAACATTAATGTGAAATATTATCAAAGTCTGGCAAGGGGTTAAAGACATATTGTGAAAAAACAATAACTTTAACGCATTTCTGTTACAAAACCGGTGAACATTAAAAGTAAATAAATGACCTTGACCTTCATAATTTGGATGTGGGGGCGTGCGTAATGAAGCATCATCCCTAGACAAACATTGATGTGAAATATTATGAAAGTCTGTCAAGGGGTTAAAGAGATATTGTGAAAAAACAATAACTTTAACGCATTTGCCTTACAAACAAGAGCTGTATGAGAACAGCATAGCTCGACTACGAGGGTTGTCGATGTACACATATGTTAAATATAGGTCAAGGTCAAATATAGGTCAGGGGTTGTTGATGTACATGACTAGGAGATGAAGTTGTCCAAGTATGGTGGGTGTAGGGGCAGGAGTATTCCATATACAAGGTTGACTAAAAACCTTAACCAAGGGGAATAAACTAAGTAATTCAAGGTTAAATGTAGGTCAAGGTCAGTGTCAAATATAGATCAGGGGTAATTGATGTACATCCCTATGAGAAAAGGTTGTCCAAGTATGGTGTCTGTATGCACAATAGTATTCCATCTACAAGCTTGACTAACAAGAATTCCGCCACGGAAGCAGTGTCGCGCCTACCGAGGCATTTGACCGTGAACATTATAAGTAAATAAATTACCTTGACCTTCAGAATTTGGATGTGGGGGTGTGTGTAATGAAGCATCATCCGTAGACAAACATTGATGTGAAATATTATCAATGTCTGGAAAGGGGTTAAAGAGCTATTGTGAAAAAACAATAACTTTAACGCATTTCTGTTACAAATCCGGTGAACATTATAAGTAAATAAATTACCTTGACCTTCAGAATTTGGATGTGGGGGTGTGTGTAATGAAGCATCATCCGTAGACAAACATTGATGTGAAATATTATCAATGTCTGGAAAGGGGTTAAAGAGATATTGTGAAAAAACAATAACTTTAACGCATTTCTGTTACAAATCCGGTGAACATTACAAGTAAATAAATGACCTTGACCTTGAGAATTTGGATGTGGGGGTGTGTGTAATGAAGCATCATCCCTAGACAAACATTGATGTGAAATATTATCAAAGTCTGGCAAGGGGTTAAAGAGATATTGTGAAAAAACAATAACTTTAACGTATTTCTGTTACAAAACCGGTGAACATTACAAGTAAATAAATGACCTTGACCTTGAGAATTTGGATGTGGGGGTGTGCATAATGAAGCATCATCCCTAGACAAACATTGATGTGAAATATTATCAAAGTCTGGCAAGGGGTTAACAAGATATTGTGAAAAAACAATAACTTTAACGTATTTCTGTTACAAAACCAGTGAACATTACAAGTAAATAAATGACCTTGACCTTGATCATTTGGATGTGGGGGTGTGCGTAATGAAGCATCATCCCTAGACAAACATTGATGTGAAATATTATCAATGTCTGTCAAGGGGTTAAAGAGATATTGTGAAAAAACAATAACTTTAACGCATTTGCCTTACAAAAAAAACGGACGACGCGGACGCGGACGACGGAAAATACGACGACTATAGTCGCGCCTCTGCTAAAGCAGGCGCGACAAAAAAAACCGGACGACGACAACGGAAAATACGACGACTATAGTCGCGCCTCTGCTAAAGCAGGCGCGCCAAAAACCTTAACCAAGGTTGACTAAAAACCTTAACCAAGGGGAATTAACTAAGTAATTCAAGGTTAAATGTAGGTCAAGGTCAAATATACATCACTAGGAGATGAAGTTGTCCAAGTATGGTGGGTGTAGGGCCAGGAGTATTCCATATACAAGCTCGACTAAAAACCTTAACCAAGGCATGACGGTGACGCCGACGCCGGGGTGACTACATAAGCTCTACCTATTCTTCGAATAGTCGAGCTAAAAAACGGACGACGTGGACGACGACGACGGAAAAAGGGCCGACTATAGTCGCACCTCTGCTAAAGCAGGCGCGACAAAAATGACCAAGTGTACACAAAATTGTGCACCAAATTAATCAACAATATCCTTATACAGGGTCAGATGTCGCACCACACCCAAAATATCACAAGTCCAATTGACCATTTGCCTCGGACAACGGACTGTTAAGCGAACAGAAGCTTTGAGCAACCCGGGCCCTGGCTGTATTGGCTAGTGGCTAGACCTGGTTGATTATTATATTGTTATGATATATGTAATACATGTATAATGTTGTTGAACAGTACCAATCATGTCAATAATGTTGAGGTTGGTCACATGCTTACCGCAGACTGAAACCCTTGTAGATTTGGAGTCAATGCCGAGTATTTTATGCCTAGATGTCTCTCGATACCTTTCAACACATCTGCATGGTCAGCCATCTGTAATAAAT
This sequence comes from Conchocele bisecta, assembly GCA_029237695.1. Taxonomy (NCBI): domain Eukaryota; kingdom Metazoa; phylum Mollusca; class Bivalvia; order Lucinida; family Thyasiridae; genus Conchocele; species Conchocele bisecta. Next base: position 28,670,155 of record CM055266.1, read on the forward strand.
AGTATCATTGACGATAGAAAGCTGAATATTTAGGAGACATCACTTGATTGTGAGGCATGAGTGTCTATGAGGTGTGTCCATAAAGTTTGTAAATTAAATGTACACGGACGGACGTTCCTACAAATGGATACTTATGTGGCTAACCCTAACCTTTTCCTTTGTTCATCCCTATTGTTCTGTAGCCACATAAACCCATTTTTAGCCACATAAAATAACAGAACAATAGAATATTACATAACCTATTGTTCTCCTAGCCACATATGTATCCATTTGTAAGCTCGTACGTACGGACATACGGAACCTCAAGAGCAATGCAATATGCTATCGCATAGGGCAGTTGAACACGGGTCGTATTGGCAGCCTTGATAATAAAAAAAAGAAGAAAAATAATTTTTAACATGTTTGCCTTACAAACGAGGTGAACTTAAGTCCTCAGTGGCGCCAACCTTGGGCAGTCGGACGTGGGTTGTATGCAAAACAAAGCACCATCCCTAGGCAAACATTGTGGCCAAATATTATCACAAGATGGCCGCGGCCTGCATGTGCTGACTATATCGCACTGTCTGCAAGCGGGCGCGACAAAAATTGGTGAAGCGGTTCAAGAGTTATTGGGAATTTCTCTTTTTTTCTTTTTTTTTTGGCAGTTGGACGTGAGCCTTATGCAAAACAAAGCACCATCCCTAGACACACATTGTGGCCAAATATTATTAAAATCGGTGAAGCGGTTCACAAGTTATTGAAAAATGAAAGGTGTTAATAACGTACGTACGTATGTACATGGACTAACGCTATATCCCCTCTTGGCTATCGGTGAGGTGATAATAATTGGAGAAGGTAAAATTGATTTGAAAAAAATTCACAGAATGTATCCACAGATACGAGATGAAAATCTACAGGAAAACAATCCAAATGTAGTCAGCTTGCGAAGACATAGCTGTAGACATGTAACTGCAAAAAAAAAATCCCATACCATCAGCTACACAGCGCTCCAGATCAGTTTTGTATCTAAAGAGTATTATTACACCATATTTCAAATTCTGTGTGTATTTTACTTTTACAAATGTAGCATTGATTTTCTTCCTTATAAAATACATGTAGGGATAAAACAAACTTAACTAGAAATTGTGTTCATAGAACACGGATGCCCCACATACATCTTTGATAATAAACGAGGCAAAATTCCAAGTCCAAAAAGGGAAATAATTCATGAACTGTGGGTGGAATCAAAAATCGAAACATAAACTTTGCGCATCTATATGTACTCATCATAAGGAAGCTATGTACCAAGTTTCAGGTCTGTCGCTATTAGGGTTAAAAAGTTTTACAAACTACAGGGCAAAATTGCAAAATTCTAAGTCGAAAAGGGGGAGATAATCCATGACCCGGGGGTCAAATAAACTTTGTGCATTTACTCATCATAAGGAAGCTACATACCAAATTTCAGGTGTGTATCTAGAAGTACGGTTTAAAAGTTTTACGACTTAAAAGGCAAAATTGCCAAATTCTAAGTCGAAAAGGGGGAGATAATCCATGACCCGGGGGTCAAATTAAAATTTGAAATAAACTTTTTGCATCTACTCATCATGTACAGTGAAATGTGATGGCTCGTAATGTCGGGCTCGCTCGAAATGGCGTCGCGGCCCCGATAATTTTCCCTATATGTTTAATGTATTTTACATGCGATGGCTCGAAATGCAACTCCTCGAAAAATGCGATCGCTCGAAACAATTGTCAAGTCCCGCGGACAGATGTCTCGCTATTTTGCTATACGATGACTCGAAATTGATGTCAAAGTTTGTGTTTGGCTAATTTTCACACCTCTGCGTCCAACTTATTACGATCAATGGCCGAGCCACGCTCTACCTGTCTGTGAAAGGTGATTTATTTTCAAGTGCAGTTAATTGCCTAAAGTGGTGCAATTTGATCGTTAACCTTGTTGATGGCGATCATTTTGTGAATTCTATATTATTCGGAAACTTTCAACATACTTTGTGGAAACTCTATTTATTGTTATGCTTGTACATTATTTGTGAAAAAAAAAATGTGTATTCTTAATTTGTTGTTGTTTTGTGTTCCATTACAGCTGAACGGCATACGGCGATTTATTAAATATTCTGGGTTTCGTCCACTCGGAGTATTTAATAGAGTCTGTCGTAAGTCATTGGTTGTTTTTCGTTTTAACTCCCGTGTTATTCGAGAGGCTACCCGGGAGTTACAATGGACAATGTACTCTCGCGTGGTGCCACATATCAGCTCAATCTTATTACTGGGCGAGGAAAGGACAGGCGCGTTATTGATGTCAGGGAACGGTGTTAAGCAATAGGAAAGAAGAAGTGTCAAGGACTTCTCGGACTGCATAATTTTTCAGGTGCTAATTGGGGTGGAAAATTTGTCGGTATATCAAAGAAACGATGGATAATGTCATATCTAACACATGACCCAAACAGCGATGTTATCGCAGCATTCACAAATTTCGGCGATGAGTCACTGAATCAACTAGGGATGTACTCGAAGGGTTCGTTTGCAACGTATATTCAAAGATCACAAAATGCCAGAAGATCGATGATTTGCACTGGGAACTGTTTCGGTCGAAGAACCTGGAAGGCGAAAAACTACCACCAACAGTCGGAGCACTGACACCGCATCTGCAAAGAGCGAACTACGTCGCACGGATCGGTAGGAGCTACAAACATGCAACACCTACATGTACGATTCCATCTATATTGGATCACGGATGAGAGCGGTCCGTTGATGGAGACATAATTCCAGTGAAAAGTTTGGAATTGCCGGCTCCAGAAGCTGTACTGGAACTGATTAAGTGTGGTTGCAGGACACAGTGTTCTCGCAATTGCTCTTGTGTTAAAAATGTACTCCTTTGTACTGCTCTGTGCAAGTGTAGCGATTGCGAGAACACTGTGGACTACAACATTTCAGATGACCAGGATTCCCACGAGGATTAGGTGATGACATTCGAATCAGCGACGCGAACAACATATCCATGTAAATTTTAATAAATGTGGAAAATATGTTTTATGTACTTTGGCCGCCATTTTGTTTCTGTCGACCATCTTGAATGGTAGAATTACATGGGTCTATACTATTTAAATGGCAATTTATCAACAATAAGTACTGACTGAAATCCGTTTATATGTGTGATAGATTCGAGAAATAGGTTGTAATGGATATATTAGTGTGTATTTATGACAATCTAAGATAGCCGCCAATGGTTCAAAATGGCTGTCAGAATAAAATGACAGCAATTATTTATTTGGAATCCAAAGTAAAATAAGTTACACAACATATTACACACAAATCTAGCTGTTCTGAAGGTAATGGAACTCAACATCGTGGTTGAATTAAAGAAACAAGAGGGCCATGATGGCCCTAATTCGCTCACCTGACTCCATGAACACCAGAGGAGAATGTGACATTGAGTTTATGTGTTTTAAGCGATGACTCTCATTTTACCAAATCTGAAAATGCTTCACCCAAGGATCTTAACTTACTATGAAGTTTGGCCAGCATCGGCCATGTGGTTCCTGAGAAAAAAACGTTCAAAATCTCGAATAAATGGACCTTTTGGCGACCATCATGGATGACATAATCATCCGATTCCGACAAATATTGCACCAGAGCAATCGCCTCATCGATACCTTCAATTTGATATATGACATGAGCATATTCGATCAAAAATAAAATTTGACCCCACGGGCCACGCCCATTTTTGACCTCGGGGTCACCATTTTAACACCTTTGAAATAGCATTCTACATCGATCATTCCTACCAAGTTTCGTCAAAATCTGGCTGGCGGTTCATGAGAAGAAGATTTTTTAAGAATTTCTGCTATTTTTAGACGGCGGCCATCTTGGATTAGCGACGACCTCCGTTTCAACAAATCTGAAAAGGCTTCACCCATGGACCCTAAAGGTTTGGCCACCATGGGCCAAGCGGTTCATGTGAATTTTTTTTCTCAAATCTCTAGTAAAACAACGACCTTTTGACCTTTTGGCGGCCATCTTGGATGACATGACCATCCAATTTTGACAAAAAATGTACCAGAGCGATCGCCACTTTGATACCTTCGATTTGATATAGACATGACCATATTCAGTCAAAAATAAAATTTGACCCCAATTTGACCCCACAGGCCATGCCCATTTTTGACCCCGGGGTCACCATTTTAACAACTTTGAAAGAGCATTGTACATCGATCATTCCTACCAAGTTTCGTCGAAATCCGGCAAGCGGTTCATGAGAAGAAGATATTTTAAGAATTTATGCTATTTGTAGATTAGCGATGACCTCCATTTTAACAAATCTGAAAAGGCTTCACCCATGGACCATAACTTTTAAGTTTGGCTACCATGGGCCAAGCGGTTCGAGTGAAGAAGAATTTTGAAATCTCTGATAAAAGAACGACCTTTTGACCTTTCAGTGGCCATCTTGGATGACATAACCATCCAATTTCGACAAAAAATGTACAAAGCGATCGCCTCGTTGATACCTTTGATTTGATATATAACATGACCATATTCGGTCAAAAATAAAATTTGACCCCAATTTGACCCCACGAGCCACGCCTATTTTTGGCCCCGGGGTCACCATTTTAACAACTTTGAAAGAGCATTGTACATCGATCATTCCTAGCAAGTTTCGTCTAAATCCGGCTGGCGGTTCGTGAGAAGAAGATTTTTTAAGAATTTATGCTATTTTTAGACGGCGGCCATCTTGGATTAGCGATGACCTCCATTTTTACAAATCTGAAAAGGCTTCACCCATGGACCATAACTTTTAAGTTTGGCTACCATGGGCCAAGCGGTTCATGTGAAGAAGAATTTTGAAATCTCTAATAAAAGATCAACCTTTTGACATTTTGGCGGCCATCTTGGATGACATAAACATCTGATTTCGACAATAAATGCACCAGAGTGATCGCCTCGTTGATACCTTCGATGTGATATATGACATGACCATATTCGGTTAAAAATAAAATAAAACCCCAATTTGACCCCACGGGCCACGCCCATTTTTGACCCCGGGGTTAGCCTTTTAACAACTTTGAAAGAGCATTGTACATCGATCATTCGTACTAAGTTTTGTCCAAATCCGGTTCGCGGTTCTTGAGAAGAAGATTTTTGAAGAATTTGTGCTATTTTTATACGGCGGCCATCTTGGATTACGTAATGACGTCATTTTAACAATTTTGTAATCCCCCTACCTAAGGACCATGACCATAAAGTTTGGTGACTATAGGCCCAATGGTTACCGAGGAGAAGACGTTTGAAAATGTTCACGGACGACGGACGACGACGGACACATTGCGGTAACAATAGCTCACATGAGCTTCGCTCAGGTGAGCTAAAAATTCATTTTTGGCGCCCATTTTGTTTTTTACTTTATATATTTGGAGGCCCAGTGCAATATATCGGATTAGATTGTATACGTAGGTCATTATCCTAACGGTTTAAGTCAAGAAACTACAAACATCATGTAGCACAACCCGATTTATACTTGCTATATATCTTTGGATAAGGAGGAAATGTCACTAAGTTCAAGATGGCCGCCAAATATCCAAGATGGCGGCGAAAAAAATGGCACCAAATTTTGTTCAGCTCAGTGTGACATAAATAACAAAGTAAGACAATAACATCGTTTCTACTAAAATAATCCGACGGGAATAGTATATATCAACACAGCATTTCCTACTATAATCAATGCGTATTCTTCTAAAATAAGTGCGTAAAATACACCAATACGCAGCTTATCTGGAGCTCTGAGCTACATGTACAGGTGCAACAGGTGTTTTAGCAGAGCTACGAGTGTACACCTAGCAAAACCAATGCTATGTGCAGTGTTGCGCCTATAGCGAGCCTAGGGGACATATTCCTATCTAAACTAGAAATCAGTAATACTGATGTCAAAAACTTTAAAGGTACTCAGTAGGCAACATGTTCTTTATATCAGATACATCATCTGAGACTTTTTCTGGCAAAATAAACATTCATTCACCAATACTCCAATGTATTGATTGGTATTATTATACATTTTGTATCAGACGTAAATTTCCACACTGATATCAGGGGTGATAACCGTGTTTCCTTAAAATCTTAACGGACATTACTATATATCTGCTGTATTTATTTTTTGATGTGCAATGATCATACTTTATAATCTGTCGAAAATATTATTTTTTCAGGTGACACATTTAATTAGTATAAATAATTAAAAAATAGCATGCCTCATTTGAATATGAAAATAGCCTGATACCACCGCGAGTCACTAGAACTGGTGGAATAGTGACACAAATATACACTTATTTAATTCCTATTAAGAACATTTTGTGTCTACTGAGTGAGCATGTACCTTTAACACAAACTTCTAAGTCATTTGACCTTGAGCACAGGAGCTGCATGGGTCAACCATATAATGAAAATATGGATGATGACAAATAAGCATATGAAATTTCAAGTTACTCTGACTTATGGTAACAGAGACAGTAGGGAGGTGAAAACTTTAATGTAAATCTCAGGCAGACAGATGAACAGACAGACAGGGTGTCGTCTATATGTACCCAGACATTTTGTTTGGGGTACATAAAAATTCAATGTGACTATTATGTCCCTTAAATTTAACAATCTGCCTATCCTTTTGAAGAGAAAACACCCAAACTCTGACATTGAGCCCTTGAATCAGAGACTGAGGCACGAGGCTGTACTACCTGCGGCACCCACTTTGGCGAGACAAAACTGGTGACCTCGATGACCGGCAGGCCCGCAGAGGACAGCCGGTTGACCAGTTCTATCTTTGCTGTGGTCGGCACCATCTCCTGGAATGAATCACAGACATATGTGGCTGTGACTGGAGAAATGGGGCTTATGGGTTATGGTACCAGACTGCAGGTGTGTAGCTGATCAGGAGCTAGGTTGGCCACAAACTTAATACCATAAGCCCCATTTCTCCAGTCATAGTTATATATATGGCTGTGGCTGAAAAAATGGGGCTTATGGGTTTTGCGACCAGTGTAGATCCAGATCAGCCTGTGCATCTGCACAGTCTGATCAGGATCTGCCCTGTTTGCCATTGAATCAATGAAACACCCATCATGCTTCTAACAAGCAATATGGATTGTTATCAGCATACAGGAGTTTAGTCTTTGATCAGGAGCTACGCTGGTCACAAATCCCATAAGCCCCATTTCTCCGGTCATAGCCACATATATAACATATATAAACATATATGATTGTAACTGGAGAAATGGGGATTATGGGATTTGTGACTGCTGTAGGTCCTTATTAAACTAGAAATGGACGCTTGTCGACAAGCGCATGTGTATCCCCCTCCCCAGATACACAAGTAGTTTGAAAAAAGGGTGATCGAGTTATGCTCCGGAGACAAAATCGGTGACGGACAAAGGGAGATAACTAAACAATTAGTGATGCAAGAGTTGTCATTCTTGCGCGACACACCTTTAGGGTCTATGCATGTGTGAAGCTACTGGAGCGCAGAATTATTTGTTAATAGTCCTATATTTATGTACATATATCTGCACAGGTGCACATAATGCCACAATATTTTCAACACAGTTGACGGAAATGTAATATAGAATGTAAATAAAAAAAATAATGCTCGCTACTGGAGCCGAGAATTTTTTTTAATAGTCCTATATTTATCTACATATATCTGCACAGGTCCACATACTGCCACAATATTGTCAACACAGTTTAGGTAAATATAATAATTTAGCTGTATAAATTACCTGTAATAAGTTAGTGGTCAGTTAAAAAATTGAAAAAGAATGTAAAAAAAAAAATTAAAAAAAAAATTGAAAAAAAAAGTTGAAAAATTAAAAATAATAATGCTTGCTACTGGAGCCCAGAATTTCTTTTTAATAGTCCTATATTTATCTACATATATCTGCACAGGTCCACATAATGCCACAATATTTTCAACACAGTTTACGGAAATGTAATATACAAATTTCTTTTTTAAAAATAATGCTCGCTACTGGAGCCCAGAATTTTTGTTAATAGTCCTATATATTTATCTACATATATCTGCACAGGTCCACATACTGCCACAATATTGTCAACACAGTTTACGGAAATGTAATAATGTACCTGTATAAATTACCTGTAATAAGTTAGTGGTCAGTTAAAAAATTGAAAAAGAATTTAAAAAAAAAATGGAAAAAAAAATTAAATTAAAAAAAAAGAAAAAGAATAATGCTCCCTACTGGAGCCCAGAATGTTTTTTAATAGTCCTATATGTATCTACATATCATATATACACAGGTCCACATATTCCCACAATATTTTCAACACAGTTTACGGAAATGTAATATAATCATTTACCTGTATAAACTAGAAATGGACGCTTTTCGACAAGCGCATGTGTATCCCCCTCCCCAGATACACAAGTAGTTTGAAAAAAGGGTGTTCGAGTTATGCTCCGGAGACAAAATCAGTGACGGAAAAACAAAGGGAGATAACTAAAGAATTAGTGATGCAAGAGTTGTCATTCTTGCGGGACACACCTTTAGGGTCGTGGTCTATGCATGTGTGAAGTTTCATGAAAATATTCCAAAGGGTGTTCGAGTTATGCTCCAGACACGAAATCAGTGCACGAAACAACAAAGGGAGATAACTAAGAAATTAACGACGCAAGAGTTGTCATTCTTACGTGCGACACACCTTTGGGTCGTCTTCTATGCATGTGTGAAGTTTAATAAACTAGAAAATGTGTTCATAGAACACGGATGTCCCGCTTTGATAATAAATGAGGCCAAATTGCAAGTCAAAATTTTCTTTTACCTGAGCGTTAAAGTTTTTGAAGCACCAAGTATGTGACCTTCACCCTGGGCTTGGCGGGGGCAGGACAAACGTGGATTTGGCACAGGGCGGTAGAGGACCATTAGAGCAATGCATATATGAAATATGAAGCTGATCCGTGAAAGAAAACAGAAATTATAAGATATTTACCTGAGCATTAAAGTTTTTGAAGCACTAAGTATATGATGTTAACCCTGGGCTTGGCGGGGGCGGGACGAACGTGGATTTGACACAGGGCGGTAGAGGACCATTAGAGCAACGATATATGAAATATGAAGTTGATCCGTGAATGGAAAGAAAAATTATAAGATATTTACCTGAGCATTAAAGTTTTTGAAGCACCAAGTATGTGACCTTGACCCTGGGATTGGCTGGGGGCAGGACGAACGTGGATTTGGCACAGGGCGGTAGAGGACCATTAGAGCAATGCGTATATGAAATATGAAGATGATCCATGAAAGAAAACAGAAATTATAAGATATTTACCCGAGCGTTAAAGTTTTTGAAGCACTAAGTATGTGACCTTGACCCTGGGCTTGGCGGGGGGGGGGCAGGACGAACGTGGATTTGGCACAGGGCGGTAGACGACCATTAGAGCAACGCGTATATGAAATATGAAGTTGATCCGTGAATGGAAATAAAAATTATAAGATATTTACCTGAGCGTTAAAGTTTTTGAAGCACCAAGTATGTGACCTTGACCCTGGGATTGGTGGGGCAGGACGAACGTGGATTTGGCACAGGGCGGTAGAGGACCATTAGAGCAATGCGTATATGAAATATGAAGATGATCCATGATCCATGAAAGAAAACAGAAAGTATAAGATATTTACCCAAGCGTTAATGTTTTTGAAGCACTAAGTATGTGACCTTGACCCTGGGCTTGACGGGGCAGAACGAACGTGGATTTGGCACAGGGCGGTAGAGGACCATTAGAGCAATGCGTATATGCGTGTTCGAGTTATGCTTTGGATACAAAATCAGAGCACGAAACAACAAAGGGAGATAAGTAAACAAGAATTCCGCGGAATCAGATGCCTCGCCTTGTCCCGCCTTGACCTCGAGCCTGGGCCCGAAAGCAATTTTCACTGGCCGAACATATTATACAATTATTGACTAGTGAACCATAGAATATCAGATTATATTCTATGGCTCACTAGTCAATAATTGTTTTATTATATGATAATAGTCTGTATATAGCACTTACGACCTTATGCTACTAGACAAAAATTGAAAAAGAATTTGAAAAAAAAAATGAAAAAAAAAAATGGAAAAAAAGTTTAAAAATTAAAAATAATAATGCTTGCTACTGGAGCCCAGAATTTTTTTTAATATCCTATATTTATCTACATATATCTGCACAGGTCCACATAAGCCACAATATTTTCAACACAGTTTACGGAAATGTAATATAATCATTTACCTGTATAAATTACCTGTAAGTGGTCAATGGTCAGTTGCACATGCTAGCACATGTACATGAATAGTCTGTATATAGCACTTACGACCTTCTGCTACTGGACAAAAATTGAAAAATAATTTGAAAAAAAAAAATGAAAAAAAAAAAATGGAAAAAAAAAGTTTAAAAATAATAATGCTTGCTATTGGAGACCAGATTTTTTTTTAATAGTCCTATATTTATCTCATATATCTGCAGAGGTCCACATAATGCCACAATATTTTCAACACAGTACCCAATGTAGTGATTTACCTGTATAAATTACCTGGTCAGCAGTGGTCAAGCAGTGGTCAAGCAGTGGACATCTGCACATGCTAGCCCATGCTTAGCACATGGTTCTCCCAGTTTCTATTGTTCTCTCTACAGGTAAGGTGTACAGAGCACATGAGAAAAGGTATACAGAGCAGACGAGAAAACAGGTCTTCATGCATTATTGTCCAGTTTGTAGAGTGCGCAAAACAAAAAAGGGAGATAACTGAAAAATTAGCTACGCAAGAGTTGTCATTCTTGTGCGCGACACACCTCCGGGTCGTGGTCTATGCATGTGTGAAGTTTCATGAAAATATTCCAAAGGGTGGTCGAGTTATGCTCCGGACAGGAAATCAGTGAGCGAAAACAAAAAAGGGAGATAACTCAAAAATTAGCTATGCAAGAGTTGTCATTCTTGTGCACGACACACCTTCGGTTCGTGGTCTAATTGAATGTGTTAAGTTTCATAAAAATATTCCAAAGGGTGGTCGAGTTATGGTCAATCAGTGCGCGAAACAAAAAAGGGAGATAACTCAAAAATTAGCTATGCAAGAGTTGTCATTCTTGTGCGCGACACACCTTCGGGTCGTGGTCTATGCATGTGTGAAGTTTCATGAAAATATTCGAAAGGGTGGTGGAGTTATGCTCCGGACACGAAATCAGTGCGAGAAACAAAAAAAGGGAGATAACTCAAAAATTAGCTATGCAAGAGTTGTCATTCTTGTGCGCGACACACCTTCGGGTCGTGGTCTATGCATGTGTGAAGTTTCATGAAAATATTCCAAAGGGTGTTCGAGTTATGCTCCGGACAAGAAGTGTCTACGGCGGACGCGGACCGCGGACGCGGACGCGGACGCGGACGCGGACGCGGACGCGGCGCGCTGTCAAATCCATAGTATCCCCCGACGGTAGTCTGGGGGATACAATTACCTGTAAGTGGTCAGTGGTCAGTTGCACATGCTAGCACATGCACAGGTGAATAGTCTGTATATAGCACTTACCACCTTATGCTACTAGACAAAAATTGAAAAATAATTTGAAAAAAAAAATGAAAAAAAAAATGGAAAAAAAAAGTTTAAAAATAATAATGCTTGCTACTGGAGCCCAGAATTTTTTTTTAATAGTCCTATATTTATCTACATATATCTGCACAGGTCCACATAATGCCACAATATTTTCAACACAGTTTACGGAAATGTAATATAATCATTTACCTGTATAAATTACCTGTAAGTGGTCAGTGGTCAGTTGCACATGCTAGCACATGTACAGGTGAATAGTCTGTATATAGCACTTACGACCTTCTGCTACTGGACAAAAATTGAAAAATAATTTGAAAAAAAAAATGAAAAAAAAAAAATGGAAAAAAAAAAATTTAAAAAATAATAATGCTTGCTATTGGAGACCAGATTTTTTTTAATAGTCCTATATTTATCTACATATATCTGCAGAGGTCCACATAATGCCACAATATTTTCAACACAGTACCCAATGTAGTGATTTACCTGTATAAATTACCTGGTCAGCAGTGGTCAAGCAGTGGTCAAGCAGTGGACATCTGCACATGCTAGCCCATGCTTAGCACATGGTTCTCCCAGTTTCTATTGTTCTCTCTACAGGTAAGGTGTACAGAGCACATGAGAAAAAGGTATACAGAGCAGACGAGAAAACAGGTCTTCATGCATTATTGTCCAGTTTGTAGAGTGCGCAAAACAAAAAAGGGAGATAACTGAAAAATTAGCTACGCAAGAGTTGTCATCTTGTGCGCGACACACCTCCGGGTCGTGGTCTATGCATGTGTGAAGTTTCATGAAAATATTTCCAAATGGGTGGGTGGCGAGTTATGCTCCGGACAGGAAATCAGTGAGCGAAAACAAAAAAGGGAGATAACTCAAAAATTAGCTATGCAAGAGTTGTCATTCTTGTGCACGACACACCTTCGGTTCGTGGTCTAATTGAATGTGTTAAGTTTCATAAAAATATTCCAAAGGGTGGTCGAGTTATGGTCAATCAGTGCGCGAAACAAAAAAGGGAGATAACTCAAAAATTAGCTATGCAAGAGTTATCATTCTTGTGCGCGACACACCTTCGGGTCGTGGTCTATGCATGTGTGAAGTTTCATGAAAATATTCCAAAGGGTGTTCGAGTTATGCTCCGGACAAGAAGTGTCTACGGCGGACCGCGGACCGCGGACGCGGACGCGGACGCGGACGCGGACGCGGACGCGGACGCGGCGCGCTGTCAAATCCATAGTATCCCCCGACGGTAGTCTGGGGGATACAATTACCTGTAAGTGGTCAGTGGTCAGTTGCACATGCTAGCACATGCACAGGTGAATAGTCTGTATATAGCACTTACCACCTTATGCTACTAGACAAAAATTGAAAAATAATTTGAAAAAAAAAATGAAAAAAAAAATGGAAAAAAAAAGTTTAAAAATAATAATGCTTGCTACTGGAGCCCAGAATTTTTTTTTAATAGTCCTATATTTATCTACATATATCTGCACAGGTCCACATAATGCCACAATATTTTCAACACAGTTTACGGAAATGTAATATAATCATTTACCTGTATAAATTAATACCTGTAAGTGGTCAGTGGTCAGTTGCACATGCTAGCACATGCACAGGTGAATAGTCTGTATATAGCACTTACGACCTTATGCTACTATACAAAAATTGAAAAATAATTTGAAAAAAAAAATGAAAAAAAAGAAAATGAAAAAAAAAAAAAAATGAAAAAAAAAAAAAATGGAAAAAATAAGTTTAAAAATAATAATGCTTGCTACTGGAGCCCAGATTTTTTATAATAGTCCTATATTTATCTACATATATCTGCACAGGTCCACATAATGCCATAATATTTTCAACACAGTTTACGGAAATGTAATATACAATTTTTTGTTAAAAAAAATAATGCTCGCTACTGGAGCCCAGAATTTTTGTTAATAGTCCTATATTTATCTACATATATCTGCACAGGTCCACATACTGCCACAATATTGTCAACACAGTTTACGGAAATGTAATAATGTACCTGTATAAATTACCTGTAATAAGTTAGTGGTCAGTTAACAAATTGAAAAAGAATTTAAAAAAAAAATGGAAAAAAAAATTAAATTAAAAAAAAGAAAAAGAATAATGCTCCCTACTGGAGCCCAGAATGTTTTTTAATATTCCTATATTTATCTACATATCATATATACACAGGTCCACATATTCCCACAATATTTTCAACACAGTTTACGGAAATGTAATATAATCATTTACCTGTATAAATTACCTGTAAGTGGTCAGTGGTCAGTTGCACATGCTAGCACATGCACAGGTGAATAGTCTGTATATAGCACTTACCACCTTATGCTACTAGACAAAAATTGAAAAATAATTTGAAAAAAAAAAATGAAAAAAAAAAATGAGAAAAAAAAATGGAAAAAAAAAATTTAAAAATAATAATGCTTGCTACTGGAGCCCAGAATTTTTTTTAATATTCCTATATTTATCTACATATATCTGCACAGGTTCACATAATGCCACAATATTTTCAACACAGTTTACGGAAATGTAATATAATCATTTACCTGTATAAATTAATACCTGTAAGTGGTCAGTGGTCAGTTGCACATGCTAGCACATGCACAGGTGAATAGTCTGTATATAGCACTTACGACCTTATGCTACTAGACAAAAATTGAAAAATAATTTGAAAAAAAAAATGAAAAAAAGAAAATGAAAAAAAAATAATAAAAAAATGAAGAAAAAAAAAATGGAAAAAATAAGTTTAAAAATAATAATGCTTGCTACTGGAGCCCAGATTTTTTTTAATAGTCCTATATTTATCTACATATATCTGCACAGGTCCACATAATGCCACAATATTTTCAACACAGTTTACGGAAATGTAATATACAATTTTTTTTTTTAAAAATAATGCTCGCTACTGGAGCCCAGAATTTTTGTTAATAGTCCTATATTTATCTACATATCTGCACAGGTCCACATACTGCCACAATATTGTCAACACAGTTTACGGAAATGTAATAATGTACCTGTATAAATTACCTGTAATAAGTTAGTGGTCAGTTAAAAAATTGAAAAAGAATTAAAAAACAAAATGGAAAAAAAAATTAAATTAAAGAAAAAAAAGAAAAAGAATAATGCTCCCTACTGGAGCCCAGAATGTTTTTTAATATTCCTATATTTATCTACATATCATATATACACAGGTCCACATATTCCCACAATATTTTCAACACAGTTTACGGAAATGTAATATAATCATTTACCTGTATAAATTACCTGTAAGTGGTCAGTGGTCAGTTGCACATGCTAGCACATGCACAGGTGAATAGTCTGTATATAGCACTTACGACCTTCTGCTACTGGACAAAAATTTAAAAATAATTTGAAAAAAAAAATGAAAAAAAAAAATGAAAAAAAAAAAAAAAAAAAATGGAAAGAAAAAGTTTAAAAATAATAATGCTTGCTACTGGAGCCCAGATTTTTTTTTAATAGTCCTATATTTATCTACATATATCTGCACAGGTCCACATAATGCCACAATATTTTCAACACAGTACCCAATGTAGTAATTTACCTGTATAAATTACCTGTGGTCAGCAGTGGTCAAGCACTGGACATTTGCACATGCAAGCCCATGCTAGCACATGGTTCTCCCAGTCTCTATTGTTCTCTCTACAGGTAAGGTGTACAGAGCACACGAGAAAAGGTGTACAGAGCAGACGAGAAAACGGGTCTTCATGCATTATTGTCCAGTTTGTAGAGTGCGCAAAACAAAAAAGGGAGATAACTCAAAAATTAGCTACGCAAGAGTTGTCATTCTTGTGTGCGACACACCTCCGGGTCGTGGTCTATGCATGTGTGAAGTTTCATGAAAATATTCCAAAGGGTGGTCGAGTTATGCTCCGGACAGGAAATCAGTGCGCGAAAACAAAAAAGGGAGATAACTAAAAAAATAGCTATGCAAGAGTTGTCATTCTTGTGCACGACACACCTTCGGTTCGTGGTCTAATTGAATGTGTTAAGTTTCATAAAAATATTCCAAAGGTGGTCGAGTTATGGTCAATCAGTGCGCAAAACAAAAAAGGGAGATAACTCAAAAATTACCTATGCAAGAGTTGTCATTCTTGTGCGCGACACACCTTCGGGTCGTGGTCTATGCATGTGTGAAGTTTCATGAAAATATTCCAAAGGGTGGTGGAGTTATGCTCCGGACACGAAATCAGTGCGAGAAACAAACAAGAAACGAGGCAAAGCCACGAAGGCCAGGTTTTTTCCAAGCATGGACACTTGGATAACATAATTATACCCACATTTTGTAGACTACAAAATGCCGACGATATCGCGCTTTCCGCAAGCGGGTGCGACAATGATGATAAACACCCATGTGAAGTATCAAGGTAATGGGTGAAGCAGTTGCAGAGATATAGTACACGAAAAAACTTTAACAAATAAATTCAAAGTAATTTGACCTTGACATTGCGCACAGGGGCCGGACGGTTGGGGGTTAGAGTGAAAATATGGACGATGATAAACACCCATGTGAAGTTTCAAGGTAATGGGCGAAGCAGTTGCAGAGATATAGTATAACAAAAAAGTTTTAACCAAAACATTTAACCAGACGTACGTTAAAAAGTTAACGTTGAAAATGGCTAAGTCAATTACGTAGAAATAATAGGTGAAGGTAAAAAAATGGTCACATGTTGGATAGTTGTATGTGGTAGGCACCCCTTGGTTATGAAGCTGTGAAAGTTTGGTGGTCCTAGGTGGTACAGTACCAAAGAAATGGACTTAAACACGAAAACTTAACATTGTAAACGCGAAAAGTTAACATTGAAAATGGCTAAGTCGACTGCGCGGAAAAAATGGGTCAAGTTAAAAAAAAAGTAACATGTTGGATAAGTGATATGCGGTGGGCACCCCTTGATTATGAAGCTGTGAAAGTTTGGTGGTCCTAGGTGGTACAGTACCAAAGAAATGGACTTAAACACGAAAACTTAACATTGAAAACGCGAAAATTTAACATTGAAAATGGCTAAGTCGATTGCGCGGAAAAAATGGGTGAAGTTAAAAAAAAAGTAACATGTTGGATAGTGATATGTGGTGGGCACCCCTTGATTATGAAGCTGTGAAAGTTTGGTGGTCCTAGGTGGTACAGTACCAAAGAAATGGACTTAAACACGAAAACTTAACATTGAAAACGCGAAAACTTAACATTGAAAATGGCTAAGTCGATTGCGCAGAAAAAATGGGTCAAGTTAAAAAAAAAGCAACATGTTGGATAGTGATATGTGGTGGGCACCCCTTGATTATGAAGCTGTGAAAGTTTGGTGGTCCTAGGTGGTACAGTAACAAAGAAATGGACTCAAACACGAAAAGTTAACATTGAAAATGGCTAAGTCGACTGAGCGGAAAAAATGGGTCAAGTTAAAAAAAAAAAGTAACATGTTGGATAGTGATATGTGGTGGGCACCCCTTGATTATGAAGCTGTGAAAGTTTGGTGGTCCTAGGTGGTACAGTACAAAGAAATGGACTCAAACACGAAAACTTAACATTGATTGTGGACGCCGCCCGCCGCACCCGCCCACTCCCACTCCCGCCCGCCCGCCCGGCTTTCGCCAATCCAATAGCCTGGATTTTTTTTCAAAAAACCTGGCTAAAAAGGGAGATAACTAAAAAATTAGCTATGCAAGAGTTGTCATTCTTGTGCACGACACACCTTCGGGTCGTGGTCTATGCATGTGTGAAGTTTCATGAAAATATTCCAAAGGGTGTTCGAGTTATGCTCCGGACAAGAAGTGTCTGCGGCGGACGCGGACGCGGCGCGCTGTCAAATCCATAGTATCCCCCGACGGAGTCCGGGGGATACAATAATACACTCATATAGCCTGATAATGATCTATGTTGCTTGTTAGAAGCTTGACATGTGTTTTATTGAATAGCGAACAGTCCGGATGCACAGGTTGATCTGAATCTATACTGGTCGCAAAACCCATAAACCCCAGTCACATTCATATATGTGCCCTTGACTGGAGAAATGGGGCTTATGGTATTAATTTATGGCCAGTCTAGCTCCTGATCAGCAAGTACACACCTGCAGTCTGGATATGTGGAAGCACATGCTGTTCAATGTCTACACTTATCACGATGCCATAAGTACCATTTCTCAAATCGCATAATCATCCACATTGAATCTGACAAAAGTGAGCTTATAAGCCTTGTCAACTAGTGTATATCCAGACCAATATACATCTACACTGTCTGATAATGAACCACATTGTTTACCGAGTCATAATGGAGGTTTGATTTATCAAATGGTGAACAATGAACATCATGATCAGTAGCCGATTTCACCAACATTGCAAAGTACCGTATACTTACGGTATCTAGAAAAGTATACTTTGAGGGAGTAATCATTTATTTTTCACGAAATGCATTATTTCATATAGAACTAACGACTGCATATATTTGATGATTAAAAGTATGCAGAATTATTATACTGAATTTATTACATTATCACAGCCCACTTGTAGCACATACTTTGTGGGAGAAATTTTAAATTTTAGGATAAATTTATTAATTTTTATTATACTGAATTTATTTCCTTATCACAGCCATTTTGGCTGTAATAATGAAATAAATTCAGTATGATAAAAAAAATAAAATTTTAGGATAAATTTATTAATTTTTATTATACTGAATTTATTGCATTATCACAGCCATTTTGATAATGAAATAAATTCAGCATAATAAATTTATCCTAAAATTTAAAATTTCTCCCTCAAAGTATACTTATCTAGCAAAGTACATGTATACTTTGCAATGTTGGTGAAATAGGCTACAGACTGTGTGATGTTTGCCTTTACCTGTTGGCTTGCAAGGGCAATAACCCTGAGTTTCCTCATTGATGACAGGGATGTAATCACAGGTTCAACAGTTGTAGATTTTTGTTCTTCTGCATATTCAAAACATTTTTTTCAATGGCAGTATTAACCCTTAGACCGCTACTCACAACAATTGTCATCTGCTGTTGATTTTATACCTTGCCTTATTTCTCAATAAAAACATGGTTTGACAGCACTTAAGAATCATTTCCAATGGAAACTAGAGGATTGTTTTTCAGACAAAAACATATGTCTCCCCCAATACCACCACTGCATGTTATCAGGACTTGGAAAAGTAGAATTTAAGGCAGCAACAGCATATATGTAGCTACCTTGTATTTTCTGCATACTCTTGAAGATACGCGCGACACAAGTTGAATATCCCCACTTGTCACTAAGTCAAGAGCCATAACCGTGAATACTGGATGAATCCGCATCTAAAACACCAGGTGCGCAACTTCACACGATGACCAGTATTCCTGTAAAGTTTTGCGACTCTAACTGAAATACTTTTGAAGATACGCGCAACACAATTTGAATATCCCCACTTTTCAATAAGTCAAGGGCCATAACTTCGTGAATACTGGATGAATCCACATCTAAAACACCAGGTGCGCAATTTCACATGATGACCAGTATTCCTGTAAAGTTTCGCGACTAACTGAAATACTTTTGGAGATACGCGCGACACAAGTTGAAAATCCCCACTTTTCACTAAGTCAAGGGCCATAACTCCGTGAATACTGGATGAATCCGCATCTAAAACCCCAGGGGCCCGTTTCACTAAACTTCTTACGATAAGAAATTATCGTACAAACTTCTTAGGCGCATTTTACCGTTTCACTAACGTCAACTTCGTGCGAACTTTCTTGCGAAATTCGTAACTTTCCTCGTAAGTCTACGATAGGTACATGTATTGGGCTGTTTTTAGCACAAGTATCACGGCCGCCATAAATGTATTCCATGAATAACATCGCCGTCAAATCGGCGGTGCATATTTCGACCTATAGGTTTCGCCATATCCTTCCGTCTGTCTGTCTTTTTTTTTGGCATTACATAGTAACGATACACCCTTCCGCATTAATACAATTACCCTCACTACTGATTGTACGTCCGTTCGTCTGTTTATTTTTATTTTTTTTTTTGTCTGTTTGTGTGTTTATTTTTTGGAAGTTTTTGTAAGTTTCTCAAATCACTTATAGGGTTCGTAAGTTCGTAGACAGACTGGATTATCTAGCTTTAGCTACTTATCAGATATCCAGCAAATGCAACCCAGATATAACGTGGCTTATAGCGTAGTGACTAACTAAACTCGTAGCTGTTGATCATTTAGTCCAGCAAATGCAGCCTGATATAACGTGGCTTATAGAATAGTGACTCACTATACTTATAGCTATTAATCAGTTAGCCCAACAAATTCAGCCCGATATACAACGTGGCTTATGGAGTACATGTAGTTACTCACTCTAATTGTAGCTGTTGATCAGTTAGCCCAACAAATGCAGCTTGGTATAACGTGGCTTATAATTGTAGATGCTTATCAGTTATCCCAACAAATGCAGCCTGATATAATGTGGCTTATGGAGTAGTTACTCACTATAATTTTATCTTCAGATCAGTTAGCCAGCAAATGCAGCCTGATATAATGTGGTTTAAGGAGGAGTGATTCACTATAATTGTAGTGTGGTGTAGGGGTGAAATGGATGAAAACACAAATCAAATAACTTTCAAAAGTAATATATGTAATGTGTTGTCATATTAGGAATATTACCCATGTCCGTCTAATGTTCGCAGCCATTTCCAGAATATTTTCAGAAAACAACATTTTTTTGTTCCTGTATACTGTATGGTACATCGAGTTGCCATCTCTGCCATCGTTGTATATACAGCCATCTTACAGTTTCATCACTTCGACCGTTTGACACATACAGAAAATAATATGACAGAAAAAGTATTACAATGTTGTGCAATACATTATAGACAGATATGACAACAGCATGCTATAAATATTATGCCAGAAACCTATACAACAGGTTAAGGTCATGTAAGGCCTGGCCAACTGGTTCGAATATGGGTATGTCAAATTGTTTGTGGTATGTGTCAAACGCCACAAGAGGTACAAATTACTGATGGATTGCATATACTAAGATGGCCAATATAGCAACTCCATACCCCGTATAGTATACAGTACAAGCTAAAACAAATCAAAATCACATTTGAGATCATCAAAGACTCAAGCACTTGAAACTTTGCAGACACTGGTTACCCTGCGCTACCTGGCGAAGGGTGAGTTCTACTCGGAGGCCGTCAACATCCACGGTGTCTCTAGGAGTTTGGTTTCTCGGTGTATTAATGATGTTGTCTCAGCCATCAATAATCGACTGGACAACATCAGTTTTCCAACCGAGGAACAAGACCTGGACAACTGTTAAAAAAAAATGCCTTTTACAGTGTGGCCAGGATTCCGAACACCCTGGGCGCCGTCGATGGGACACTCAGTGTCAGTCCAATTCACTTTCATGGTTGTTAACATGCTGGACTAAGGAAGTTGATTTGACAGCTGTCGTCTGGTTGTCAAAGTCGGACCGGAAGTTTACATTCAAAGGGCTTGATGAATTTCCAATACTGAAGAATTCTTAAGAAGTTTGTAACTTATGAAATTTTGCACGAACATGTTAGTGAAACGCACATAAGAAGTTTGCAAGAAGTTCGTACGAAAAGTATCGTAGACGTAAGAAAGTTTGTAGCGTAAGAAGTTTATTGAAACGGGCCCCAGGTGCGCAACTTCACACGATGACCAGTATTACTGTAAAGTTTCACGACTCTAACTGAAATACCGTACATTTGGAGATACGCGCGACACAAGTTGAAAATCCCCAATTTTCGCTAAGTCAAGGGCCATAACTCCGTAAATACATGATGAATCCGCATCTAAAATCCCAGGTGCGCAACTTCACACGATGACAAGTATTCCTGTAAAGTTTCATGACTCTAACTCAAAAACTTTTGGAGATATGCACGACACAAATCTTGATTTTGGGTTTATGGGCTATTTGTTCTTTAAAAGATCAAAGGAATAGCCCCTAAACTACAATAGTTCTAAAGTGCTGACATAGCATGTTTTTTTATGATAAAAATGGAAAATAGAAAATAAACAGCAGACGACAAAAAAAATTAAGATAGCGGTCTAAGGGTTAAAGGCTACCTCCATGACTGAATTTCAGTGTAGGCCTTGATAAGACAAGAGTTGTCAGAGGACAACGAAGCGCGCCCGGTGGCAGCAAAGGAACCGAGGGCACATTTGAAAACGGAACGTGCTGGATAAGGGAAACAAAATTTATGAGCCATTTACCAGAGCGTGTTAAGGTTTCGAGCGTACAAAGTATTTGACCTTGACCCTGGGCTTAGCAGAGGTAGAGGACCCTTGGAGCAATGTGTGTGTGAAATATGAAGCAAATCCAAGCAAGGAAACAGAAAATATAGGCCATTATAATTTTTGAAGACAGACGAACAGACAGACGGACAGACGGACGCCTACGACGCCGAGGGTATGCCATAAGCACTTCTTCCTTCGGAAGGCGCGCTAATAACTAGGCAGCGACAACTATAAGCACTTGGAATATACTAGCAGAGCTCCAGAAAAGCTGCATATTTGCGTAAATACCCAATTACAAGTGCCAAAAACTCAATTGAAATCAGAAGTAGCGAGTATCAAAAAGCAATGAAAACAATTGTGGTACCTTTATCATGCTGCAGAAAACAACAAACAGACCACAAAATAGCATATTTTTCTTATTTTTCCATGAAAACACATCTTGGTATTTCATTTCGAAACAAACTATTCAATAATTGCTGCCTGTTGATGTGTAAACAGTAGTGTGATTTAATTTTACCCAATTAAAATTTTGAAATACCCAATTGATTCAGAAATGATGGAGTGACAATACTCAATTACTAATTCCTTATCTGGAGCCCTGTAGTAGTATGTTTTGCAACTTCTATATATTACACAACAACTGTGTAAGTCAATGCGGCTAGTCACGGGAATATAAGGTTTGACAATGTCCAGCCGTGGGTAAACGTTTGCCGTGGCATGAGGGAACTGTTTGAGCAAATATGCAGTATTTTCGGTACTTTGATGACCAATTACATTCAAACAGCTGATTTACACATACATATTGCGGGGCTGCAATACACATCACGTGATGGAGGTGCCCCATCCTCCGCATCAATTGTCTGGTGACGTAATGGCGCGTTCTAGTAACGTTATGAGACACATGCATTATGTAGGTGTTGGCTTGGCCCCGAAATGAGCATTGTGTGCAGCCATGGTCAAACAGCACGCGCTATATGTCTGAACACGACTATGAGCGATGTCAAACAACGGCAGTCATGTAACAATGGTGATTAATGTCACCGTGCAATAGTGACTTCAAGTGTATAATTGTTTACACTAGTTTACATTATCACCATGATACTGTAAACTAGTGTAAAAGCTGACAGTGTTTCATTCAATGTTGATATGTAATGGTGATTATTCACTATTGTCTGTTTCACGAAAGCTGCCCAAATTTTACGGCTATATAAATAATGCAAAAGTAATATATTTTTTGATAATATTAAATTATAGCAAAATTTAAGAATGATCCTACTTTTTATTTCGTGAAATCTGGTTCAATATTTATTATATTGCACAAAAAAATAATTTCCCGAGTGAAGATGTCTATGGGGATTTAACATGGGGAAATTTTTAGAATTTCAGAAATACTGGACCGATTTTTAAAATTTAACTTTTGTTTTCATTTCCAAGCTATCTAGCCAGGTTTCGGAGTCAATTTCCAAAATTGTTCATTTTCTGACTCTCACAAATCCTCTACCTCCTTTTCCCCCCATGTTAAATTCCCATAGACAAATACATTTTCCGTAATAAAATCAGTATTTAATATTATCGAAAAAAATACTGTTTTTGCATTGTTTATATGGCCGTAAAATTTGGGCAGGTTTCATGAAACAGACATTAGTCTCTAAACTGTTATAGTCAAATTCTATAATGCATTGTTCCGTTCAATTACCTTTTCATTCTGGAGACCATCCCGCGGTCCAACTTCAACAACTTTCACAAACGATGGCAATCCTGCCACCTGCAATAGTTAATGTACATATACAGTGGAAACTCTCTAAACCGGACACCCTTTAAATCGATGTGTGTGTAATTCTGGTGGGTTTCAATTAATTTATCTCATATGGTATCGTCTTTTCATGTTTGCAAAGCACGAAAACATGTCTTGGAGTGGTCATATGCCTAATTTACGGTGGGGACCTACCAGGGTGTCCCTTTTAGAGAGATTCCACTGTACATGAATTTGTTTTTTCACAGTTATTTTATTCACCCTGTAGTAACTGACATAAAGGAGATGTTATTTTATGGTGGGAAAAATATGATTCCGTCCTGGTCTGATTCTGAAAGTTGGACATCTGGCTTTCTCAGGCTATATGTACCTCCTTGCGGAGAGTCCACATTTTAGTGCCGACAAACCTTCGGCTATATTAAGTCCTTGACCCTGGGTATTGGTGTAGTATGCTTATTAATCACAATAAGGTTGATATCACAAACGGACACAGAGATATAATGAGCAATTTGAAAAACTTTAACGTAAGCTTTAAAAAAAAATCTAAGTCATTTGACCTTGGGCTCCTGGGCAGCATGAAATTATAAGTAATTTCACCTTGGGCAGGAGGGCAGCATGGGTAGGGTATACAATGAAAATATGGATGGTGATCAATGTGTATATGAAGTTTCAAGTTGATTTCCCAAGCAGTCACAGAGATATAGCAATTTTAAAAACTTTAACAACTAGAAATGTGGCCTGTCGGCACACGAATGCCCCCGCTGGCAGCCAAAGAAAATGAGGTATATTTGATTATCAGCCATTTACGCGAGCGTTAAGGTTCCGAACACACCAAGTCTGTGACCTTGACCCTGGGCTTAGCGGGGGCGGGACGAATGTGAATTTGTCACAGGTCAAGGTCGAAGTACTGGGTGGTGGAATGTGTAGGGCATGTTCATATGTATCATGTGTATAAATATTTAAGCGATTGGCAAAAGTATTGAGAAGTTATTGTAGGATTGAGAAACGTGCAAGTAGATTTGTCTCAAAGTGGTAAGTAAACATTTAAAGTAGAAAAGGTGAAGGTCAAAGGTCAAGGTCGAAGTACTGGCTGGTGGAGTGTGTACGGCATGTTCATATTTATCATGTGTATACATATTTAAGGGATTGGCAAAAGTATTGAGAAGTTATTGTAGGATTGAGAAACGTGCACGTAGATTTGTCCCAAAGTGCTAAGTAAACATTTAAAGTAGAAAAGGTGAAGGTCAAAGGTCAAGGTCGAAGTACTGGGTGGTGGAGTGTGTAGGGCATGTTCATATGTATCATGTGTATAAATATTTAAGCGATTGGCAAAAGCATTGAGAAGTTAGTGCAGGATTGAGAAACGTGCACGTAGATTTGTCCCAAAGTGCTAAGTAAACATTTAAAGTAGAAAAGGTGAAGGTCAAAGGTCAAGGTTGAAGTACTGGGTGGTGGAGTGTGTAGGGCATGTTCATATGTATCATGTGTATAAATATTTAAGCGATTGGCAAAAGTATTGCGAAGTTATTGTAGGATTGAGAAACGTGCACATAGATTTGTCCCAAAGTGCTAAGTAAATATTTAAAGTAGAAAAGGTGAAGGTTAAAGGTCAAGGTCGAAGTACTGGGTGGTGGAGTGTGTAGGGCATGTTCATATGTATCATGTGTATAAATATTTAAGCGATTGGCAAAAGTATTGAGAAGTTAGTGTAGGATTGAGAAACGTGCATGTAGATTTGTCCCAAAGTGCCAAGTAAACATTTAAAGTGGAAAAGGTCAAGGCAAAAGGTCAAGGTCGAAGTACTGGGTGGTGGAGTGTGTAGGGCATGTTCATATGTATGATGTGTATAAATATTTAAGCGATTGGCAAAAGTATTGAGAAGTTAGTGTAGGATTGAGAAACGTGCACGTAGATTTGTCCCAAAGTGCCAAGCAAACATTTAAAGTGGAAAAGGTCAAGGCCAAAGGTCAAGGTCGAAGTACTGGCGGGGTGGAGTGTGTAAGGCATGTTCATATGTATCATGTGTATAAATATTGACATAATATGTGAAGCCATGTAGAAGTTACTAAAGAATATGGTAATAAAGGGACGTACGGACGGACGGATGGGACGGACGGACGTACGGACGGATGCCGGTAACACTATACCGACGGGGGCATAAAAAGTTTAAAATCATTTGACCTTGACGTCGGGCTACTGAGTAGCATGGGTACTCATTGGGTAGGGTATACAATGAAGATATGGATGGTGATCAATGTATATGGAGTTTCAAGTTGATATCCCAAGCAGTCACAGAGATATAGCAACTTGACAAACTTAAACATAAAACGCAGACGACGGACGCCGGACAAAGCGGTAACTAGTATATGCTCCCCCGAAAAAAAAATTTGGGAAGCATAAAAATGTAAATTGAAACAGCCTTTAATTTTGTTCAGTCAAGTAGATAACATGAAAATTTTAAAGCTATATTGACATCCAATGAATTTTATATTACTTTGTCTTATGAATAATTTTCTTGAAAAATCATGCAGGAAATTCATTCTCATGCATGTTAGAATGCTCTAAAATCCAATTTCGGCCAGGCGGCCTCGCCCCCTGGACCCCCAGACACAGGGCGCTGCCCTGGACCATCAAGGGGCGTAGGCGGTCCCCTTAACCCCTGGCCAAGATTTCACCTGATTTTGTGAGCCTCTGTTCTCATGCCTGCATTAAGAAGTTCGCCAGAGTTTCTCAATTCTATCATAACTTATATTGATGGATTACTTTAAACCTAGAGAATAATTGTTTTTTGTGTGAAACATTGCCTCAGCCACAGGTACCTGTAACGAGAAACACCACAGTGTCTTGGATGGTCAATTATCGTTTGTACATGGCGGAAGAGCCTATACAACATGTTACAGCGTGTCGAAACCGCTGTCTGGGGTGGGTTTTCGGCATAGATTTTACAGTTGCTTATACATTAACATAAATCTTAAAGATTTTGAGTGTAAACTAAACCAAAACGCTTCACACTAACCTGAATTCGCTTATTAAAATCAAACACAATCACTTCCTGATTCTCAATAAATATTAACCGCCATCTTGGAAAATATTTAATCACGAGTGCCAAGCAGTAGAGAATGCCATCCAACCACCAGTAATTAAGTTTTCTAGCAAAGATTCACACATTATAATTTTTCAAACAATTTGTCACTTGGTAAGTATATGTATAAATACTTTTCCCGTTAATAGGTGAGCCTATTTTCATATGAGGAAAAGCCGACCCAAAAATGCTATCAGGCATTTTACAAAAACAGCCATATCTCGGTCAATGTTCAACATATTTTCAAAATGTTTGAAGCTAATGTTTCTTAGGTAGGCATTTATCCAATGCAGTCAATGAATTGAAAGATAAACACTCATTCAACTAGATGGCGGCGGCCAGCATATCACGCCTGCCAAGATAGTTAATGGTCCCAGTATGTATGTATCTGGTTATAGAGCAATCAAATTGGGGAGATATTGGGTACCGTTGTCACAGGAAATTCTCCCCCCTGGAAATCTTCCCCCGCGGCGGGGAAGATTTCCAGGGTCGAGCCTGGAAATATTCCCCCCCGGGGAAGAATTTCCTAGGAAATTCTCCCCCCCCGGGGGGGAATATTTCCAGGCTCGACCCTAGGAAATTCTCCCCCCCACCCTGGAAATTCTCCCCCCCACCAAAAAGTTTGTGTTTGAATGCTACAAAGCAGAATTATTTCGCACCCTCACACCCCACCCCAATCTACCATATGCATAGTGTAAGTCCCTTGATAGACAAGAATATCACAAGATTGGGGGAAGATTTCTGATCAAGTGAAAATGTTTGTGTAGAACAGTTAGCATGTGACACATATTATTGGCGGGGGGGTGGGGGAGGGGGAGATTTTCCTAGGAAATTCCCCCCCCCCCCAAACATCTATCATATGCATAGCAGATGTGAATTCTCTTTGTAGACAAGAATAACCCCCCTCCCTCCTTCATGATGAAATAATGTATGTTGGTGTAGAACAGATAGCATGTGGCATGTATTGGTGGGGGGGGGGGGGGGGAGATTTTCCTAGGAAATATTCCCCCCCTCCCAACCATCTACCATATGCATAGCGAATGTGAATGTCTCTTTGTAGACAAGAATAACCTACGATTGGTGGAGTATTTCTGATGAAATAATGTATGTTGGTGTAGAACAGATAGCATGTGGCATGTATTGGTGCGGGGTGGGGGTAGGGGGGAGATTTTCCTAGGAAATATTCCCCCCCACAACCATCTACCATATGCATAGCAGATGTGAATGTCTCTTTGTAGACAAGAATAACCCCCCTACCTCATGATGAAATAATGTATGTTGGTGCAGAACAGATAGCATTTGACATGTATTGAGGGAGGGGGAAGGGAGATTTTCCTAGGAAATATTCCCCCCCCCCCCAACCATCTACCATATACATAGCGGATGTGAATGTTTGTTTGTAGACAAGAATAACCCACGATTGGGGGAGTATTTCTGATGCAATAATGTATGTTGGTGTAGAACAGATAGCATGTGGCATGTATTGGTGCGATAGATCCATAGGAAATATTGCCCCCCCCCAACCATCTACCATATGCATAGCGGATGTGAATGTCTCTTTGTAGACAAGAATAACACCCCCTCCCTCATGATGAAATAATGTATGTTGGTGTAGAACAGATAGCATTTGGCATGTATTGAGGGAGGGGGGGGGGAGATTTTCCTAGGAAATATTCCCCCCCCCCCCAACCATCTACCATATACATAGCGGATGTGTGAATGTCTGTTTGTAGACAAGAATAACCCACGATTGGGGGAGTATTTCTGATGCAATAATGTATGTTGGTGTAGAACAGATAGCATTTGGCATGTATTGAGGGAGGGGGGGGGGAGATTTTCCTAGGAGATTACAAACACTTTAACACAAACTTCAGCGTAATTTGGCCTTGACCTTGGGCATGGGGGTCATATGGCAGGGCTATAGGATGAAAATATGGATGATGACAATGAGGTATGCAAAGTTTCAAGTCAATTGGACTTAGGGTCGTTGAGATAGTGGGTACTAAAAACTTGAATGCTGATTTAACAAGAGTTGTCAGAAGGCAACAAAGCTCGCCTGTAGGCAGCCTTCACTCAAACTTGGCACAGTTGTATAACCAAGAGGGCCATGATATCCCTAATTCGCTCACCTGACTCCATGAACACCAGAGGAGAATGTGACATTGAGTTCATATGTGTTCTAAAAAAATTGAGCTATTTTTAGATGGCGGTCATCTTGGATTAAGCGATGACTCATTTTACCAACTCTGAAAATGCTTCACCCAAGGATCTTAACTTACTATGAAGTTTGGCCAGCATCGGCCATGTGGTTCCTGAGAAAAAGACGTTCAAAATCTCGAATAAATGGACCTTTTGGATGCCTTCATGGATGACATATTCATCCGATTCCGACAAATATTGTACAGGAGCAATCGCCTCATCGATACCTTCAATTTGATATATGACATGAGCATTTTTGGTCAAAAATAAAATTTGACCCCACGGGACACGCCCACTTTTGACCCCGGGGTCACCATTTTAACACCTTTGAAAGAGCATTCTACGTCGATCATTCCTACCAATTACGTCGAAATCCGGCTGGCGGTTCATGAGAAGAAGATGTTTTAAGAATTTGTGCTATTTTTAGATGGTGGCCATCTTGGATTAGCGACGACCTCCGTTTTAACAAATCTGAAAAGACTTCACCCATGGACCATAACTATGAAGTTTGGCCACCATGGGCCAAGCGGTTTGTGTGAAAAAGAATTTTGAAATCTCTAATAAAAGAACGACCTTTTGACCTTTTGACCTTTCGGTGGCAATCTTGGATGAAATGACCATCCAATTTCGACAAAAAATGTACGAAAGCGATCGCCTCTTTGATACCTTCGATTTGACATAGACATGACAATATTCGGTCAAAAATAAAATTTGACCCCAATTTGACCCCACGGGCCACGCCCATTTTTGACCCCGGGGTCACCATTTTAACAACTTTGAAAGAGCATTGTACATCGATCATTCCTACCAAGTTTCGTCGAAATACGGCTGGCAGTTCATGAGAAGAAGATTTTTTAAGAATTTATGCTATTTTTAGAAGGCGGCCATCTTGGATAAGCGATGACCTCCATTTTAACAAATCTGAAAAGGCTTCACCCATGGACCATAACAAAGTTTGGCTACCATGGGCCAAGCGGTTCATGTGAAGAAGAATTTTGAAATCTCTAATAAAAGAACGACCTTTTGACCTTTCGGCGGCCGTCTTGGATGACATAACCATCCGATTTCGACAAAAAATGCATGAATGTATGTTCGGTCAAAAATAAAATTTGACCCCAATTTGACCTCACGGACCAAGCCCATTTTTGAGCATTGTACATCGATCATTCCTACCAAGTTTTGTCGAAATCCGGTTGGCGGTTCTTGAGAAGATTTTTGAAGAAATTGTGCTATTTTTAGATGGCAGCCATCTTTGATTACGTAATGACGTCATTTTAACAATTTTGTAATCCCCCTACCTAAGGACCATGACCATGAAGTTTGGTGACTATAGGCCCAATGGTTACCGAGGAGAAGACTTTTGAAAATGTTCACGGACGGACGACGACGGACACATTGCGTTAACAATAGCTCACACGAGCTTCGCTCAGGTGAGCTAAAAACATGAATATTATATAACTTGACCTTGGGTTAAGGGGTGTGCGGTGGACCTTGACATTGACATTGGGGTCAGTGGTGGAAGGTGGGTCGTGGATTTGCTATAGCATGATATAGCATATTAAGATGAATGCATGTATGAAATATCAATGCGCTCCCTGAAGACAGAAGTTATATAAAATTTAACCCAACGTTGAGTTTATGAACGCACTAAGTTGGTAATTTTCTACAGCATGGTAGCTATTCACATGAGGAATGCATGTATGAATGTGCTAAGTTTGTGACCTTGAGTTTGGGGAAAGGGGTGGAGGGTGGGTCATGGATTTGCTGTAGCACAATAGAGGATCATCAGATGAATGCATGTATGAAATATCAAGGCGTTCCCTGTAAAGAAACAGAAGTTATAAAAAGACATTTACTCTCAATGTTAAGTTTATGATGTTGATCTTGGGGAAAGGGGTGGGTCATGGATTTGCTAAAGCACAATAGAGGATCATCAGATGAATGCATGTATGAAATATCAAAGCGTTCCCTGTAAAGAAACAGAATTTACATAACATTTACCCCAACGTTAAGTTTATGAACATGCTAAGTTTGACATTGGGGTAACGGTTGGGTGGTGGGTCATGGATTTGCTGCAGCATGATAGAGGGTCATTTGAGGAATGCATGTAAGAAATATCAAGGCGTTCCATGAAAGGAAACAGATGTTATAAGACGTTTACCCCAACATTAAGTTAATGAATGTGCTAAGTTTGTGACCTTGACCTAGGGGTAAGGGTTGGGTGGTGGGTCATGGATTTGCTACAGCATGATAGAGGGTCATCTAACGAAAGCATGTATGAAATAACAAGGTGTTCCATGAAAGGTAACAGAAGTTATAAGACATTTACCCCAACGTTAAGTTTGTGGACGCCGACGCCGGGGGTATGCCATAAGCTCTTCTGCACGCTAAAAACAACTTTTAACACAAATTTCAAAGTAATTTGACCTTAACCTTGGGCATGGGGCCTCATGGGTGGGCTATATAATGATATGGTTGTGGAGATATTGAGTACAGGTCATTCATTCTCGTTATCTCGAAGTCGAATGGACTGATGAAAATATATCGACATATCCGGACTTCGAGATAACAATTCGCCAAATTTCTCGAAAAAGAATCCGAACAAAATCGCTTCAGAAATGCCCCTTTACTTTATTTCCGTTGTTTTCATAAATCGCGGCTTGAGTTTTATTCTAAGCTGTTTTCGTAATTAACAGACGATTTACTTATTGCTACACCGTTTTTCTGTTAAAAGAGATTTGATATCACATTAAGTTTAATTGATTAATTATGGTTTTAAGTGAACTGCTTTAACTGGTCATGCATTTTAGCGGCGGCGGTGTCTTGGCGGGGGCAGGACAAAGGTGGATTTGGCACAGGGCGGTAGTGAACCATCAGAGCAATGTGTATATGAAATATGAAGCAAATCGGTCGAAGGATGAAGACATTATGAGACATTTACCAGAGTGTTAAAGTTTTGTGACGGACGGACGGACAGACGGACGGGACGCACGTTCCTACGAATG
The DNA here is from genome assembly GCA_029237695.1 of Conchocele bisecta. Taxonomy (NCBI): domain Eukaryota; kingdom Metazoa; phylum Mollusca; class Bivalvia; order Lucinida; family Thyasiridae; genus Conchocele; species Conchocele bisecta. Next base: position 28,702,014 of record CM055266.1, read on the forward strand.
AATACTTGTTGGGGTTTTACTCTATAAAAATACCCAACAAGAGTACCGGTAGATGGAAAAACTTTAACGAAAAAACTTTAACCGGACACACGGACGTACGGACGGATGTATGCCAAAATGCCGACGATATCGCGCTTTCCACAAGCGGGTGCGACAATGATGATAAACACCCATGTGAAGTATCAAGGTATTGGGTGAAGCAGTTGCAGAGATATAGTACACGAAAAAAATTTAAAAAAATAATTCCAAGTAATTTGACCTTGACATTGGGCAAAGGGGCAGCACAGTTGGGGGGTAGAATGAAAATATGGATGATGATAAACACCCATGTGAAGTTTCAAGGTAATGGGCAAAGCAGTTGCAGAGATAAACAAAAAACTTAACCAAAAACTTTAACCAAAGAACTTAACCAAAAACTTTAACCAAAAAACTTAACCAAACAACTTAACCAAAAACTTTAACCGGACACACGTAATGTACGTACGTACGCCAAAGTGCCGACTATATCGCGCTTTCCGCAAGCGGGCGCGACAAAAAGTGTCAAGAATATGGTAAGCTAATTGTATTAGTTTGAAACAGAGAAATTTAGTAGCAAGTCGTGGAATTTCTCATTTATGGTAACCCAACAACATGTATTTAATATGAATCAGTAAAGTTAAGCAAAACAAAATAGCTTGGCATGTAACAGAATGCCGTGTTTTACCACATGTACCAAACATCGTTATAAAGGTATATTTAATTAATAGCACAGCCTCCAAAAATATGGGCGTAACGGAAATGATTATGTAACGGTAATGACAAAATGTAACGGTAATGACTCTCCATTTATTTAAAATACTAATACAGCATATATAACAAACATATTTATACTTTGAATATGCTGTACAATATAACTTCAAGTTAGTGTTTACTTTTAATGTGATTGCCAATAGAAACCCACACTCCTTGAAGCTGTGTCTGTTTTTTGTTGTTTCAGAGCTTTTACTAATTAAATCCTGATATATAAATGTTGTAGGTCTGAATAAATGTGCCATTACTGACTGACAACTGATGGGACCTGGTTTATATCTAATTGACGCATGAACTGACTGGTTAGTATGGTAATTTATCATAGCCGTTACACGATCGTCATTACCGTTACACAATTTTGTAACGGAAATGACCGTAACAGTAATTATTTTTCTTTAAAAACTCCCATTTTTCACCCCTCTGTATACAACGCATCATGAAGGTAGAATATGCAAATGCAACATTGTAAGTGTGTCTATCCACCTATTTTGGTTTCAGTCGACCTACATACATATGGATGTGTATAAATCCCGAACGGTAATGATGCATGTAATGTGTAACCTTAAAATTCCAAATACAGACCGGCCTCGTTCTCGGCAATGACTTAAGTTGTGTTACCACAATTTGATCGAAAGATGAAAGACAAAGACACATGCTGATTCCATAATGTAATATTCCCAAAGCTCCTTGGCAACCCAAACAATGCCTTTTATACTCAGCAAATGCGGACGTTATAGAAAGCACCTGACTACTCGGCTCAAATGCAAACAATGCAGACTTTTCCCGAGAACTGTGTTTGTTCAACACAGTTCAAATTGCTATAATTAATTACTCATTGAATGCAAACCTTAGATATTTTACATGCATATTTCATCCATTCATCTACATACACACAGCAAATATCAATGACAACATGACATTAGAAGTATGTCTAAATTGGCTTTTAATACGAATATCAAAGTCAATTTAGACATCGGACTGTCTTCTGAATCATATTTAGAACCATCTGTAATATGCAAATGACTGTAAACAACTACATGTTATAGTATTATGTTTTGACTCAGTGTAGCTCAAATACTAGTCATCTATGTTTAGTCTCAAAAGAGTTATTACATGATCTATGAAATTTCACAACACTTATTGCAGACAACAATCCAGAATTGCAACAGCGATCCTGCATTCATTGTGTGTGACCCCAAGCTATTTGACCGGGCATTTAGCCCATTAACGGGTTTCTGGTTCCTGCCGACTGGAGATTTCTCACGAGTTCATAACCTCCAAAGAATGATAAACCATCAACCTTTGCAACCAGTCTAGTCCCAGATTGGACAATGCGGCTGCATGGTTCAGTCAGGGTTTATACTGTTTGCCATTCAGTCCATCAAATTGGTATCAGACTTAGGGTTGTGGAGATATTTGGTACTTAAAAAACTTAATACAAACACCGGACGCACGTCAAAAGCGGTGACTATATCACGTCGACCGCAAGCGGGCGTGATAAAAATGACATGAACTCACTATTTATTCTGTCTGCATACTTTCATGGAGAAATATGGGAAATATAAAGATTAAAATCAATCTACTAAAATATACATATATGAAAATATAATAGCGGATGATTTGACCAAATAGAGGAAAACTGACCAAATAGCGGACGATTTTACCAAACAGCTGACGATAAGACTATTGTTTTTTTTTAGGTAGTGGACAAATTGACCAAACAAGAGGACAATTTTACCAATTAGCGGACTTGACTTGCGGACCATTTGCTAAGCAGAGGATTTGACCTGATACCTATAGTTGCATTACTGGAAATATGGACGAGTTTGCATTGGGACGAGTTACAAAGACTTGGAAATGTCGCACCCGAAAGAGTTCGGACGCAAAACATAAAAGATGTTTTAAAAGATATATATCAAACAATATCTGCCAAATGTTTGAATACTATTACCGCAACTTGTGCGTAAGTTCTGGTTGTATTTTTCGACCGTACAAATGATATTATCGCAGAATTTCTTCGATTTATTAAGCGAATAAAATTCACCGGAAGTTGAACAGTCGCCGCCATTTGCAATAAGGCAGAGGCTATTTATAGGAAACAGGCAACCAATTGATTTCCCATAGACACCACATTCCCACAAACACTAAAAGTCTATTTTGTATCGGGCTGTATCATGAGTATTCTAGTTCTATATATGTACTGCTTTTTTTACGCCCCTTACAGGTGTTAATATTTATGAGCAGGTATTTATTTCATATACATATATACATGTAAGCCTACATACAAATGCAAATGTATTTGAGGTTTCGGGTAATTAGTTGCATGGTAACAATTTACAGCTGGGTGGACTGAAGCAGTGTGGATAAAGTGTCATGCTCAAGGACACAACGCACGCCTCATGTGAGGCCCAAACCCACGACCGTTGGATGAGCAGTCAGACGCGCCCACCACTTGGCGGTTCAATCAGTATAATCAGTTACTGTCTGATCCACATTTTACTGCCGACGAACGTTTGGCTATTAAACACATCAACTCTAAAAAGTATTAAAATGTAAGTACTTTTTCATCAATAACAAAAATGTCACCCTCCCGAAAAAAAAATTGTTTTATGAAATTCCATCAAATATTTATTTTATTGCGAAAAAAAGAGTTGTCTATGGGAAGTTTTTAAACTAATATTTGTTTTCTTAGTTACATCATTTCCAAGCTATAGTGCCAGATTTCGGAGACATTTTCCAAAAGGTTTCGTTTTTTCGACCCTTCTTCCCACTGTCACCTCCTTTCTTTCTGTCTTTCTTTCTTTATATACTGCTGCACCCCCTCGCGGGGATGTTTAGCAGGTTGCGCGTCAGGAGCAAGTTAGTAGATAAAAGGCAGCAAAAGTGTGATAGAAGGTATGACAATTAACAGATGAAATGTTAAAAATAGATCGAAAAGATAAAAGTAGGTTAAAAGCAACCCATAGTGTCTTAAGGGAGGGAGCTGCGGGCAGTGCCCAACGATGACCTGAAATGGTCAAGGTCGGGTTGGGTCACTGTGTGTTCAGGCAGGGAGTTCCACTGCACCACTGTACGAGGGAAGAACGAGTACTTGTAAAAGTCTGTATTTGTATGTATTTGACGGAAAATCATGGAATGACAGTAGCAAGAAATTCTGTTTGACGGCTGTATGTGTTGTGGGAGTGGTATGCATGGCGACAAGACTATCAACAATTTTATAGAAAAGGCATAGTCGGGCCTGTAACCTAGCTCCTGTCTTGCAAGCTACACCACCCTAGAGTAGACAACACGTCAGTTACGCTAGCCTGTCGTGACTATATAGTCATTGATAGTCCAGTTTTGTTTATGTTTTGCTGTGTGTGGGGTTCCCAGATGACTGATGCATATTATATCTGGGGGGCAGACTAGAGTTTTGTATGTCTGTTCGCGTACTCTGGGGTCTGTAGTTTTGATATTCCTTTTGACAAACCCCAAAGTACTGTTTGCTTTGTGATGTGCTGGTTCCAAGAGAGATTATTGCTGATGGTGACGCTGAGGTATTTGACTGACGAGACTGCCTCAAATACCTGGCCATGCAGTGTGTATGAGGACTTGACTGGTGTTTTTGACCTTGTGATGTGCAAGACCTGACACTTGGAAGGATTAAAATACATTTTTTCCCATACTTGAAGTGGTGCCATATGTCCTGTTGTTTTGCCATTGTTCTCATGTCTGATACTGATGTATACCGCAGTGTCATCCGTGAAGAGGCGCACCTGTCACATTATTTGGTCTGTAAGGTCGTTGATATAAACTAGGAAGAGAATGGGACGTAGTACGGAGCCTTGAGGGACACCAGAGGTGACCGGGACTGACCCCGATTCCTCAACGACTACCTTCTGACTTCGGCCGTTAAGGAAACCATTGACCCAGTTTAGTGTATGGTCTCGAACACCGTAACAGTGGAGTTTATACAGTAAGTTGTCATGGTTTACTTTGTCAAAGGCTTTACTGAAGTCTAGTAGGACCGCTAGGTCTGTCTGATTGCCAGAACTAGCATTCCTAGTTAGGTCTTCGACTAGCATGGCTAATTGGGTTTCACAGGATCGCCTTTCGCGGAATTAATCCATGTTGTATATATATATATAGTTCGTACAGAATGTTGTTTGAGTTTAGGTGCTTGCATGGTATGCATGTAAAGGAAATTGGGCGATAGTTTTCTGCTAATGTCTTCTCACCTTTTTTGAAGAGTGGCGCTACATTTGCTACAGACCATTAAGTTGGCATGACACCTGTTTGAAGCGATTGGGTGAAAATTACCTGTAATATTGGGGCGATTTCATCTCGCAGCTGTTTCAATAGGATCAGCTGTAGTTTGTCTGGGCCTGCTGCTTTCTCTGATTGTAGGTTTTTTAATAGAGTTAAAATACCTTTAGTGGAGATATGCAGGTCAGGCATGATAGGAAATGTTTTGCAGTTTAAGGGAGTCGTTGTCTGTTTTAGATGCGCCGTTCCCGCTAGTTCATGTACCTTCATTTGGCTGAGTTGGGAAAGGCACAATGGACTCTTCGGAGTGAATACTGACCTGAATTGGTCGTTTAAGATGTCTGCCTTTTCTCGAGTGTCTGAACACAGCTTACCATTCTTCTGTAGAGGGGAAATGCCATGTTGGTCTTGTTTTGAGCTCTTAAGAAAGGAGAATAGTTTATTTTAATTAGTATATATATTCACTGGGACACTGTTGTAATTTTTGCCCTTAAATTCCAATAGCCATTCCCATTATTTTCGAAATAAAACCAATATTTGATGGAATTTCATCAAATAAACAATTTGGGGAGGGTGTCTTTTTGTTATTGATGAAAATGTACTTATAGTTTAATATGTTTTCAATGTGTTTAATAGCCAAAAGTTCTTAGGCAGCAAAACGTGAAACAGACTTTTTTTTTTGGTAGTTGATCCCGGCAGTCAAATACTCAATAAACCATTTTCCATAACGTTTCACATATGAGGCTGTGACTGGATAAATGTGGCTTATGAGTTTTGCAACCAGTGTATATCCATATCAGCATTTGATCGGGGGTGGGGGTTGAATACTGTGCTAGCCGAAGGACTATTTTTGTACCATTATTAATCGCCGCACAACTAGCCAATGAAAACGTGTTTTATATCCTGTCTTTGGAAATCTAAAGATGGCGCTGACCTGAAATTTTATCAATATTTCGGTCGAAAATTAGCCTTTTTTATTTCAGTTTAATTCCTAAAAGGATAGAACGATAGAGATGACATCTTTACACTTTGTCGTTCATCCCCTACCTGGAACAGATGATCAGTTAAATGATCGGTAGGAACATGTTGAATAACACTATTTGTCTGGTAATTTCGTGCTCATACCAGTTCGTCCCATTCGATACGACACGCAATAGTCGTTTCATTTTTTTATTTAACCACTTCACATACACTTTGTATGTGTTATATATGTTGTATAGACTTTGTTAATGTACCCAATGTTGTTTTATTTATTGTGTTGTTTAGTGTAATTAAACAATCCTATGAAAGTTATTTGATAATTTTACTGCAGAAAAATTCCAAATAATTGTCAAACTCTGGTCATATCTCCCCTCCAAAAGGTCAAAATCCACTGATCCCCTTCCCCCAAAAGTGAAAAAAAACATTGTTAATCCAATTATGGTGCATGTTGGAAGGAAATGCATTTTAATTTGCTGATTCCGCCATTCCAAGAGACATAAATATGTGGGTCGGTCAAGTTACACTATCACCGTCCAATTCACATAGAGTTGGTCATGAGGTCATGATAGCCTCTTTGTGAAGTGGCATTTTTCTGTGGAATTTTCAATAAAAGTGATAAAGTATAAAAATTACACCTTTTTAGACAAAGTAACATGAATTATTTCAACATGCATTTAAATAGTTGTTGTGAAATATTTTAAGCTTTTGTATATGAAACTAGATTGATTATATCATTTTTATGACAAAATTCATGTTTGTCTTATATTCACATCCGAGAAAAAACATGCTTTTCAGTGAAAACATGTTTTGTAAATGTAACTGAGTTAAATCCAAGTGTTTGTGTAGTTAGATGTTGTATATGATCAGTTTTAATGAAAAATATTAAATGACAAAAAACAATTGGGTCGTTGATGTTCTCGACTAACATAGAGTAACCAGAATAATTTTTTGGAGTAATATCGCTTCTAGTATTTGATCTGTATTTTATAATTTCTGTATCTGTGTAGCTGAGAAACTGATCATAGCATTTTCCTATGGGATACCACTTACTGTCTGTTTCACATTTTTCTGCCGATGAATATTTGATATATATTATATCTTAAAAATATTTAAATGTACATACTTTTTAATCAATAACAAAAGTCACCCTCCCATTTTTTTTTTATTTAATGAAATTCAATCAAATATTCAATATAGTTACAGAAATGTAAAATAAAGATGAAATGGTAAAAGACATCCATTTAACTGAGATTATCTAAGCTACATGTACCTCTAGTCTTACTTGTAGGAGACCCATTTCTGTCCAAAAATAAAGCGTTTCCTCACCATAACTTTGTAATTCACACACCACAATCATTTTCATTAGATCAATGAACAGGTTGGCTCTTCTGTTATCGAATGACATGAGACAGATGATCAGTATGTTGGTGTCATATGGGTAGATTTGGGTAATTTACATAGTTTTGTGCAAATGCTCATGCTCAATCATTACACACAACAGAAATTGTCAATTATCTACACATTCACCGTTCCAAACTATTTATACTGTCAAAATACCCACAAAGAAACAAATGAATGAAACCTTTTTCATTATAGGGCCAATAACATTTCCAACATGCGTTGCTTTCAGACCGATCAATTTTCAACCACAAACTCCAAATTCTGGTTCTGTCAATTCGGGAGACATATATCAATTATGATACGAGGTTGTGTCCGACCTAGGAAAAGGAGCTGTATATTTGCATAAATACTTTATGTTCTAACTATGTTATTTTAGCAAGATAACAATAATTCTCAAATGAACATGTGCACTTTCCGCCAAAATATTCATATTCGCGTTACGGTAATAAAATCACGGAATGTGTTATGATACGAGGTCGTGTCCGACCAAAGTTAGAAGCCTTGTTCATATATATACACTGCAGCTCCATTATAACGCGATGGTCGGGGTCCAAGATTTCAAATCGCGATCGAATCCGATCGCGTTATAAAATTTCGGGACATGTACGGGTACTGGTATCATCCGCATTTCGGTTACCAACTATTGCGGGAATTGGACCCATATAAAATCATGTCATTTGAACAGAAGTTAAAGTAATTATTACTAATGACTGACATACAAACTTGTATTAATGTATTAAACATATGAGTTATTTATAAAATCATGCTTATTACGTTGTATAGTGCTCGCGATAGACAGACGCTTATTACAATGTATACTGCTCGCGATCAACAGGCGCTTAAAAGGATTAATTGATAATAAATAATGGTCACATGTCCTACCTATTCATGCGGACGATTAGCTGTTGATACGTGCATAATCTCAGGATGTGGGGTCACGTGATCTATTGTTTACACTGCAACAGTCATATTGATGAATTCAATTTACTATTTACGCGAGACATCATGATTGCCGTGGGCTGCAGTGTAAACAATAGACCACGTGATCCCATACCCAGATAATGCTGAATGTATTGTTTCAGATTGCACACAAACACCAGTCTATAGAACGCTAAATATTACACAAAATAGAGAAAGGCGACCGAACACGCAACCATTTATTAGCGACAATTATGTGTTAACACGGATATATGTCTCATAACATTGACATTACTTGGTGACAAAAAGCGGTAGTTATCTTATATTTAAATGTGGGAACTGGTTCAAGAACCTTCTAAACCCGGTATGACATGCGCGGTAGTTGTACATTGATGACTGTCACAAACGTCGCGTTTCTTCTTTTTTTCTCTATTTTTTTAATATATTTTTGGGATCCACGAGAGACCCACGTTATAATGGAGATCGCGCTATACGCGATCGCGTTATAATGGAGCTGCAGTGTATATATATATATAGTTATACTGATGAAAGCCGAAACACGCCGAATGCCTGTGCTCACAAGCAGTTTGTATTACATTGTACATGTACACTATGTCTGTTACTGGTATTTTCTTTCTGCCAGACTTCGAGAAGTGGCCGAGAAGATCAGTCGCCATGGATATACAGCGCCATCTGCATTCTCTTCACTGAGAAACGTCACAGTCACAGAATGCGTCATAGGACCTAACTATGTCGCTTTTTTATTGGAGGTACATGTGTGATCGATAACCAGAGCTACAGATAAGTTTTGTATCTAAATAATATTATACCCCCATATTTCAAATTCAATGCGTGTTTACTTTTACAAATGCATTATTGATTTTCTTCCTTATTAAATAGGGAACAAATGATAAAAAATAAAAGAAATTTAAAAATTCACTTATTTGAGCTGCAAAAAGCTAACACTGTTTGCTTTTTGCAGCTCAACTAAGTAAATTTTCAATTTTATTACAGTATTTTCACTACTCTTTTTGAAAATCAATGTGTATTTTCACATTTCTGTGAGTATTTTGTACTCTTGCTTTTGATAATCATATTGATTCAATGATTGAGTCAATGCGTATTCTGCTAAAATAAGTGTGTAAAATACGCCTATACACACCTTATCTGGAGCTCTGGATATACAAACAATTGAGAACAGACATCATGATGCTGCTATGTTGCTTCAACCTGTGTTCCAGGGTATGGGATCACGTGATCTATTGTTTTGGTGTTAATGCATTTGTGGAGTAATGGCGGCGCCCATGAGGTCTCGGGTAAATCTTACTTTTCAACAATTCGATTTTGGTTTCTTGCTTATGATGACTCTGTTCCAGCCGTTAACACTACAAATCCAGCATTACTTATGTAGTTAGTCTGAACATTCTGCAGAGAAATTTGAATTCTAATGCACCGAAAATAGGAAGCACGCATCTGATTGGTCAATTGAAATCAGAGCCTATAAAATATGAAAAATCACAGCATATAAAAAAAAATCTCCGTTTTACCAGTCTGTGTTTTACAACTTGACAGATTTATGTAACCCTACGCGCTTTTGTAAACAATGGCCAGCGGCGGGGCTTGCAATTATTTCCAAATTTATTTCGGTACATTTTCGGTTATCCATTCTGCCATATTGACCTGTACAACCCAAAGCGGAAAAGAATATCTAACAACGACTGACAAACGTGACTTCAGTGTGGTGGCCCTTCAACAAATTCCCAAAAATATTACCCCACCCGCCCAAAATACAGAAGAATTTAATAATAAAGTGCTCAAATGCAAACTCAATATACCAGTAGCAGCCTATAACTTTACGAATTCCAATGTGCACATACATGACTATACATAATAAACTGTATTGCAGATGGGTAATCCAGGGAAATCCTAGGCCTGTTGACACAACAAGTTGTTGACATTTCCTTTGTAAAATTCACACGAACCCAATGCAGAAATGTTGGCATTTCTTTAAATGAATAAAAGCAAATAACTGTTGCAACTACACATATAAAAACAATACAATTGTTAAAATAAACATTACAGTTGAATAAATGTATAGATGTCTTAGAGAAAAAGTCCCGTTAATCTCTATTTGAAATGGGAATATTCTTCGGCGGAGTTACATTTTATTAAATTAATTTGGTGTGAGGCGGTTATAAATTGATGACGACAACAACCTGCTGACGTAATGAAAAATATCACTGTTCGTGATATGCTACGACGTTGCAGAAAGCGGGGAGCACACTAGGTGCATTAGAATGGGGATAACCATGCTTTGTTTTTCGATTTGGAGCGGTATGTGTGAGGTTTTATTATCTGTGAATCAGTTTTATGGCTCCGCTAACGCGTCGCCGTAAAACTGATTCACAGACCATAAAACCTCCCACATACTGCTCCAAATCGAAAAACAAAGCATGGTTATCCCCTAATTCTGGTGTGAACGGCTGGAACATGGTCATCATTAAAAGGAAGAAACCAAAGTTGAATTGATGAAAAATACGATTTACCTGAAACTTCCTGGGCGCCGCCATTACTCCAAATGAAACAATAGACCACGTGATACCATACCCTGCAATTCCCAGGCTTAACATTGTCCTGATAAAATGGCTTCTTACACACTGGTTCATCTGAATGTTTCTGTGTGCATTTTGTCGTCTGTATTGTTGAAAGGGTTTATGTGAAACTTATTTATTTGTATGAAATGTATCTGTTATCCACAATACATGTGTATATGTTACACTTGCTGTTTGGAGGGTATGCGTATCTGGATGATGAATCTGCCAATAGGGATTCCGGTGACCAGTGTAGTAGAGATGCCTGGCACAAGATCAGGACATTGTCGTTTGTGCTGAAAGTTTTTATTATGCCCCACCTCGATCGTGGAGGGGGAATTTAGTGTTACCCTTGTCCGTCTGTCCTGTCCGTCAGTCCCGTCCTTCCGTCCGTCACCAACCTTGTAACTCGTAAAACTTATAAATTATAAACCATACTAACTACAGACACTGTAACTTGGTATGTACATTGTAGCTTTCTTATAATGAGTAGATGTGCAAAGTTTATTTCTAGTTTTTATTTGATCCCCGGGTCATGGATTATGCCCCCCTTTTCGACTTAGAATTTCCCAATTTTGCCTCGTAACTCGTAAAACCTTTAAACCAAACTAGCTACACACCTGAAAACTTAGTGTATATCTTTCTTATAATGAGTGGATGCGCAAAGTTTATTTCGATTTTTTATTCGACCCCCGGGTCATGGATTATCTCCCCTTTTCGATTTAGAATTTCTCAATTTTGTCTTGTAACTTGTAAAACTTTTAAACCGGAATAGCTACAGACCTGAAACTTGGTATGTAGCTTCCTTATGATGAGTAGATGTGCAATGTTTATTTTGATTTTTTATTCGACACCCATGTCATGGATTATCTCCTCCTTTTCGACTTAGAATTTCACCATTTTGTCTTGTAACTCATAAAACTTTTAAACCGTAATAGCTGCAGACCTGAAACTTTGGTATGTAGCTTCCTTATGATGACTAGATGCGCAAAGTTTATTTTGATATTTTATTCGACCCCCGAGTCATGGATGATCTCCCCCTTTTCGACTTAGAATTTCACCATTTTGCCTTGTAACTTGTAAAACCATAATAGCTGGAGGCTTGATGCTTGGTATGTAGCTTCTTTATGGTGTGTATATGCACAAAGTGAATTTCTATTTTTTGGCTTTGACACGGAGCCATGTATTATCTCCCCCTTTTGAACTTGGAATTTTGCCTCGTTTACTATCGTTTAAGCGATATGTGGGGCATCCATGTTCTATGAACACATTTTCTAGTTGCAATTTTAATATTAATGATTGTATGATGCTCCCTCATACAGCTTATTCTTATCTGTATAAGTGGCTGTGAATGGAAAAATGGCACTTTTATGTATGGGTTTTGCGACCAGTGTAGATCCAGATCAGCCTGTGCATCCGCACAGTCTGATCAGGATCTGCACTGTTTACCATTTCATCAGTGAAACTATTTGATCAGGAGCTACACTGGTCACACATCCAATAATACAATTTCTCCAGTTGCAGACACGTGCGACATGCCATGTGATTTTGTACCTAAGAACATGTGCGACATCACCTGAAAAATATTTACAGAAACTGTGATATTTTCTGTAAATGATGCTGAAAGTTGATGAAATTCCACATTTCGTTAACTTTCGACGTCATTTACTGAAAATATCGTAAATTATGTAAATATTTTTCATGAGATATCACACATGTTCGTTGGTACAAAGTCACATGGCGTGTCTCATATTACCTTACTGTTGAGCGGAAATAAAACCCCAATTGATACAATACAATACACATGACATACTTTGTCGTTGTTTAGGATGGTCGGGTTTGCCGGGTTCCGTTTACCATCCTGAATGAACGTCTGGATCTCAACAAGCATGAAACAACCACAAAAAGGTATGCCATTAATCTGCAGTGCTCCAGATAAGGAATTAGTAATTGAATATTGTCACTCCATCATTTCTGAAGCAATTGGTATTTCAAAATTTTAATTGGGTAAAGTAAAATCACACTACTGTTTACACATCAACAGACCGCAATTATTGAATAGTTTGCTTCGAAATGAAAACATGTCTTGGCATTTCATTAGAATTGTCTCCTTGGAGTAAATTTTAATGAAATACCAAGATGTGTTTTCATGGAAAATAAGAAAAATGTGCTATATTTGTGGTCTGTTTATTGTTTTCTGCAGCATGATAAAGGTACCACAATTTTTTTTTGATACTCGCTACTTCTGATTTCAATTGTTTTTTTTTTATCTGGAGCCCTGAATCTGTCCATGATACTTGAAACTTCAAATACATGTACTTCTTTTTTCATCATCCATATTTTCATTCTATAGCCCCATCATGCGGCTTTCATGCCCAAGGTCAAAGCCAAATGAATTAGAACATATTTGTTGGTCGGACCAAGTGGCGGCTGGGGTATCGGTGAGCTGCTGCTCACTTGCTCTAGTTGCCCTTGTGGTGGCAACAGATCAGGTTATTCTAATTTCAGGGCTGAATATATATTTTTCTGCCCCCAGTCTCGGTAGAGCAGAAGCATATAGTGTTTGGACTGTCTGTGAGTCTGTCCGTCCGCCGGGACATTAAGAAGTTCACTGGAGTTTCTCAATTATGTCATAACTTCTATATCCCTTGAAGGATTGCTTAACTATTTCAACACAGTATACCTGTGGACAAATGCCACACATCCATGCTGCCCTTAATACAACATTGACCTTTTGACCATCACAACTTTGAACTTTTTCACACATTAAGAGTTTCTCAATTCTGTCATATCTTCAAAATCCCTTGAAGGATTACCTTAATATTTCAATACATCACACTTGTGCACAAATGTCAAACAATCATGTTGCCCTTATTATGGCATTGACCTTTTGACCTTCACAACTGTGCTTGTGAATACTTATCACTTTTGGTTAATTTACTTTGCCACAGTTTCTCCAATCTGCCACCGGTGGCATTTGTGTGCTGACATTTTCTTGTTTTTATACGCCCGTTTGAAAAAACGGGACGTATTATGTATTCATCTTGTACGGGCGGGCGAGCACAGCTTGTCCGCGCAATAACTATAGTTCTACTTGACGTATTGTAGCCAAATTCGGTTTACATGTTTATCACAGCAAGACGAAGAAGCCTTTTGGTTTTGAATTTTTTTCAATAACTTATCTCCCCTTGGAGGCTATTTTTATTTTTCGCACTCTTATCCTTGTCCATGCAATAACTTAAGTTCTACTTTTACCGCGCATAACCAAATTCGGTATACATGTTTGTCACGGCAAGATGAAGAAGCCTATTGATTTTAAATTTTTTTCCGATAACATATCTCCCCTTGGCGGCCGATGACTTATCTCCCCTTGGCGGCCATTTTTATTTTTTGCACTCTGTATCCTTGTCGACACAATAACTCAAGTTCTACTTCACCGCTCATAACCAAATTCGGTATACTTGTTTATCACGGCAAGACGAAGAAGCCTATTGATTTTGAAAAATTTCCGATGACTTATCTCCCCTTGGCGGCTATTTTTAGCTCGACTATTCGAAGAATAAGTAGAGCTTATGTTGTCACCCCGGCGTCGGCGTCACCGTCACGCCTTGGTTAAGGTTTTTAGTCAACCTTGTATATGGAATACTACTGGCCCTACACCCACCATACTTGGACAACTTCATCTCCTAATGATGTACATCAATAACCCCTGATCTATATTTGACCTTGACCTACATTTCCTCTTGAATTACTTAGTTAATTCCCCTTGGTTAAGGTCTTTAGTCAACCTTGGTTAAGGTTTTTAGTCAAGCTTGTACATGGAATACTATTGTGCATACAGTCACCATACTTGGACAACCTTTTCTCATAGGGATGTACATCAATAACCCCTGGTCTATATTTGACCTTGACCTACATTTCCTCTTCAGTTACTTAGTTAATTCCCCTTGGTTAAGGTTTTTAGTCAAGCTTGTATATGGAATACTCCTGGCCCTACACCCACCATACTTGGACAACTTCATCTCCTAGGGATGTACATCAATAACCCTTGATATATATTTGACCTTGACCTACATTTGACCTTGACCTACATTTCCTCTTGAATTACTTACTTAATTCTCGTTTGTTAAGGTTTTTAGTCAAGCTTGTAGATGGAATACTCCTGGCCCTACACCAACCATACTTGGACAACTTTATCTCCTAGTGATGTACATCAACAACCCCTGACCTATATTTGACTTTGGCCTTGAATTACTTAGTTAATTCCCATTGGTTAGTTAAGGTTTTTAGTCAAGCTTTCTACATGAAATACTATTGTGCATACATACACCATACTTGGACAACCTTTTCTCATAGTGATGTACATCAATAACCCCTGATCTATATTTGACCTTGACCTACACTTCCTCTTGAATTACTTAGTTAATTCCCCTTGGTTAAGGTTTTTAGTCAACCTTGTAGATGGAATACTCCTGGCCCTACACCAACCATACTTGGACAACTTTATCTCCTAGTGATGTACATCAACAACCCCTGACCTATATTTGACCTTGACCTACATTTAACCTTGAATTACCTAGTTAATTCCCCTTGGTTAAGGTTTTTAGTCAATCTTGGTTACGGTTTTTAGTCAAGCTTGTACATGGAATACTATTGTGCATACAGACACCATACTTGGACAACCTTTTCTCATAGGGATGTACATCAATAACCCCTGATCTATATAATTTGACCTTGACCTACATTTCCTCTTCAATTACTTATTTAATTCTCCTTGGTTAAGGTTTTTAGTCTAGCTTGTATATGGAATACTCCTGGCTCTACACCCACCATACTTGGACAACTTTATCTCCTAGTGATGTACATCAACAACCCCTGACCTATATTTGACTTTGACCTACATTTAACCTTGAATTACTTAGTTAATTCCCCTTGGTTAAGGTTTTTAGTCAACCTTGGTTAAGGTTTTTAGTCAAGCTTTCTACATGGAATACTAGTGTGCATACAGACACCATACTTGGACAACCTTTTCTCATAGCGATGTACATCAATAACCCCTGATCTATATTTGACCTTGACCTACATTTCCTCTTGAATTACATACTCCTGGCCCTACACCAACCATACTTGGACAACTTCATCTCCTAGTGATGTACTTCAATAATCCCTGACCTATATTTGACCTTGACCTACTTTTATCCTTGGATTACTTAGTTATTTCCCCTTGGTTAAGGTTTTTAGTCAAGCTTCTATATGCAATACTCCGGGGCCTACAGCAACCATACTTGGAAAACTTCATCTCCTAGTGATGTACATCAATAACCCCTGACCTATATCTGTCATTGACCTACATTTAACCTTGAATTACTTACTTAATTTCCCTTGGTTAAGTTTTTTAGTCAACCTTGGTTAAGGTTTTTATGCAGGCCGTAGCCACCTTGTTTGTCAAGCTATGTGTACATCGACAACCCTCGTAGTCGAGCTATGCTGTTCTCCTACAGCTCTTGTTAATTTTCCCACTCTGTATCCTTGTCCACGCAATAACTCAAGTTCTACTTGACCGATCATAACCAAATTTGGTAAGCATGTTTATCACGGCAAGACGAAGAAGCATATCGATTTTCAAAAATTTCTGATTACATATCTTCCCTTGGGTATGCATGTTTTATCAAGGCAAGACGAAGAAGCCTATTGATTTTGAAATATTTCCAATAACTTATCTCCCCTTGGGGCCATTTTCGGACTTTGTATCTTTGTCCATGCTATAACTCAAGTTCTACTTGACTGATCGTAACCAAATTCAGTATACATGTTTATCAAGTCAAGATGAAGAACCCTATTGGTTTTCAGTGAGTTATCTTGTTATCCCTTGTTGACTGGCCTTGCCTCGACGGGCGTATATTGTGACCTTCAACACTCTTGTTCTAGTTCTACACTGTTTGCAAACACTGGTAAAGGGGTCTGTAGTGTTGAAAGGGTTCAAGTGTTTGACATCAGACCCAGCGTTGCAGGTTCGAATCTCAATGGTACCGCTGCCATTTCTCATGCAGGGCTTAACGGATGGAGTTATGATCCTTGACTTACAGAAAATTGGCAAGTTTGTCCATCACAAATGATGATATTTCCAAAAGTGTGTGAGTTTGAGTTTCAACATTTGACAGGAATGTTTGTCACTGTGAAGTTGTGCACCTCGGGGTTTATGAGTGATAAATCATTTTATTGCATTTAATGGGCCCCCACAGTGCATTAACACAGTGTTTTAAAAATGATAATACACTAGTGTAATAAATATGCAAATTAGCTCGTTACAGAAAACGTGTTTGGTTACCAGTACTTCGTCATTGTATGGTGATGTACTTATGCAATAAATAAGAATAACATTTGTGATGATTTAATATGGTCTTTATCAAACTTTTTTACTAATTTCATAGATATAAGAAATCAGTGAACTTGTTTAATAAATGCCATATTAAATCATCAGTCATGTAAGATTCTCAATTTAATCATCAACATATTTCAACTATTTTTACCTCGTTCTATGCATATCTCAGATCCAGTGCCTTTAAACCCTTTCAGTTCACGTTTTCTCCGCAGTACGAAGGCGATGAAGACGGAAAGAGCCGAGCGGCCTACAAGTTCCAGAGGCTCGGTCCACGTGGAGAGCCCGCTTGTTCTGGTCGCCGATGTGCTGGGTGGCAGCTCAGACCCACCTGTCGCGTAAGTTACTTCAAAAGTATGCTTCACGAAACCTGCCCAAAATTTATAGCTAAATAAACAATGCAAACAATTTCTTTTTTTTGATAATATTAATTTTAGCAAACTTCATCAATATCATTCTCACATTGATGGCTATCCACCCAGTGTCATTTGTGTGACCTTGACTTTGGTGACCTTAACATTGTTATTAATAATTTTGGACTTCCTCACATTGTGACCTTTACCTTGGTGATCTTGACCTTCGTAGGTGACACGCCGCCATCGATCGCATTGTTACTCATGTTTAAGTTGTTCTGTTACTTGTATATTTTGTATATTTTGTATTCCACTTTTGAAAATCAATGCATATTTTTAAATTTTTGTGTCTTAATTTGTATTCCAATTTAGGAAGTCAAAATAAATGAATAAAAGGATGTGCCCCTTGTCTGGAGCTCTGCTACTGATCTCTACTAGCTGTTTATAAACTCAATGTTGTTTTTTTGATGTAAGGGAGAATAAAGCATGTTTTTCAAAAGTTTTATAATGATTTATTATTTCCTTGCTTCAAGATCTGACGTTTTCCAGTTTTATGTCGGTCCCTAGTGGCGTGAGCATTAGACAAGAATAATCCATAATGCCCAACACATGGATCGTATGTTAAACCCATTTACGTTAACCACTTGGTCAGTCTGCAGGAGTGTGTTGTCGGACGACTGAGTCAAATGCTCTAAACCCCAGTCACCGTTACAATGAGATGAGCCATGTGATTTTGTACCCTAGAAGATGTGAAGATGAAACATATTTACACAAACTGTGATATTTGACAGAAATTTTACAGAAACTGCGATATTTTCTTTAAATGACATCAAAAGTTGTCGAAATGTTCATAGAATTCTATTCCGCATTGACTCCGATGATTTCGTCCACTTTTGCTGTCATTTACGACGAATATCATAAATTTTGTAAATAGCTTTCTGAGATATCACACATCTTCTCTGGTACAAAAGCATAGTTTATGTCAGTCTGCAGGAGACATGAAACCCCAATCAATCAATCTGTCTGTAGTCGTTGGAGCACGACTGTGAGCGGAACTACGGCCACGACGACGTCGCGTAGCAGCACGAGCCAGGCGTACCGCACGATGCAGCGCGCGTCCTACGTGAACCGCGGCCGCCGGTCCGGGGTGATTGTCGGCACCCGGCCACTCGTGCCCGCCTCCGTCGTACCTGAGGAACTGATCAGTCAGGTGGGTGACTGGTATTGCTGACTCATGAGACACGCCATGTGATTTTGTACTTTTGAACATCTGCGTAATTTCATGGCTTCAAAAGTTGACAAAAATTTCAGAGTACATTCCGCATGTACTCTGAACATTCTGTCAACTTTTGACTTTATTTATGAAAAATATTGTAAACGTATTTAATGATATTACACAGATGTACGAAGGTACAAAATCACATGGCGTGTCTCATTATGTAATCAACTAGGTTATGATACAGACATAGTGGCAGTACACGGGGTTATGATACAGACATAGTGGCAATAAATGAGGTTAACATACAGACATAGTGGCAATAAATGAGGTTATGATACAGACATAATGGTAATAAACGAGGTTATGATACACAGGGATTCCGCTGGGGAAAATAAAAAAATCGCCACTTCAAAAACAAAACAAAAAAACAATTGGCGATAAAACATTACAATTTTCGAAAAAAAATAAAATAAAAAAGTTTGGATTTTTCCCCCCGAAAATTGTAATTTTTTATCGCCAATTGTTTATTTTTATCGCCAATTGCGAAAGTGGCGATCGCCAGCGGAATCCCTGGATACAGACGTAGTGGCAATACATAAAGTTATGATACAGACATAGTGGCAATAAACGAGGTTATGATACAGACATAGTGGCAATAAACAGGGTTATGATACAGACATAGTGGCAATACACAGGGTTATGATACAGACATAGTGGCAATAAATAAAGTTATGATACAGACATAGTGGCAATACACGCGGTTATGATACAGACATAGTGGCAATACACAGGGTTATGATACAGACATAGTGGCAATACACAGGGGTATGATACAGACATAGTGGCAATACACAGGTTATGTAGACATAGGCAATACACGGGTTGATACAGACATAGTGGCAATACACAGGGGTATGATACAGACATAGTGGCAATACACAGGGGTATGATACAGACATAGTGGCAATACACAGGGTATGATACAGACATAGTGGCAATACACAGGGTTATGATACAGACATAGTGGCAATACACAGGGTTATGATACATACATAGTGGCAATACACAGGGTTATGATACAGACATAGTGGCAATACACAGGGTTATGATACAGACATAGTGGCATACACAGGAGGGTTATGATACAGACATAGTGGCAATACACAATTAGTGTTATGGAATACAGTACTATGTAGTGGCAATAGGGTTATGTAATTAGTGTACATTATGATACAGACATAGTGGCAATACACGGGTTATGATACAGACATAGTGGCAATACACAGGGTTATGATACAGACATAGTGGCAATACACGGGGTTATGATACAGACATAGTGGCAATACACAGGGTTATGATACATACATAGTGGCAATTCACAGGGTTATGATACAGACATCATGGCAATACAGAGGGTTATGATACAGACATAGTGGCAGTACACAGGGTTATGATACAGACATAGTGGCAATACACAGGTTTATGATACATACATAGTGGCAATACACAGGGGTATGATACAGACATCGTAGCAATACACAGGGTTATGATACAGACATAGTGGCAATACACAGGGTTATGATACAGACATAGTGGCAATACACGGGGTTAGGATACAGCCATAATGGCAATAAACAAGGTTATGATACAGACATAGTGGCAATACACAGAGTTATGATACAGACATAGTGTCAAGACACAGGGTTATGATACAGACATAGTGGCAATACACAGGGTTATGATACAGACAATACACAGGGTTATGATACAGACATCGTGGCAATACACAGGGTTATGATACAGACATAGTGGCAATACACGGGGTTAGGATACAGCCATAATGGCAATAAACAAGGTTATGATACAGACATAGTGGCAATACACAGGGTTATGATACAGACATAGTGGCAATACACAGGGTTATGATACAGACATAGTGGCAATACACAGGGTTATGATACAGACAATACACAGGGTTATGATACAGACATAGTGGCAATACACGGGGTTAGGATACTGCCATAATGGCAATAAACAAGGTTATGATACAGACATAGTGGCAATACACAGGGTTATGATACAGACATAGTGGCAATACACAGGGTTATGATACAGACATAGTGGCAATACACAGGGTTATGATACAGACAATACACAGGGTTATGATACAGACATAGTGGCAATACACAGGGTTATGATACAGCCATCATGTCAATACATAGGGTTATGATACAGACATAGTGGCAATACACAGGGTTATGATACAGACGTAGTGGCAATACACGGAGGGTTATGATACAGACATAATGGCAATACACAAGATTATGATACAGACATAGTGGCAATACACAGGGTTATGATACAGACATAGTGGCAATACACAGGGTTATGATACAGACAGAGTGGCAATACACAAGGTTATGATACAGACATAGTGGCAATAAACGATGTTATGATACAGACATAGTGGCAATACACAGGGGTATGATACAGACATCGTGGCAATACACAGGGTTATGCTACAGACATAGTGGCAATACACAGGGTTATGATACATACATAGTGACAATACACAGGGTTATGATACAGCCATAGTGACAATACACAGGGTTATGATACAGACATATTGACAATACACAGGGTTATGATACAGACATAGTGACAATACACAGGGGTATGATATATACATAGTGACAATACACAGGGTTATGATACAGACATAGTGGCACTACACAGGGGTATGATACATACATAGTGACAATACACAGGGTTATGATACAGACATAGTGGCACTACACAGGGGTATGATACATACATAGTGACAATACACAGGGTTATGATACAGACATAGTGGCACTACACAGGGGTATTATACATACAGAGTGACAATACACAGGGTTATGATACATACATAGTGACAATACACAGGGTTATGATACAGACATAGTGGCACTACACAGGGGTATGATACAGACATAGTGACAATACACAGGGGTATGATACATACACAGTGACAATACACAGGGTTATGATACATACATAGTGACAATATACAGGGTTACAATACAGACATAGTGGCACTACACAGGGGTATGATACAGACATAGTGACAATACACAGGGTTATGATACATACATAGTGACAATACACAGGGTTATGATACAGACACAGTGACAATACACAGGGGTATGATACATACATAGTGACAATACACAGGGGCATGATACATACATAGTGGCAATACACAGGGGTATGATACAAACATAGGGGCAATACACAGGGTTATGATACAGACATAGTGGCACTACACAGGGGTATGATACAGACATAGTGGCACTACACAGGGGTATGATACAGACATAGTGACACTACACAGGGGTATGATACAGACATAGTGGCACTACACAGGGGTATGATACAGACATAGTGGCACTACACTGGGGTATGATACAAACATAGTGGCAATACACAGGGTTTTGATACAGACATAGTGGCACTACACAGGGGTATGATACAGACATAGTGGCACTACACAGGGGTATGATACAGACATAGTGGCACTACACAGGGGTATGATACCAGACATGGTGGCAATACAACAGGGTATGAATACAGACAAATAGTGGCACTAAACACAGGGGTATGATACAGACATAGTGGCAATACACAGGGTTATGATACAGACATAGTGGCACTACACAGGGGTATGATACTGACATAGTGGCAATACACAGGGTTATGATACAGACATAGTGGCAATACACAGGGGTATGATACAGACATAGTGGCACTACACAGGGGTATGATACAGACATAGTGGCAATACACAGGGGTATGATATAGGCATAGTGGCACTACACAGGGGTATGATACAGACATACAGGGGTATGATACAGACATAGTGGCACTACACAGGGGTATGATACAGACATAGTGGCAATACACAGGGGTATGATATAGGCATAGTGGCACTACACAGGGGTATGATACAGACATAGTGGCACTACACAGGGGTATGATACAGACATAGTGACAATACACAGGGTTATGATAGACATAGTGGCAATACACAGGGTTATGATACAAACATAGTGGCAATACATGGATGATACAGACATAGTGACAATAAACAAGGTTATGATACAGACCAACTATGCCTCGTTTATTGTCATGCCTACTTTAGCAGCAGGTACGACTATAGTTCCGCCGTCGTCGTCCGCATCAACCGTGTCGGAAGTTTGTATAAGTTTCTGCATCATGATATAAATTTTATTATTACATGATGTATTGCTTCAATATTTGGACACTTGATCATGATATATATATGGATGGGCCGTGGCCTAGGCAGTGAACTTCAATACCAGAGGTATACTTAGTATTTCCATCCCACTGTTCACTGAAACGTATTGGATATCTCCCAAGTTTTCGACTCTATGGAGGATGAAGTCATGTGATTAAATATCTTGTTTATGAAGCTTGTCAACAATGTTATGTACCTTGCCAGAGGCTCAATGCATATATTGTGCGTGACTTGTTTCACAAACTTCATATCAAATGGATGAACCTGTCTGTTACAGTGTCAAGTTGTACTACAGGGCAAATCCCGCAGTCTCATCATCCGCGAGCTACAGAGAACGGTGAGTTTACACCAGCAATGCTTTACTGTAGCCCTTAATTGGCCCGGTGTATATATCGGGTTGATAAACAGGCGTGGGAATTTTCAGGATATATCTTGAAATCAGGATTTGATGTTCCTGATAATTGCAGAAAACACTATTAATGTTTCAACATGGGAAGCACACTTTTTCGCTTTTGTGGGTGCAAAAATATGTTTGTTTAGCAGTATTGCCCCATATTTATAATTACCGTATCTCTGTAACAACTTAAAATACCCATTTTGAAAGTCGTTGAGTATTTTCAAATTGTTGTCGGTATTTTGTACACCACACGTTTGCAAATCATAGCATATTCAGTTAATATGAATGTGTAAAATACATCAATACGTGCCTTATTTTCACCTCTGGAGAGGCACAATTATAACGCAATCATGCTTTTGACTGGAGAAATGGGGCTTATGATATGCTGCCAGTGTAGATCCAGATCAGCCTGTGCATCCGCAGTCTGATCAGGATCTGCACTGTTCGCCATCCATCAATGAAGCACCCGTCATACAAGCTATATAGATTGCTATCAAACTACAAGAGTGTGCTATTGATCAGGAGCTACACTGGTCACAAATCCCACAAGCCCCATTTCTCCAGTCACTCGGCCATAATTACAGAACCTGGACGTGAACCTGGCGGTGAACAACCTGCTGAGTCGGGACGACGAGGGGGAGGGGGAGGACGACGACAGCCAGGACTCGTACGTTCCCGACGACCTCATCTCCCTCCTGGACAGTGGGCTGCACCCCGACCACCCCAGCGTGATCATTGACGCCGACGCCATGTTCAACGACGATATATACGGATATTCCTCCATTCGGAGTCGCGGGTCCGGCACACGATCTAGGCTCGGTAATTATTGGCTCGTCATGTCTAGGTCGGCGTTACTGGTACTAGTTGCAGTAGCCATTTGGTGGAAGCAGGTCAAAACATCCCCAAGTGACATCGCCCCCAAGTCAAAACTCCCCCATTTTGGTCAAAACGCCTCCAACTTTGGTCAAAACACCCCCAAAAAAACACCCCCATAATTTTATTAGCCATGTTTTTTGAAAAAAAATCCAGGTTATTGGATTGGCGAAAGCCGGGCGGGCGGGGGCGGGCGGGCGGGCGGGCGGCGGGCGGGCGGGCGGCGTCCACAATCAATGTTAAGTTTTCGTGTTTGAGTCCATTTCTTTGTTACTGTACCACCTAGGACCACCCAAACTTTCACAGCTTCATAATCAAGGGGGTGCCCACCACATATCACTATCCAACATGTTACTTATTTTAACTTCACCCATTTTTTCCGCGCAGTCGACTTAGCCATTTTCAATGTTAAGTTTTCGCGTTTACAATGTTAAGTTTTCGTGTTTAAGTCCATTTCTTTGGTACTGTACCACCTAGACACCAAACTTTCACAGCTTCATAACCAAGGTGTGCCTACCACATACAACTATCATAACAATGTGACCATTTTTTTACCTTCACCTATTATTTCTACGTAATTGACTTAGCCATTTTCAACGTTAACTTTTTAACGTACGTCTGGTTAGAGTTTTTTGGTTAAAACTTTTTCGTTATACTATATCTCTGCAACTGCTTCGCCCATTACCTTGAAACTTCACATGGGTGTTTATCATCATCCATATTTTCATTCTAACCACCAACCGTGCGGCCCCTGTGCCCAATGTCAAGGTCAAATTACTTTGAATTTTTTTGTTAAAGTTTTTTCGTGTACTATATCTCTGCAACTGCTTCACCCAATACCTTGATACTTCACATGGGTGTTTATCATCATTGTCGCACCTGCTTGCGGAAAGCGCGATCCTGTGCCCAATGTCAAGGTCAAATTACTTTGAATTTTTTTGTTAAAGTTTTTTTCGTGTACTATATCTCTGCAACTGCTTCACCCAATACCTTGATACTTCACATGGGTGTTTATCATCATTGTCGCACCTGCTTGCGGAAAGCGCGATCCTGTGCCCTATGTCAAGTTCAAATTACTTTGAATTTTTTTGTTAAAGTTTTTTCGTGTTCTATATCTCTGCAACTGCTTCACCCAATACCTTGATACTTCACATGGGTGTTTATCATCATTGTCACACCTGCTTGCGGAAAGCGCGATATCGTCGGCATTTTAGCATACGTCCGTCCGTTCGTCCGTGTGTCCGGTTAAAGTTTTTTGGTTAAAGTTTTTCCATCTACTATATCTATTTTTTTAGTGTCCATGCCTCGCCCCAAGGCGCGACATGCAGGCCACGGCCATCTAGTCTACAAAAAGTGGGTATAATTATGTTATCCAAGTGTCTATGCTTGGAAAAAACCTGGCCTTCGTGGCTTTGCCTCGTTTCTTGTTTAAATACGATTTTATTTTGTCATTATACCCACTTTTTTAGGAAAAAAAATGGGTATGTTGTTTTCGTCACGGGTGTCCGTCCGTCCGTCCGTACGTCCGTCCGTCCGTACGTACGTCCGTCCGTCCGTCCGTCCGTCCGTACGTCCGTCACGTTTCTTGTAACTCGAAAAACTTTTTCACCTTCATACCTACGCGCCTGATATTTGGTATGTAGCTTCGTTATCATGTGCAGATGCGCAAAGTGAATTCGGATTTTTCATCCGACCCTCCATCATGGATTATTTCTCCCCCCTTTCGGACTCAGAATTTCCCCATTTTTTTCCTTGTAACTCGAAAAACTTTTTCACCTTCCATACTACGCGCCTCATATTTGCTATGTAGCTTCGTTATCATGTGCAAAGATGCGCAAAGTGAATTCGGATTTTTTCATCCGCACCCTCCATCATGGATTATCTCCCGCCCCTTTCGGGGACTCAGAATTTCCCATTTTTTCCTTGTAACTCGAAAAACTTTTTCACCTTCATACCTTACGCGCCTCATATTTGCTATGTAGCTTCGTTATTTTCATGTGCGATTCGCAAAGTGAATTCGGATTTTTTCATCGACCCTCAATCATGGATTATCTCCCCCTTTCGGACTCAGATTTTCCCATTTTTTCCTTGTAACTCGAAAAAAACAAAAAAATTTTTCACCTTCATACCTACGCGCCTCATATTTGCTATGTAGCTTCGTTATCATGTGCACCATGCGTCAAAGTGATTCCCATTTTTCATCCGACCCTCCATCATGGATTATCTCCCCCTTTACGGACTCAGAATTTCCCATTTTTTCCTTGTAACTCGAAAAATCTTTTTCACCTTCATACCTACGCGCCTCATATTTGCTATGTAGCTCGTTATCATGTGCACATGCGCAAAAGTGAATTCCCATTTTCATCCGACCCCTCTTAACCTCATCGATTATACCTCCCCTTTCCGACTCAGATTTTCCCATTTTAGCCATTTTTAAAAAAAAAAATTATGAAAAAAAAAATCCTTGGCTATTGGATTGGTTTTCGAGCCCGCGGGCGGGCTGGGCAGGGCGGGGGGGGGCGTGGGCGGGGCGTTCCGCCACAATCAATGTTAAGTTTTCGTGTTTGAGTCCATTTCTTTGTTACTGTACCACCTAGGACCACCAAACTTTCACAGCTTCATAATCAAGGGTGCCCACCACATATCACTATCCAACATGTTACTTTTTTTTTAACTTCACCCATTTTTTCCGCGTATCGACTTAGCCATTTTCAATGTTAAGTTTTCGCGTTTACAATGTTAAGTTTTCGTGTTTAAGTCCATTTCTTTCGTACTGTACCAGCTAGGACCACCAAACTTTCACAGCTTCATAACCAAGGGGTGCTACCACATACAACTATCCACATGTGACCATTTTTTACCTTCACCTATTATTTCTACGTAATTGACTTAGCCATTTTCAACGTTAACTTTTTAACGTACGTCTGGTTAGAGTTTTTTGGTTAAAACTTTTTCGTTATTACTATATCTCTGCAACTGCTTCGCCCATTACCTTGAAACTTCACATGGGTGTTTTATCATCATCCATATTTTCATTCTAACCCCCAACCGTGCGGCCTCGTGCCCAATGTCAAGGTCAAATTTACTTTGAATTTTTTTGTTAAAGTTTTTTCAAATGTACTATATCTCTGCAACTGCTTCACCCAATACCTTGATACTTCACAGGGTGTTTATCATCATTGTCCGCACCTGCTTGCGGAAAGCGCGATCCTGTGCCCAATGTCAAGGTCAAATTACTTTTGAATTTTTTTGTTAAAGTTTTTTCGTGTTACTGTATCTCTGCAACTGCTTCACCAATACCTTGATACTTCACATGGTGTTTATCATCATTGTCGCACCTGCTTGCGGAAAGCGCGATCACCTGTGCCCAATGTCAATTGGTCAAATTTACTTTGAATTTTTTTGTTAAAGTTTTTTCGTTGTACATATCCTGCAAACTGCCTCACCCAATACCTTGATCTTCACATGGGTGATTTATCATCATTGTCGCACCTGCTTGCGGAAAGCGCGATCCTGTGCCCAATGTCAAGGTTAAATTACTTTGAATTTTTTTGTTAAAGTTTTTTCGTGTACTATCTCTGCAACTGCTTCACGCCCAAATACCTTGATACTTCACATGGGTGTTTATCATCATTGTCGCACCTGCTTGCGGAAAGCGCGATCCTGTTGCCCAATGTCAAGGTCAAATTACTTTGAATTTTTTTGTTAAAGATATTTTCGTGTACTATATCTCTGCAACTGCTTTCACCCAATACCTTGATACTTCACATGGGTGTTTTACATCATTGTCGCACCTGCTTGCGGAAAGCGCGATCCTGTGCCCAATGTCAAGGTCAAATTACTTGAATTTTTTTTTAAAAGTTTTTTCGTGTACTATATCTCTGCAACAAGCTTCACCCAATACCTTGATACTTCACATGGGTGTTTATTCATCATTGTTGCACCTGCTTGCGGAAAGCGCGATCCTGTGCCCAATGTCAAGGTCAAATTACTTTGAATTTTTTTTTAAAAGTTTTTTTTTTCGTGTCTATATCTCTTGCAACTGCTTCACCCAATACCTTGATACTTCACATGGGTGTTTATCATCATTGTCGCACCTGCTTGCTGAAAGCGCGATATCGTCGGCATTTTGGCATACGTCCGTCCGTTCGTCCGTGTGTCCGGTTAAAGTTTTTTGGTTAAAGTTTTTCCATCCGTCCGTCCGTACGTCCGTCACGTTTCTTGTAACTCGAAAAACTTTTTCACCTTCTTGTAACTGTACCTCACCGTTTTCGACCTTTTAACCATAAACCACGCGCCTGATATTTGGTTATGTTAGCTTCGTTATCATGTGCGATGCGCAAAGTGAATTCGGATTTTTCATCCGACCCTCCATCATGGAATAATCTCCCCTTTCGGACTCAGAAATTTCCCATTTTTTCCTTGTAACTCGAAAAACTTTTTCACCTTCCATACCTACGCCTCATATTTGGTATGTAGCTTCGTTATCATGTGCAGATGCGCAAAGTGAATTCGGATTTTTCATCCGACCCTCCATCATGGATTATCTCCCCCTTTCGGACTCAGAATTTCCCATTTTTTTCCTTGTAACTCGAAAATCCTTTTTCACCTTCATACCTACGCGCCTCAATATTTGCTATGTAGCTTCGTTTATCATGTGCAGATGCGCAAAGTGAATTCGGATTTTTTCATCCGACCCTCCATCATGGATTATCTCCCCCTTTCGGACTCAGAATTTCCCATTTTTTCCTTGTAACTCGAAAAACGTTTTTCACCTTCATACCTACGCGCCTCATATTTGCTATGTAGCTTCGTTATCATGTGCACATGCGCAAAGTGAATTCCCATTTTTCATCCGACCCTCCATCATCGATTACCTCCCCCTTTCCGACTCAGAATTTCCCATTTTTAGCCATTATTTTTGAAAAAAAATCCAGGCTATTGGATTGGCGAAAGCCGGGCGGGCGGGCTGGCGGGCGGCGGGCGGGCGGCGGGCGGCGGGCGGCGTCCACAATCAATGTTAAGTTTTCGTGTTTGAGTCCATTTCTTTGTTACTGTACCACCTAGGACCACCAAACTTTCACAGCTTCATAATCAAGGGGTGCCCACCACATATCACTATCCAACATGTTACTTTTTTTTTTAACTTCACCCATTTTTTCCGCGTAATCGACTTAGCCATTTTCAATGTTAAGTTTTCGCGTTTACAATGTTAAGTTTTCGTGTTTAAGTCCATTTCTTTCGTACTGTACCACCTAGGACCACCAAACTTTCACAGCTTCATAATCAAGGGGTACCCACCACATATCACTATCCAACATGTTACTTTTTTTTTTAACTTGACCCATTTTTTCCGCGCAGTCGACTTAGCAGCCATTTTCAATGTTAATAATTTTGAATTAAATTTTCGTGTTTAACTCCATTTCTTTGGTACTGTACCACCTAGGACCACCAAACTTTCACAGCTTCATAACCAAGGGGTGCCTACCACATACAACTATCCAACATGTGACCATTTTTTTACCTTCACCTATTATTTCTACGTAATTGACTTAGCCATTTTCAACGTTAACTTTTTAACGTACGTCTGGTTAGAGTTTTTTGGTTAAAACTTTTTCGTTATACTGTATCTCTGCAACTGCTTCGCCCATTACCTTGAAACTTCACATGGGTGTTTATCATCATCCATATTTTCATTCTAACCCCCAACCGTGCGGCCCATGTGCCCAATGTCAAGGTCAAATTACTTTGAATTTTTTTGTTAAATTGTTTTTTCGTGTACTATATCTCTGCAACTGCTTCACCCAATACCTTGATACTTCACATGGGTGTTTATCATCATTGTCGCACCTGCTTGCGGAAAGCGCGATCCTGTGCCCAATGTCAAGGTCAAATTACTTTGAATTTTTTTGTTAAAGTTTTTTCGTGTACTATATCTCTGCAACTGCTTCACCCAATACCTTGATACTTCACATGGGTGTTTATCATCATTGTCGCACCTGCTTGCGGAAAGCGCGATCCTGTGCCCAATGTCAAGGTTAAATTACTTTGAATTTTTTGTTAAAGTTTTTTTCGTGTACTATATCTCTGCAACTGCTTCACCCAATACCTTGATACTTCACATGGGTGTTTATCATCATTGTCGCACCTGCTTGCGGAAAGCGCGATCCTGTGCCCAATGTCAAGGTCAAATTACTTTGAATTTTTTTGTTAAAGTATTTTCGTGTACTATATCTCTGCAACTGCTTCACCCAATACCTTGATACTTCACATGGGTGTTTATCATCATTGTCGCACCTGCTTGCGGAAAGCGCGATCCTGTGCCCAATGTCAAGGTCAAATTACTTTGAATTTTTTTTTAAAAGTTTTTTTCGTGTACTATATCTCTGCAACTGCTTCACCCAATACCTTGATACTTCACATGGGTGTTTATCATCATTGTTGCACCTGCTTGCGGAGGAAAGCGCGATCCTGTGCCCAATGTCAAGGTCAAATTACTTTGAATTTTTTTGTTAAAGTTTTTTCGTGTACTATATCTCTGCAACTGCTTTCACCCAATACCTTGATACTTCACAGGGTGTTTATCATCATTGTCGCACCTGCTTGCGGAAAGCGCGATATCGTCGGCATTTTGGCATACGTCCGTCCGTTCGTCCGTGTGTCCGGTTAAAGTTTTTTGGTTAAAGTTTTTCCATCTACTATATCTATTTTTTTAGTGTCCATGCCTCGCCCCAAGGCACGACATGCAGGCCACGGCCATCTAGTCTACAAAAAGTGGGTATAATTATGTTATCCAAGTGTCTATGCTTGGAAAAAACCTGGCCTTCGTGGCTTTGCCTCGTTTCTTGTTTCCATTTAACATGACCTGTTTGATTGTGGTTTAGTCAAATTGGGGGCGTTTTGACTTTGGTGAATGAAAACAAAACATAATTGGTTCATCATGTACTTTTTATTTCATTATAATTGTTTTTGTTTCAAATATATTTATAATGTAATACATAATATAATAATACATGATCAAATAAACAAAAATATGAACAAACAAGGTGGAAATAATGCAGGACGGTGGTAGAATAAGGCCAGTGTGTGGTGGAAATCGGTACCATATAAATGCAAAAAAGTCTTACCAATGGTACCTATTTCCACCTCACAGTCGTATTATGACAACACCGGCCACCAAGCTATTAGCACAATAGTTACAGAAAAAAATTAAGTTTTTATTCCAATATTTGCACCCGCACACATGTTTTAGTTCTAGTTTTAGCACAATAGTTACAATAGCACAATAGTTACAATAGCACAATAAGTTACAATAGCACAGTAGTTACAATAGCACAGTAGTTACAATAGCACAGTAGTTACAATAGCACAGTAGTTACAATAACACAGTAGTTACAATATCACAGTAGTTACAATAGCACAGTAGTTACAATAACACAATAGTTACAATAGCACAATAGCACAATAGTTACAATATCACAATAGTTCAATTAGCCTTCAGTGAAATAGCACTTTAGTTTACTTAATAGCAAAATAGTTACAAACAATAGTTAAAATAGTCACAGTAATTACAATAGCAACAATAGTACAATAGCACATAGTTACAATAGCACATTAGTTACAATAGCACAGTAGTTACAATAGCACAATAGTTACAATAGCACAGTAGTTACAATAGCACATTAGTTACAATAGTTACAATAGTTACAATAGCACAATAGATACAATAGTTACAATAGCACAATAGTTACAGAATTTATTTTTTTGATTAATGGTCCTTTGAGGTCGCCGAATAATAAATGGTAGGATTATCAATTAAGGTGGAATGTGCTAATTATGAGTACTTAATGACCGGTGTACGCTTGTACTTTACTAGTAATGCATGTTAGATCGTTATTGTTGGGTGTAATGTAGGATTATCAATTACAGTAGTACTTCGATAACTAGAAAACAGGTCTGGCTCGAACACCATGGAAAAAAAAACTCGAACTGGTTTTCGACAGTCCCGGCAAATTTCCTATATAAATTCATTGTTAATAAAAACACCTTAAACTCGAACTATGAATTACTCGAACA
Source organism: Conchocele bisecta (assembly GCA_029237695.1). Lineage (NCBI taxonomy): Eukaryota > Metazoa > Mollusca > Bivalvia > Lucinida > Thyasiridae > Conchocele > Conchocele bisecta. The sequence continues at coordinate 28,734,536 of CM055266.1, forward strand.
GTCGAACCTGTGGATTAGTCCCGTGGACGGTCAAACAGTGGTAATTACCGCTAATAACTCGAACAGGTAAAGTCTGTGATCAGCTGTTTGTCTAACGATGTGCGAATTCCACCATTGCGGGCGGTCGCATTGAGTAGTTTCCCTTGACGCGGGATGACATTAAATCACGAATCGCAAACAATAGCAGTGAATTACGGGCGTTATGATGTCCACGCTAATTAAGGGTTTTGGCAAGCGCAGAACCACAGTGATGTCATGAACAAACGTTTACTTAAATTTAACTTTGACAGAAGATGTGCCATAACAAACAAACCGAGATCATGGGAATTCTTCACAGCGTTAAAATTATATGATTTTATAATTGTATACTGACATTGTTTCGATTATTTTCCGTTTTATATTTATTTCCAACCACAGTGCTATGTCTATTTTTTAGACACTGGAATACCAGTATTATGTATAGACGCAAAAGCGGAAACATAAACGTTTTATTTGACGTATAATTACAAATATTGAATAAAACAGCACTTTTTACAATTGTATTTGTTATTTTTCATTTCTCCCTCCAAATGTAATGCATATACAAAGGCATGTCACATCGTCATCTCATATATTCACATAAGTGATTTATTGACTGAATGTGACATACATTTTTTGAAACTTCATTCCCTCGAACTATGCATTGCTCGAACTCCAAACTCGATTCCGTTGCCGGTTCGAGCGATCGAAGTTCTACTGTACATGATTAACGGGATAAAAGTGGTTAAATAAGTGTGAAAACAGGTGCCTATCAACGGGATAATAACACAGAACACGCACAAACACACACACGTCAATAAATAATTACATCATTGAATCATTCTTTAATCATGCTAATAGAAATACAATAAAAAACAAAATCAACTGATGTATTATGCAATATTTAACATTGAACACTCAAAAATACACATACGCTAAGAAAACACAAATTTACACATGAAGAAATAATTCCGAAAACGCACATATGCACACACGCCAATAAATAATTACATCATTTTATCATCCTTGGACACGCACAAACACACAAGTATGGTATGGTGAAATGAAAATAGTATAGTATAGTATAGTAATACACCCACAAAAACCACCAGAATAAGTTCAATATTTGACAATACACATTTGAAGATGGGTGCGTTTTGACCAAAATGGGGGTGTTTTGACCAAACCTGGGGGTGTTTTAACTAATTGATGGGGGCGTTTTGACCAATGCGGGGGTGTTTTGACTTGGGGGCGATTTGACTTGGGGCGTTTTGTCTGTAAATCCCATTTGGCTACTAATATTTCAGAAATTGACATTGTCACTGTTAAAGATTTCAGAAATTATATGAAAAAGTTGTTTTTACATATATTGGAGCAAACACCACATGCATGTATAGTGGTATTTGTAAAACGTGTAGATCCCGGTGAGCCAGCTTGTGATGAGCCATCTCATCAGGATCTGCACTATTTGCAAGAAATTTTCTTATTTTTTAGAACAAAAACACCCCCATTAATAAAGGGACTAATGTGAAAATCATTTTGTGACAATTGGATTGGTTGCAAAATTAACATATCAAAATCCATTCCAGATACTAAGGTGTAAAAGGGTTAAGTGGTATCAGTTCATTTTGGCTACTAATTTCAAAATCATCTCTCCAACCTAGTATATGATTGTTAATGGTTGTTTCCGCAAGCAGGTGCGACAATGATGATAAACACCCATGTGAAGTATCAAGGTATTGGGTGAAGCAGTTGCAGAGATATAGTACACGAAAAAACTTTAACAAAACAATTCAAAGTAATTTGACCTTGACATTGGGCACAGGATCGCGCTTTCCGCAAGCAGGTGCGACAATGATGATAAACACCCATGTGAAGTATCAAGGTATTGGATGAAGCAGTTGCAGAGATATATACACAAAAACAAAAAAAAAAAAAAAAAAAAAATTCAAAGTAATTTGACCTTGACATTAAACACAGGATCGCGCTTTCCGCAAGCAGGTGCGACAATGATGATAAACACCCATGTGAAGTATCAAGGTATTGGGTGAAGCAGTTGCAGAGATATAGTAGCGGAAAGCGCGATCCTGTGCCCAATGTCAAGGTCAAATTACTTTGAATTTTTTTGTTAAAGTTTTTTCGTGTACTATATCTCTGCAACTGCTTCACCCAATACCTTGTAAACTTCACATGGGTGTTTCATCATCATTGTCGCACCTGCTTGCGGAAAGCGCGATCCTGTGCCCAATGTCAAGGTTAAATTACTTTGAATTTTTTTGTTAAAGTTAAACGTTTTCGTGTAACTATATCTCTGCAACTGCTTCACCCAATACCTTGATACTTCACATGGGTGTTTATCATCATTGTCGCACCTGCTTGCGGAAAGCGCGATCCTGTGCCCAATGTCAAGGTCAAATTACTTTGAATTTTTTTGTTAAAGTATTTTCGTGTTCTATATCTCTGCAACTGCTTCACCCAATACCTTGATACTTCACATGGGTGTTTATCATCATTGTCGCACCTGCTTGCGGAAAGCGCGATCCTGTGCCCAATGTCAAGGTCAAATTACTTTGAATTTTTTTTTAAAAGTTTTTTCGTGTACTATATCTCTGCAACTGCTTCACCCAATACCTTGATACTTCACATGGGTGTTTATCATCATTGTTGCACCTGCTTGCGGAAAGCGCGATCCTGTGCCCAATGTCAAGGTCAAATTACTTTGAATTTTTTTGTTAAAGTTTTTTCGTGTACTATATCTCTGCAACTGCTTCACCCAATACCTTGATACTTCACATGGGTGTTTATCATCATTGTCGCACCTGCTTGCGGAAAGCGCGATATCGTCGGCATTTTGGCATACGTCCGTCCGTTCATCCGTGTTGTGTCCGGTTAAAGTTTTTTGGTTAAAGTTTTAAAGGTTTTTCCATCTACCTATATCTATTTTTTTTAGTGTCCATGCCTCGCCCACCCAAGGCGCGACATGCAGGCCACGGCCATCTAGTCTACAAAAAGTGGGTATAATTATGTTATCCAAGTGTCTATGCTTGGAAAAAACCTGGCCTTCGTGGCTTTGCCTCGTTTCTTGTTTCCATTTAACATGACCTGTTTGATTGTGGTTTAGTCAAATTGGGGGCGTTTTGACTTTGGTGAATGAAAACAAAACATAATTGGTTCATCATGTACTTTTTATTTCATTATAATTGTTTTTGTTTCAAATATATTTATAATGTAATACATAATATAATAATACATGATCAAATAAACAAAAATATGAACAAACAAGGTGGAAATAATGCAGGACGGTGGTAGAATAAGGCCAGTGTGTGGTGGAAATCGGTACCATATAAATGCAAAAAAGTCTTACCAATGGTACCTATTTCCACCTCACAGTCGTATTATGACAACACCGGCCACCAAGCTATTAGCACAATAGTTACAGAAAAAAATTAAGTTTTTATTCCAAATATTGCACCCAGCACACATGTTTTAGTTCTAGTTTTAGCAATAGTTACAATAGCTTACAGTTAAGTTACAATAGCACAGTAGTTACAATAGCACAGTAGTTACAATAGCACAGTAGTTACAATAACACAGTAGTTACAATATCACAGTAGTTACAATAGCACAGTAGTTACAATAACACAATAGTTACAATAGCACAATAGCACAATAGTTACAATATCACAATAGTTACAATAGCTCAGTAGTTACAATAGCACATTAGTTACAATAGCACAATAGTTACAATAACCAATAGTTACAATATCACAGTAGTTACAATAGCACATAGTTACAATAGCACATTAGTTACAATAGCACAGTAGTTACAATAGCACAATAGTTACAATAGCACAGTAGTTACAATACAATTAGTTACATAGTTACTAGCACAATCAATAGCACAATAGTTACAATAGTTACAATAGTTACAATAGTTACAATAGCACAATAGTTACAGAATTTATTTTTTTGATTAATGGTCCTTTGAGGTCGCCGAATAATAAATGGTAGGATTATCAATTAAGGTGGAATGTGCTAATTATGAGTACTTAATGACCGGTGTACGCTTGTACTTTACTAGTAATGCATGTTAGATCGTTATTGTTGGGTGTAATGTAGGATTATCAATTACAGTAGAACTTCGATAACTAGAACAGGTCTGGCTCGAACACCATGGAAAACTCGAACTGGTTCGACAGTCCCGGCAAATTTCCTATATAATTCATGTAATAAAACACCTTAAACTCGAACTATGAATTACTCGAACAGTCGAACCTGTGGATTAGTCCCGTGGACGGTCAAACAGTGGTAATTACCGCTAATAACTCGAACAGGTAAGTCTGTGATCAGCTGTTTGTCTAACGATGTGCGAATTCCACCATTGCGGGCGGTCGCATTGAGTAGTTTCCCTTGACGCGGGATGACATTAAATCACGAATCGCAAACAATAGCAGCGTGAATTACGGGCGTTATGATGTCCACGCTAATTAAGGGTTTTGGCAAGCGCAGAACCACAGTGATGTCATGAACAAACGTTTACTTAAATTTAACTTTGACAGAAGATGTGCCAATAACAAACAAACCGAGATCATGGAATTCTTCAGGCGTTAATTTATAGTGTTTATAATTGTATACTGACATTGTTTCGTTTATATTTTCCGTTTGTATATTTATTCCAACCACTGTGCTATGTGCTATTTTTAGACACTGGAATACCAGTATTATGTATAGACGCAAAGCGGAACATAACGGTTTATTTGACGTATAATTACAAATATTGAATAAAACAGCAACTTTACAATTGTATTTGTTATTTTTCATTTCTCCCTCCAAATGTAATGCATATACAAAGGCATGTCACATCGGTCATCTCATATATTCACATAAGTGATTTTATTGACTGAATGTGACATTACATTTTTGAAACTTCATTCCCTCGAACTATGCATTGCTCGAACTCCAAACTCGATTCCGTTGCCGGTTCGAGCGATCGAAGTTCTACTGTACATGATTAACGGGATAAAAGTGGTTAAATAAGTGTGAAAACAGGTGCCTATCAACGGGATAATAACACAGAACACGCACAAACACACACACGCCAATAAATAATTACATCATTGAATCATTCTTTAATCATGCTAATAGAAATACAATAACAAAATCAACTGATGTATTATGCAATATTTAACATTGAACACTCAAAAATACACATACGCTAAGAAAACACAAATTTACACATGAAGAAATAATTCCGAAAACGCACATATGCACACACGCCAATAAATAATTACATCATTTTATCATCCTTGGACACGCACAAACACACAAGTATGGTATGGTGAAATGAAAATAGTATAGTATAGTATAGTAATACACCCACAAAAACCACCAGAATAAGTTCAATATTTGACAATACACATTTGAAGATGGGTGCGTTTTGACCAAAATGGGGGTGTTTTGACCAAACTGGGGGTGTTTTAACTAATTGATGGGGGCGTTTTGACCAATGCGGGGGTGTTTTGACTTGGGGGCGATTTGACTTGGGGCGTTTTGTCTGTAAATCCCATTTGGCTACTAATATTTCAGAAATTGACATTGTCACTGTTAAAGATTTCAGAAATTATATGAAAAAGTTGTTTTTACATATATTGGAGCAAACACCACATGCATGTATAGTGGTATTTGTAAAACGTGTAGATCCCGGTGAGCCAGCTCGTGATGAGCCATCTCATCAGGATCTGCACTATTTGCAAGAAATTTTCTTATTTTTTAGAACAAAAACACCCCCATTAATAAAGGGACTAATGTGAAAATCATTTTGTGACAATTGGATTGGTTGCAAAATTAACATATCAAAATCCATTCCAGATACTAAGGTGTAAAAGGGTTAAGTGGTATCAGTTCATTTTGGCTACTAATTTCAAAATCATCTCTCCAACCTAGTATATGATGGTTAATGGTTGTTATCACATGGCTTGGTATTTACATCTGGCTCTGGTCTCGCGCTCGAAATTTGGAAGATTGATTGGTCGAGGCTGAGCTGTGCTCAGTCTCGGCCAATCAAACTGCCTGGTTTTCAGTTTGAATTGTGAATACATGCTATGGAAGTTTGAAATTAGGAAGATTAATTGGTTGAGCAAGTATTAATTTTAGGAATTCCTATATGTGAGGAATTTTTGTTAACACTTGTTTCAGGCTCTATTATATAACTTTCTGATCATGCATTCCAATCTTGTGCTCAACATTGATTGGTTGGCCGTTGAGATGTGCAGTCTTAACCAATCAAACTGCTGGATTTCATGTACAGTGAAACCTCTTTAAATCGGACACCCTGGGAGGTCCCCAGGGTGTCCAGTTTAGATATGTTCCGCTGTCAAACAGGCAAGGCTTTGCTTTGCGTACTTGAACAGGCATTGTCATCATAAATATACACTAATGAAACCCATAAAAATTAGGATACACAGATTGCCTGCGTGTCCGGTTTATAGAGGTTCTATTGTACATATTTTAAAATGTGTTCATGAATCTTGATTGTTAGAGGTCTGAATTTTATGCATAAAAATAAGGTTTTTGATGGGACCCGAAATGTTTGATTTCAGGAAATCGTTCACTCAAAATATAAGCTCTAACCCAGTGCATCAGATTTGCATACACAATTTCAGAGTCATTTAATTACATTGAAAATTATGTTCCTCTCTCACACTGGGGCTCGGCTGAATAAAAGGAACATTACACTTGTTGTAAACATCGTAAGGTTCCTTTTGGTAGTCACATGCTCACTTACATACCATATTAACTATTCGAGAAATGAAAATTGTCGTCCACCGTTGTTTTATTGTTTGCCTTCTTTCTAAATAAAAACACGGTTTGACAGCACTTGTAATCATTTCCATTCCATGACCGAGAGAGTGACTCGGTGTTCAGAATTTGGGACTGCCATCTAGTTTTTGTACGACTGTTTTATTTAATTTAGGCGACTGATCAGAATGAGAAGTTCCTGCCATCTAGTTTTTGTACGACTGTTTTATTTAATTCAGGCGACCGATCGGACCGCGAAGGTGATCGTGACCGAGAGAGGGACTCGATGTTCAGGATCCGGGAGCGCCACCTACGGGACACGAGTCTGCGTGACGAGGCCCTGAAGTCGCTGGAGCGAGACAAGGTGGAGAACTTCACGGCGGACATCACAAGGAAGATGCAGCAGTCCAGCGCCAGTCCCTTACACCTCGGCGAGGACCTGCAGTACTGGGTGGAGAAGGTCAGCGGCCAGAAACATCAATATTCCAGTTACTTTAACCCTGGATATCCTACGTTGGCTTTTTCATGCTAATTTTTGGACTATTCCATTAATCCTTTCACCCCTAGGTTGCGAGTCTAGATGAGACTTTAAACTGTGGTTCCGTCTCGATATGACCTTAGCTGTTGCTGGGATGTTAAACTCATTCACTTTTCCTTTCACCCCTAAATAATTGGAATGGAATAATATCTTAATAATTTTCCAAATGATTTTCAGACTAGTCCATTTATGAAAAGTAGAATTTGTTTTTTGCAAAACATATGAACGTTACTTGTAAAAAGTGCAGTTTCTGATGAGACAGCTTGTCACAAGCCGACTCATCTGGATCTACACTGTTACAAACACCACTATAGTGGTCTGTAGTGTTGAAAGGGTTAATGACAAAATGTGTTTTTAGAGGTGAATAACAGTGACAAATGCTGCAGATCCTGATGAGATGGAGCCGGTTCATTTGGATCTACAGTGTTTGCACATCTTGGCTGTCTGGCCTGTTGGGTTGAAAGGGTTAAACAGACCAAATGTTTCGCAACAACAGTAAATGCAACAGCCCATTGTTTTATTCCTTAAATAAATAAATATTTTACCCTGTCAGATCTAATCTTGGCGAATTTCATAATAACTAATATTGTTTAATTATTATTATTAGTTCTACTTTTGATTGAAAAACACCATTACTTATGCACATGTTGGTATTGGTTGTAGGACGGCAACTGTCCGCGGTTTTCCCACATTGCTGGCATGTACTCGGAGCTGGTTGCCGTAGGAACCAATGGTCAACTATACAGCTGGAGGTGGCATGACTACGAACCGTACAGACACCCCGATGTGAGTATCAGCAGTATTTGTATGCCACCTTGAATAAATTACATAACGTGGGCTTTCACAATGTAATAGCATTGTATTAAGAATCATAATACAACATATGTAATGACTGGTACAGAAAACGTGTGATCAGTACAACTTCAATGTTTGAGTTGATGCAATAAATTTAATCTACCATCTGTATCTATTTATTATAATATTTATTAAACGTGTTGACTGATTTCGACAATGCTGAGAAATCAGTAAGCTCGTTTAATATATACCTTTTATACCATGTGAGCTGATTATCGTGAAATAATGCACGAGTAATTGGGTCCTTACGTGAAACAAACGAGTGAGCGTAGCGAACCGAGTTTGTTTACCGATAGGACCCAATCACAAGGGCATTATAGTTATATATATAATAACAACAAATCAAAAGTGCATGGTTATATGGTAAAATAAAAAATATGTATTACCAGCCAGTGTAATTGCCATGCTCTGTGCATGAATTATATAAGGTTACCATAGTAACCACTCACAACACAGGCACAAAACAAACCAAAACCATTTCGCTGTCAATATCATATTTGTATGTAATATTCTAATTATGCATATTATATTCTAACACCATCTGGTATTATGCATTGTACACGAGTATAATGAACTATACATGTACATACTCACTCACCACCATAACCATAGATCCATACATGCATACTAGCAGATACATGCATATATAAACATATATATACAAATATATACACTCATAAACAACACACATAACAAATCCCCCTCTTGGAACATTGTCACATCTCCATATATAAGTACGACTATGAATAAGAGAGATCTGATGTGCAGGTGTTATTCCACTTATAAAATAAAAGGAATTAATTATAGGTTGTAAATGGTCTGTAAACCATTATGGTCAGTAACAAATATATTATCTTTGAACTCAATGATTGGAGTTCTTATATGGAAGAAGGGCCAACTCAGTGATGGAGTTCAAATTGGATTGAACATGAAACCTCTGGTATTGAAGTCCATTGTCCTAACCTCTAGGTCACATCTGTAAATATGCATAGAAACCCATGTGACATATAGATTAATAACTTCAAGAAGATTTTAACCAATTAACAACGTAGCATGCCATAACTCGATGCATAATATTCTTTCAAATTTTAACACCATTGATAGATGATGGGCGCGACGTACACAAGTAGTATGAACATAAATGTGGCTGTAACTGGAGAAATGGGGTTTATGGGATTTGCGACCAGTGTAGATCCAGATCAGCCTGTGCATCCGCACAGTCTGATCAGGATCTCACCATTCACCATTCCATCATTAAACACACATCATGCCCCTAACAAGTTTTAAAAATCGTTATCAGGCTACATGTGTGTGCTATTTCATCAAGAGCTACACTGGTCACAATTCCCATAAGCTTAATTTCTCCAGTCACAGCCACAAATAGCGAATAAAAGTTTAAAATAAATGAAGGATTACACAAAGATATTTTCCATTTGGCAGAACCCTAACATCCACCACCCGAAGACAATTGCGCTCGGACTCCAGCACGAGAAGATAGCGGAGATATCGGCGTGTAACGTGCGCACGTCCGTCGTCACGGAGACGGACAAAGTCGCCACCTGGATTGACGACACACTCCACGTGGTGGCGGGGAAGCTGGAGCACCCCGCACAGACGTTCGCGGAGTTCCAGGCGGACAAGATCGCGAGCCTGCGCACCTGTTCCCTGTACACCTGCGCCAGACTGGAGAGTGGCGCCCTCTACTGGTGGTACGTCGTCACTGTCGTCTACCTGTATCTGTATAGCTCGACCTACTTTCTAGGCCAATCACTGTGGCCAGTATCGCGAACCACTTATTTTACATATTGCAAGATTTAACCCCAATAACTGTTCGACAGACAATGGAAAATTAATACTCGGATGGGAGACTGTATTATAAACCTGGCTAATTCTAAGTATCTTATTGTTCACATATTGGATTTTTAAGGTACTGAAAGCTGCGATTGCTAATCCAGTATCAACCCAAATCCGTATATCTTACCTAAATATACATTCATTAAACTGTTGTCTTGCTCAGTTTAATTGGTCAGTTCTAATATTCCTGCATATTTCGAAGTATTCACCAATCAAATGTACAAAACAAACCACAGCTACATGTTAACTATTCTTGACCATTTTGATTGGTCAATTCTTAGGAATTTCTTAGAATTGACCAATGAAAATGCACGAGACAAATCACAAGTACAAGTTTACTGTTCGTGACCATTTTGATTGGTCAGTTCTAAGGAATTCCTTAGGAATTCCTTAGAATTGACCAATGCAAATGCACAAGACAACCCACATGTACATGTGACAGGGGTGCGATGCCATTTGCCCAGAGAAAGAAGCTGCTGGAGAGAAGTCGCTCCAAGAAGCGTAAGAGCAAAGGCAGCCCGGGTAACAGCGACGTCACTGCGGGCAGTCTGGTGAGTGCTGTTTCTACACAGTTGGTAGGCCGACTCATGCTGCCAGGGTCTAGTTTTACCACACGTGACTAGACTCATGCTGCCAGTGTCTAGTTCTACCACACGTGACTCGACTCATGCTGCCAGTGTCTAGTTCTGACACACATGACTCGACTCATGCGCAGGGTCAGTTCTGCCACACATGACTCGACTCATGCTGCCAGTGTCTAGTTCTACCACACGTGACTCGACTCATGCTGCCAGTGTCTAGTTCTGACACACATGACTCGACTCATGCTGCCAGGGTCTAGTTCTGCCACACGTTCTCACTCTGCTGCCAGTGAGTTCTAACACACGTGACTCGACTCATGCTGCCAGGGTCTAGTTCTGACACACGTGACTCGACTCATGCTGCCAGTGTCTAGTTCTGCCACACGTTACTCGACTCATGCTGCCAGTGTCTAGTTCTGACACACGTGACTCGACTCATGCTGCCAGTGTCTAGTTCTGACACACGTGACTCGACTCATGCTGCCAGTGTCTAGTTCTGCCACACGTGACTCGACTCATGCTGCAGTTCAGTGTCTATCTGTTAGTTTCTCACGTGACTCGACTCATGCTGCCAGTGTCTAGTTCTGCCACACGTGACTCGACTCATGCTGCCAGGGTCTAGTTCTGCCACACTGACTCGACTCACTGCTGCGATGTCTATCGTGTCACACACATGACTCACATGCTGCCAGTGTCTAGTTCTGCCACACGTGACTCGACTCATGCTGCCAGTGTCTAGTTCTGCCACACGTGACTCGACTCATGCTGCCAGTGTCTAGTTCTGCCACACGTGACTCGACTCATGCTGCATGTCTAGTTCTACCACACGTGACTTCGATCATGCTGCCAGTGTCTGTACCACACGTGACTGACTCATGCTGCCAGGGTCTAGTTCTGCCACACGTGACTCGACTCATGCTGCCAGTGTCTAGTTCTGACACACGTGACTCGACTCATGCTGCCAGTGTCTAGTTCTGACACACGTGACTCGACTCATGCTGCCAGTGTCTAGTTCTGCCACACATGACTCGACTCATGCTGCCAGTGTCTAGTTCTACCACACGTGACTCGACTCATGCTGCCAGTGTCTAGTTCTGCCACACGTGACTCGACTCATGCTGCCAGGGTCTAGTTCTGCCACATGTGACTCGACTTCATGCTGCCGTGTCTTTAAATTATGTCACCACAATGAATTTCGACTCCATGCTGCCAGGGGTTTTTTTTTATTTTCTAGTTTGCCACCGTTACTCGACTCCCATGCTGCACAGTTGTCTAGTTCTAACAACCACATTGATGAATAATTTTGCTGCCAGGGGTATAGTTCCTGACTCACGTGACTCATGTGCAGTGTCTAGCTTCTGACACCACATGACTCGACTCTGCTGGCCAGGGTCTAGTTCTGCCACTCGTGACCGACTCATGCTGCCAGGTCTAGTTTTCTGCCACACGTGACTCGACTCCATGCTGCCAGTGTTCCTTAGTTCTGCCACACATGACTCGACTCATGCTGCCAGTGTCGTTTACCACCGTGGACTCGACTCAATGCTGCCAGTTTAGTTTGCCCACACGGTGACTCGAATCCATTGCTGCCAGGGTCTTAGTTCTGCCATGTGGACTCGACTCATGCTTGCCAGTGTTAGTTCGACACAACATGACTCGACTCTGTGCCAGGGTCTAAGTTTCTTCCACACGTTACTCGACTCATGCTTGCTGTTTTTAGTTCTAACACACAGGATGGGAATCATGCTGGCCATGGCTAGTTCTGACCAAACGTGACTCGACTTCATTCGGCCAGTGTTCTTGGTTCCCCCCCGTTACTCGATCATGCTGCCAGTGTCTGTTTAAACCACACGTACTCGATCATGCTGCCAGGGTTCTTAGTTAATGTCACTCGTGACTCGACTCATGCTGCCAGGTTAGTTCTGCCCCACGTTACTCGACTCATGCTGCCCAGTGTCTAGTTTGACACACTGACTCGACTCTTGCTGCCAGTGTCTAGTTCTGACACACGTGACTCGACTCATGGTGCCAGGCTGTTCTCCACGTGACTCGGACTCTGCTTGCCAGTGTTCTAGTTCTGCCACAGTGACTCGACTCATGCTGCCTGGGTAGTTCTGCCAACACGGTGACTCGATCATGCTGCCAGTGTCTAGCTTTACCATTGTGACTCGACTATGCTGCCAGTGTCTGTTCTGCCACGTGACTCGAATCATGCTGCCAGGGTCTGTGCCACACGTGACTCGACTCATGCTGCCAGTGTCTAGTTCTGCACACGTGACTCGCTATGTGGCCAGTGGTTAGTTTGACACCATGACTCGCTCATGTGCCAGTGTCTTAGTTTCTGCCACACATGACTCGAATCATGCTGCCATTGTCTAGTTTCTGCCACCACGTGACTCGACTCATGCTGCCAGTGTCTAGTTCTGCCCACGTGATCGACTCATGCTGCCATGTTCTAGTTCTACCACAGTGACCGCTCTGTGCCAGGGTCTAGTTCTGCCACACGTGACTGACTCATGCTGCCGTGGTCGATAGTTCATAGCCGCATCGTGATCGGCTTGTGGGTGGATTGATGCAGTGTCGTAGTCGAGCTACACGCACGTGAACTCGTAACTCAGTGCGACTGGCTCAGGGTGTGTCTGAGGTTCTGGCCACACGTGACGTGTTAGAGACTAACGCAGTGTGGCTCGCAGTGGTCTAGAGAGTTCGGTGGACGTACGTGGAGCTCTTTCGATCTCGATGCTTAGCCAGTGTCTATTCTGCCACACGTGACACTACGTGACTCGACTCATGCTGCCAGTGTCTAGTTCTACACACGAGACTCGACTCATGCTGCCAGTGTTCTAGTGTTCTGCCACACATACTCGACTCATGCTGCCAGGGTCTAGTTCTGCCACACGTACTCGACTCATGCTCATTGTCTAGTTTCTGACCACACGTGACTCGACTCAAGCTGCCAGTGTCTAGTTCTGACACCCACACATGACTCGACTCATGCTGCCAGTGTCTATTTTCTGCCACACATGACTCGACCATGCTGCCATGTCTAGTCCCCACAATGCCACCACGTGACTCGACTCATGCTGCCAGTGTCTAGTTCTAACCACACGTGACTCGACTCATGCTGCAGTGTCTTAGTTTCTACCACACGTGACTACGACTCATGTTGCAGGTTCTAGTCTCCACCAACACGTGACTCGACTCCATTGCTAGCAATGTCTATTCTGGCCACACGTGACTCGACTCATGCTAGCCAGTGTCTAGTTCTGCCACACTGACTCGACTCAGCTGCCAGTGTCTAGTTCTGCCACACTGACTCGACTCACTGCTGCATCTAAGTTTTCACCACGTGACTCGACTCATGCCTGCCAGTGTCTAGTTCTCCACACGACGGACATGCTGCCAGGGCTAGTTCTCCACACGTACTCGACATGCTGCCAGTGTCAGTTCTACACACTACGTACTCATCTGCCAGGGTCAGTTCTGACAGACGTACTCCGACTCACTGCCGAGTGTCTAGTTCTGCCACACGTACTCGACTCCATGCTCAGTGTCTAGTATTTTCTAACACACTGACTCGACTCATGCTGCAGGGTCCATTCTGACACACGTGACTCGACTCATGCTGCCAGTGTCTAGTTCTGCCACACGACTCGACTCATGCTGCCATGTCTAGTTCTACACACGTGAACTCGACTCATGCTGCCGTGTCTAGTTCTACACTACGGATCGACTCATGCTGCCAGTGTCTAGTTCTACCACACGTGACTCGACTCATGCTGCCAGTGTCTAGTTCTACCACACGTGACTCGACTCATGCTGCCAGGGTCTAGTTCTGCCACACGTGACGACATGCTGCCATGTCCTAGTTCTACCATACGTGACTCGACTCATGCTGCCAGGTCTAGTTCTGCCACACGTGACTCGACCTGCGCAGGTCTATTCTGCCACACGTGACTCCGACGCATCTGCCGTCTAGTTCTGACACACGTGACTCGACTCATGCTGCCAGTGTCTAGTTCTGACACACATGACTCGACTCATGCTGCCAGTGTCTAGTTCTGCCACACATGACTCGACTCATGCTGCCAGTGTCTAGTTCTGCCACACGTGACTCGACTCATGCTGCCAGTGTCTAGTTCTGCCACACGTGACTCGACTCATGCTGCCAGTGTCTAGTTCTACCACACGTGACTCGACTCATGCTGCCAGGGTCTAGTTCTGCCACACGTGACTCGACTCATGCTGCCAGTGTCTAGTTCTGCCACACGTGACTCGACTCATGCTGCCAGTGTCTAGTTCTGACACACGTGACTCGACTCATGCTGCCAGTGTCTAGTTCTGCCACACATGACTCGACTCATGCTGCCAGTGTCTAGTTCTACCACACGTGACTCGACTCATGCTGCCAGTGTCTAGTTCTGCCACACGTGACTCGACTCATGCTGCCAGTGTCTTGTTCTACCACACGTGACTCGACTCTTGCTGCCAGTGTCTAGTTCTGCCACACGTGACTCGACTCGTGCTGCCAGTGTCTAGTTCTGACACACGTGGTTCAATGTTGTATGTGCTGAACGACTCCCGGTTACATACCTAATGCTCTATCAGAGACTGTAATTGTCATTGATGGTTCTTGACTACAGGTGTAAACTATACAAACTCTGTAATTGGCATCCAGACTACAGGGATCCGTTTCACAAACTTTGTACGATAAAAATGTTTGTACGAAGATTTCTATGAATTTGCTTCCCACATTAACGTGTTTCTCTAATGCTGCCATTTTGTATGTACGCGTTCATGTCATTAGATGTAGTACATCCACAAAAGATTTTCCAAAATCGGCTGTCGGAACAAATGTTATTCTGGATTTCAATTTTACACTTACAAACTTCTTGGTTGTACAGAGTTTAGTGAAACGGGTCCCCAAATATAAACTTTAGGTCATGAGCTATGATCTCACCCTTCACCCTCTTCCTGTTCTGTAACTGCTATAGAACCTGTAATTCCTGACAACAGAGTTGCGATAATCACTCTTCACCCTCCTCTGGTTTGGTAACTGCGATAGAATGAGTTAATTAACAGACATAATTTGTAATTAGCAATTCTGGACTGCAGTTGTAAGCTGTAGACCATCAGCTAAAACATCACCATTCACCCCCCTAGCCTCAGTAATTGGGACAGAATATGTAATCGGTAATTCCCAACTGCAGGTGTACACTATAGACCATGAGCTAAATCTTACCATTCATCCCCTTCTTGTTCAGTCAAAGCTCCTGTTAAGTTTTGTATCTAAAGAGTATTATGCCCCCAGATTTCAAATTCAATGCGTATTTTACTTTTACAGATGTATTATTGATTTTTATTAAATAGGGAACAAGTTATAAAAAAAAACAACGCACATTTAAAAATACACTAAAATCACTAAGTACACTTATCTAGCTAAGTAGGGAGTAATTTTCAATTTACATAAATTAATAAATATTTTAAATTTAATGAAATACAATATTTTCAAAACAAAACAATGACTGTTATAATCTGATAAATACAGTATATTAATGCTGCATAATGTTAATCATCATATTTAAAGCTGCATTTGTAAAATTGCTATATTAATGCATTTCAGTAAATAATCACTCCTGTAAAGTACACTTACTGTCCCCTGCATATTTTCTGCCGACAAACTTTTGGCTATTAACTCTTTGCATGCTAGCGGTGAAAATATCTGCCAAACAAATTAGGAGTATATTTTTTATTTCTCTCTGTAAATATGTCTTGGAATTTCATTAGTTTTGAGGACTCAATTCTAATGAAATTCCAAGACATATTCATGATATTTACAAGGAGAAATAAAAGAAAATATGATGATTTTTTGTCGGCTATTTTGAACTATTTATAACCCACATGTTTCCCAGCATGCAAAGAGTTAAACACATTCCATCTAAAACATATTTAAATGTAAGTACGTTTTCATCAATAGCAAAAAAGTAGGTGGAAAAGTGTACTGAGCAATTTTGATGAAATCAACTGCAGGTGTGCCTGCGAAGTTCCCCGATGTTCCACGCAGGAGCCCTGGCCTTCACAACGGTGGACGGAATGCCCAAAGTGGGTCAGCTCCTAGAGTCGGCGTGGTCACTCAGCGACACGTGCAGATTCAAGATCAAACCTTCACACGTGTAAGTACGCTGTATGTGGAGGATGTACACATCTCAAGTACAGCTTTGTGTCTAAAGCTTATTATACCCCATGATTTCAAAATCAATGCCTATTTTATTTTTGCAAATGGATTAATGAATTTGTCATGTTTTTATGGTGATTCTTGTGTATTTTTTATTATCTTCAATACAGTAAAGTTCCGCTATTAAGACCACTTGTGGGACTAAAGAAAAGTGGTCTTATTAGCGAGTCGTCTTATTAGCAGACCTCAGTAAAATACTACATCTTAATATGAGCATGGGCTACTGGTCCTTAATATGGTCATGGAATAAAATATGGATACAATACAGTGTATAATTTAATATATGTATTAAGAAAATTCATAATTGATATATGTTTATTCATATATTTATCATGTTATACTGTACACTATATGGGCCGCCAGATGAGAAATTTGCAACCGATTTGAAACCAATATCAGCTTAGACATAATTATGTGCCATATAATCCATATAATTGGGGGCTGTGCTGGTCGCTGATCAGTTATGTGGTTGTTATGTTTCTTACAAAAAAATGCAGATCCTCAATGGTATGCAGTATGCAGATCGGTTTGCATTAGCAGATCCCCTGAAGACCACTCACAAATGTCAGTAACCCTGTTTTCCCCATGACCGTCGCAAATTAATTGACAATTTTCTTATTGTCCGAGTACTGACACCGGTCGACTTTAATCGCACGTTAATCGATTGGACTAATTTCAATCACTAACATCAAACACTTCTTAATCTTAATTAGCCAGTGCAATATTGGCACACGCTTCTTTAAAATAACAATTAAATGCACTAATCTGTCGAAATTGTCACATTTGGCATTTGTTTATTGGGTGTCATAAATCGGTCTGTGTATTGTCGTAAAACTTTCACGCTAATTTTATCCACGGGTGTAGTCAAATTGGCGAGCATAAAGACAACAAACAAATTTTGACAGGACCGCCGAAGGTGGTCGTTATGACGGGCCTAAAAACAACACATTTTGACACATCGGGACTGCCAAAGGTGGTCGTATTACGGAATAGCGGGGTGGTAGTAGAATCAGAACCTGCGACCATGTAATTATATATAAACGGTTCTTTGAAAAAGTGGTCGTAATAGCGGGGCAGTCTCATTAGCTGGTTGATTGTAACATGGAACTTTACTGTATATAATAGGGAATAAATGAGCAAAAAAAGCGAACAATGTTGAAATTTTCAACTTTATTAGAGCATTTTTAACCCTCGATTTGTAAATCAGTGTATTCAGCTAAAATAAATGCATAAAATACACCAATACGTGCCTTATCTGGAGCTATGGATCTCTGAGGGAAACGTTTGTTACATTATATTTGGTACATTCCATTTATGATACTGATACATAAACACGATCCAGTGTTGTGCCTAGGTCTCGCATCCAAATGCCATTCTGAAAGTATTCCACTGAAAACTGTATTTTCCCTGTTCAACGAATCCCTTCAAAAAGGCACATTAAAAATACTTAATCTATTAAAAAGGCTCAAAGCACTTATAAATGCTTTTGTTAGCACATATGGCAACATATGGATGGTTATCAGAGAAAACTAACTTTTGTGATATGGCGACTGCCATACCATCTCATCACATACTGCCCTGGTCTGTTATCAAACCCGGTCACATTTGTCAATTGTGCTAACCGGGCAATCCTATCAAGGCTTATGTAGACGTGAGTGTGTGTTTCCTTGTAGTCCCGAGACGAAGCCGGAGCGAGACTCATCAGCAGACTCGAAGCCTGACATGCCTCCGCCCCCATCACCCGCCTCGTCCACATGCAGCGACCACAGCGGACCTGTTCTAGTCACATCCACCAGGAGTATGTACAGTCGATCCTCTATGCACCAGTCTTATAAATAAAGGATTTTTATGTAGGTCACAAGCCCAATTTCTCCAGTCATAGCCACATATAACAATGCTTTTGAATGGACGTAAAATCCAATTCAGTCAATAGAGACCTTTATTTTTTTCCCACTACCAGAATGTGTGAAGATTTAACCACTCATACGGCCTAATTTTAAACAGAATTACATGTATTAAAAACATGCTCAAGTCACGAGCCCTTGTTTCTCGCCTACCATCAGAGCATAAGAAAATTCAACCACTCAAATTGCCTAGTTTTGAACATGACTACATGCACATTATTATAACATATCACCAGCCCTTGATTTCTTGTCCTCTCGCAGAGCGCAAGAAGACTGCGACCCCTAATAAGGAGCTGGATAGCCAGAAGAAAGATGAAGAGAGCTGGCCTCTGAAGAACGTGATCTTTGTCGAGGATATCAAGACCATGCCCATTGGCAAGGTGTTAAAGGTCTGTTAATTGTGACGTTTTTATAATTGTTATACACTTGGCGGCCATCTTGAATGGCATCTTGAATTTGTCAAAAATATCAAGACCGTGCCCATTGGCAAGGTGTTAAATGTCTGTTAATTGTGAGGTTCTTATAATTGTTATAAACTCGGCGCACATCTTCAATACCATCTTAAATTTTTCAAGGATATCAAGACTGTGCTTATTGGCAAGATGTTGAATGTCTGTGTTAATTGAGGGTGTCAGTGGAAGAAGGGGGCTAACTCCATGATGGCATTAGCCTTCTTTCACCGGCTCCATCAGTTGTGGCAACTTCTAAATTTGGCGGCCATCTTGTACACCATTTTGAATACATCAAGGATATCAAGACTGTACCCATTGGCAAGGTGTTGAAGGTCTGTGTTAATTGAAGGTGTTAGTAGAAGAAGGGGGCTAAGTAATGGAGTTAGCTCGCTTCTTCCACTAACTCCTTAAATTGTGGTGATTATGCCCTCCTATGCGATAACAAGAGGGGCATATTGTGTTCCGTATGTCCCTCCGTCCGTGTACATTTGTATAGAAAAGTCGAAAAGTTTGTAAGAGTTTCTCCAGTTAAAAGTCCAGTATGCCACACGGGCATATCCATTTTTAGCTCACCTGAGCAAAGCTCGTGAGCTATTGTTATGGCAAAGTGTCCGTCGTCCGTCCGTCCGTGAACATTTTCAATCATCTTCTTCTCCCGAACTGCTGAGCCGATATTGGTCAAACTTCACAGGGATGATATATGGGTGATGCCATTTCAGATTTGTTAAAATGGAGGTCATCGACAATCCAAGATGGCCGCCATGGAAAAGTAGGTCAAATTCTTAAAAAATCATCTTCTCACGAACCGCCAGGCCGATTTCGACGATACTTGGTATGAATGATCGATAGTTAGCGCTGTTTCAGATTTGTTCATATGGTGGCCCGTGGGTCAAAAATGGGCGTCGCCCGAGGGGTCAAATAGGGGTCAAATTTTATTTTTAACCGAATATCGACTAGATTTCAAACGTATTCTTCTTGTGAACTGCTTGGCCGATATTGGCCAAACTTAACTGTGATGGTCTGTGGGTGAAGCCTGTCCATTTTTGTTAAAATGGAGGTCATCACCAAATCCAATATGTCCGCCGTTGAAAAGTAGGTCAAATTGTCAAAAAATCTTCTTCTCACATACCTCCAGGCCGATTTCGACGAAACTTGATGTGAATGATTGATAGTTAACGCTGTTTCAGATTTGTTCATATGGTGGCCCCTGGGTCAAAAATGGGCGTGGCCCGAGGGGTCAACTAGGGGTCAAATTATATTTTTGCCCGAATATGGTTATATAATATATCAAATCGAATGTATCGACTAGTCTATCACTCTGGAGCATTTTTTGTCTAAATCAGATGATTTTGTCATCCAAGATGGCCACCGAAAGGTAAAAAAGTTGTTCTTTTACTAAAGATTTCAAACGTATTCTTCTTGTGAACTGCTTGGCCGATATTGGCCAAACTTAACTGTAATGGTCTGTGGGTGAAGCCTGTCCATTTTTGTTAAAATGGAGGTCATCACCAAATCCAAGATGTCCGCCGTTGAAAAGTAGGTCAAATTGTCAAAAAAACTCTTTTCACAAACCGCCAGGCCGATTTCGATTTCGACGAAACTTTGTATGAATGATGGATAGTTAACGCTGATTCAGATTTGTTCATATGGTGGCCTCTGGGTCAAAAATGGTCATGGCCCGAGGGGTCAAATAGGGGTCAAATTTTATTTTTGACCGAATATGGTCATTTTATATATCAAATCGAAGGTATTGCAGTAAATCACATGCACATTCGCAATATATGTTAGATCAGAAGGTACCAACAAATTCTGTGGAACATTTGAAGTTGTAAGTGAAGAGTCTTTGTGAAATCAAGATGACCACTATGGAGGCTTTTAGGTGAGCGATACAGGCCCATTTGGGCCTCTTGTTTACAAACATAATGTCTAGTTTTATAATTGTTGAATGTTTGGTGTGGTGACCAACTTGTATAACATTTTGAATACATCAAGGATATCAGCACTATGCCCGTGGTATGTCATTGTAAAGGGCATGGTAAGGCCATTAAAAAGGGCACATTTAGAGTGTAGAACGTTAAAAAGGGGCACAATCAGCGAGCGAAACAATATTTTAATATTGCTTGAAAACTCACATTGAATATAGTGATAATGCCTGTAATAGTATCTGATCAAACTGTAATATATTTATTTTGGCCAGCATGGTGCCACCAAAATCGCCATGCTAAAATAGGCTAGCGAGAACACTTGATACATATAACCTAACAATGATCTGATACATATTACGTGACAATAATCTGTGGTGTGTAGGTTGACGGGGCGTATGCGGCTGTGAAGTTCCAACCGAAGGACTCGGCCGAATTCTCCTCAAGCACATCTAAGGAGGACCCGTCGAGTCTGCTCCAGGATTGCCGTTTGCTGCGCAAGGACGAATTACAGGTACGGTTTAATGGTTGGGCTGTTAATTGTATCCCCCGGACTCCGTCGGGGGATACTATGGATTTGACAGCGGTCCGCGTCCGCCGCAGACACTTCTTGTCCGGAGCATAACTCGAACACCCTTTGGAATATTTTCATGAAACTTCACACATGCATAGACCACGACCCGAAGGTGTGTCGCGCACAAGAATGACAACTCTTGCATAGCTAATTTTTTAGTTATCTCCCTTTTTTGTTTTGCGCACTGATTGACCATAACTCGACCACCCTTTGGAATATTTTTAGGAAACTTCACACATTCAATTAGACCACGAACCGAAGGTGTGTCGTGCACAAGAATGACAACTCTTGCATAGCTAATTTTTGAGTTATCTCCCTTTTTAGCTCACCTGAGCGAAGCTCATGTGAGCTATTGTTACCGCAATGTGTCCGTCGTCCGTCGTCGTCCGTCGTCGTCCGTCGTCCGTGAACATTTTCAAACGTCTTCTCCTCGGTAACTATTGGGTCTATAGTCACCAAACTTCATGGTCATGGTCCTTAGGTAGGGGGATTACAAAATTGTTAAAATGACGTCATTACTTAATCCAAGATGGCCGCCGTCTAAAAATAGCACAAATTCTTAAAAAATCTTCTTCTCAAGAACCGCCAAACGGATTTCGACAAAACTTGGTAGGAATGATTGATGTACATTGCTCTTTCAAAGTTGTTAAAATGGTGACCCTGGGGTCAAAAATGGGCGTGGCACGTGGGGTCAAATTGTGGTCAAATTTTATTTTTGACTGAATATGGTCATTTCATATATCAAATTGAAGGTATCAATGAGGCGATCACTCTGGTGCATTTTTTGTCGAAATCGGATTGTTATGTCATCCAAGATGGCCGCCGAAAGGTCAAAAGGTCGTTCTTTTATTAGAGATTTCAAAATTCTTCTTCACATGAACCGCTTGGCCCATGGTAGCCAAACTTAAAAGTTATGGTCCATGGGTGAAGCCTTTTCAGATTTGTTAAAATGGAGGTCATCGCTAATCCAAGATGGCCGCCGTGTAAAAATAGCATAAATTCTTAAAAAATCTTCTTCTCATGAACCGCTTGCCGGATTTCGACGAAACTTGATAGGAATGATCGATGTACATTGCTCTTTCAAAGTTGTTAAAATGGTGACCCCGGGGTCAAAAATGGGCGTGGCCCGTGAGGTCAAATTGTGGTCAAATTTTATTTTTGACCGAATATGGTCATGTTATATATCAAATTGAAGGTATCAATGAGGCGATCACTCTGGTGCATTTTCAGTCGAAATTGGATTGTTATGTCATCCAAGATGGCCGCCGAAAGGTCAAAAAGTTGTTCTTTTATTAGAGATTTAAAAATTCTTCTTCACATGAACCGCTTGGCCCATGGTAGCCAAACTTAAAAGTTATGGTCCATGGGTGAAGCCTTTTCAGATTTGTTAAAATGGAGGTCATCGCTAATCCAAGATGGCCGCCGTGTAAAAATAGCATAAATTCTTAAAAAATCTTCATCTCATGAACCGCTTGCCGGATTTCGACGAAACTTGGTAGGAATGATCGATGTACATTGCTCTTCCAAAGTTGTTAAAATGGTGACCCTGGGGTCAAAATTGGGCGTGGCCCGTGGGGTCAAAATTTTGGTCAAATTTTATTTTTGACCGAATATGGTCGTCATATATCAAATTGAAGGTATCAATGAGGCGATCACTCTGGTGCATTTTCTGTCGAAATTGGATTGTTATGTCATCCAAGATGGCCGCCGAAATGTCAAAAGGTCGTTCTTTTATTAGAGATTTCAAAATTCTTCTTCACATGAACCGCTTGGCCCATGGTGGCCAAACTTAAAAGTTATGGTCCATGGGTGAAGCCTTTTCAGATTTGTTAAAATGGAGGTCATCGCTAATACAAGATGGCCGTCATCTAAAAATAGCATAAATTCTTAAAAAATCTTCTTCTCATGAACCGCTAGCCGGATTTCGACGAAACTTGGTAGGAATGATCGATGTACATTGCTCTTTGAAAGTTGTTAAAATGGTGACCCCTGGGTCAAAAATGGGCGTGGCCCGTGGGGTCAAATTGGGGTCAAATTTTATTTTTGACTGAATATGGTCATGTCATATATCAAATTGAAGGTATCAATGAGGCGATCACTCTGGTGCAATATTTGTCGGAATTGGATGATTATGTCGTCCATGATGGCCACCAAAAGGTCTTTATTCAAGATTTTTAACGTCTTTTTCTCAGGAACCACATGGCCGATGCTGGGTGAAGCATTTTCAGATTTTGTAAAATGAGTCATCCCTTAATCCAAGATGACCGCCATCTAAAAATAGCACAATTTTTTTAAAACACATGAACTCAATGTCACATTCTCCTCTTGGTGTTCATGGAGTCAGGTGAGCGAATTAGGGCCATCATGGCCCTCTTGTTTGTTTTTGCCCACTGATTTCCTGTCCGGAGCATAACTCGACCACCCTTTGGAATATGAAACATGAAAACATGAAACTTCACACATGCATAGACCACGACCCGGAGGTGTGACGCGCACAAGAATGACAACTCTTGCATAGCTAATTTTTGAGTTGTCTCCCTTTTTTGTTTTGCGCACTCTACAAACTGGACAATAATGGATGAAGACCCGTTTTCTTGTGTGCTCTGTACACCTTACCTGTAGAGAGAACAATAGAGACTGGGAGAACCATTCACCTGTGCATGTGCTAGCATGTGCAAATGTCCAGTCTTGACCACTCTTGACCACAGGTAATTTATACAGGTAAATTACTACATTGGATATTACATTTCCGTAAACTGTCTTGAAAATATTGTGGCATTATGTGGACCTGTGCAGATATATGTAGATAAATATAGGACTATTAAAACAAAATTCTGGGCTCCAGTAGCAAGCATTATTATTTTTAATTTTTAAACTTTTTTTTTCCATTTTTTTTTTCATTTTTTTTTTCAAATTCTTTTTCAATTTTTGTCTAGTAGCATAAGGTCGTAAGTGCTATATACAGACCATTTACCTGTGCATGTGCTAGCATGTGCAACTGACCACTGACCACTTACAGGTAATTTATACAGGTAAATGATTATATTACATTTCCGTAAACTGTGTTGAAAATATTGTGGCATTATGTGGACCTGTGCATATAACTTTTTTTTTCCATTTTTTTTTTTTACATTCTTTTTCAATTTTTTAACTGACCACTAACTTATTACAGGTAATTTATACATTATTACATTTCCGTAAACTGTGTTGACAATATTGTGGCAGTATGTGGACCTGTGCAGATACATGTATATGTAGATAAATATAGGACTATTAACAAAAATTCTGGGCTCCAGTAGCGAGCATTATTATTTTATTTTTTTTTGTATATTACATTTTCGTAAACTGTGTTGAAAATATTGTGGCATTATGTGGACCTGTGCAGATATATGTAGATAAATATAGGACTATTAAAAAACAATTCTGGGCTCAATTCTGGGCTCCAGTAGCAAGCATTATTATTTTTAATTTTTTTTTTCTAATTCTTTTTCAATTTTTGTCTAGTAGCATAAGGTCGTAAGTGCTATATACAGACTATTATCATATAATAAAACAATTATTGACTAGTGAGCCATAGAATATAATCTGATATTCTATGGCTCACTAGTCAATAATTGTATAATATGTTCGGGCCAGTGAAAATTGCTTTCGGGCCCAGGCTCGAGGTCAAGGCGGGACAAGGCGAGGCATCTGTTTAGTGTTACCCTTGTCCGTCCGTCCGTCCGCACACATGAATGGGTACTTGTTGTAAGCGTACGGGGATCTTATTGGGTAGGGTTAGGATAGTGTTGGGTACTCTTGTTGGGTATTTTTATACAGTAAAAACCCAGCAAGTATTCATTCGTAGGAACGTGCGTCCTGTCCTCCCGTCCGTCCGTACGTCCCGTCCGTCCCGTCCCGTCCGTCCGTCCGTCCGTCCGTCCGTCCGTCCGTCCGTCACAAAACTTTAACACTCGGGTAAATGTCTCATAATTTCTTCATCCTTCGACCGATCTGCTTCATATTTCATATACACATTGCTCTGATGGTTCACTACCACCCTGTGCCAAATCCACGTTTGTCCTGCCCCCCGCCAAGCCCAGGGTCAAGGTCATATACTTTGTGCTTCAAAAACTTTAACGCTCAGGTAAATATCTTATAATTTCTGTTTTCTTTCATGGATCAACTTCATATTTCATATACGCGTTGCTCTAATGGTCCTCTACCGCCCTGTGCCAAATCCACATTCGTTCTGCCCCCGCCAATCCCAGGGTCAAGGTCACATACTTGGTGCTTCAAAAACTTTAATGCTCAGGTAAATATCTTATAATTTTTCTTTCCATTCACGGATCAACTTCATATTTCATATACACGTTGCTCTAATGGTCCTCTACTGCCCTGTGCCAAATCCACGTTCGTCCCGCCCCCGCCAAGCCCAGGGTTAACATCACATACTTTGTGCTTCAAAAACTTTAACGCTCAGGTAAATATCTTATAATTTCTGTTTTCTTTCACGGATCAGCTTCATATTTCATATATGCATTGCTCTAATGGTCCTCTACCGCCCTGTGCCAAATCCACGTTCATCCTGCCCCCGCCAAGCCCAGGGTCAAGCCCAGGGTCAAGGTCACATACTTCAAAAATTTTAACGCTCAGGTAAAAGAAAATTTTGACTTGGAATTTGGCCTCATATTATTATAAAAAGCGTATTGGGACATCCGTGTTCTATGAACACATTTTCTAGTTTAGTTTAAACTTAAATTCACACATGCATAGAAGACGACCCAAAGGTGTGTCGCACGTAAGAATGACAACTCTTGCGTCGCTAATTTCTTAGTTATCTCCCTTTGTTGTTTCGTGCACTGATTTCGTGTCCGGAGCATAACTCGAACACCCTTTGGAATATTTTCATGAAACTTCACACATGCATAGACCACGACCCTAAAGGTGTGTCACACAAGAATGACAACTCTTGCATCACTAATTTTTTAGTTATCTCCCTTTGTTTTTCCATCACTGATTTTGTCTCCGGAGCATAACTCGAACACCCTTTTTTCAAACTACTTGTGTATCTGGGGAGGGGGATACACATGCGCTTGTCGACAAGCGTCCATTTCTAGTTTAATGTGAGAGTTGGTTGTCAATTGTCAAGGACATTTTTTTCAGTGTTTAGCTTCACTGCATTACAACACAATTTTATGCAGTCCACACGATTCCGCTGGCAGGATTTTTTTGTCATATGTTTTGTATGACTAATCCTTGTTTCTATTGAATTCAGTAAACTTGTTTAACCCTCACTACGCTAGAGACGAAAATTGTCTTCTGCTGTTTTTCATTTTTGCCATAATTCTTAACGAAAAGCCCGTTTTGACAGCACATGAGAATCGTCTGCAGTGGAGACGATTCTTAAGTGCTGCCAAAACAGATTTTTATCTGGAAATATTGAAAATAAAACATTTCCAGCAGACGACAAAATTTAATTCAGCATAGTAAGGGTCAACCCTACAGACCCAATGTTTTCAAACATTGCAGATTCAGTATCGAGCCGTCTCATCAGGATCTACAATAGTTGTCATTGTTTGCAAGATTTTTTAAAAAGCACCAATTCTCCGAGTAATGAAACTGTCCAAAATTGAGCATAGACCGATCAATGTCAGCTATTCAGGGGTGAAATGGGTTAATGAATATCATATTACATCCATCGCACATCATTATACCAGAATCTTCTTTAAATTCATAATGCAAACGCCCATTCGACATAATGCGTTTACATCTCAATACAATACATTAGATTGTGTTAAAGTTTGTTTGACGTCCTTTATCTCACGACGTTTCAATAATGGCGCGCTATTGACCGGCAACGCCACTGTTGCAGGAATTATTTGGTTATTAACATTTTTGAAACGATCAGAAAATGCAGTGTAAATATAAGTAATAAAACCATTTGGTCTTAAAGTTTGCGAGGAGTCCTTCGGCTTCGGACTCCATGCACTTTAAAGACCAAATGTACCACAGTCAGTTCACCACAGTAAAGGCAACAGCCCAAGGCTTTATTCCTTAATTCATGTGTGTTTACCCCATGTGCCTGTCACCCACAGGTTGTGAAGAGCATGAGCGCCCCCCGCGTGCCGGACTGTTTCCAGAAGGTGCCCAAGAAGGTGACCATTGTGGAGAATGGCCAGATATTGGCAGTCGCCGTTGACGACGAAGGTGGGTTTGTTAACATGATCACATCTTACAGCAGACTTGGAAAGATCTGACTAACATATCAGGAGACGCAACATTTTGTCGTACATGTACATCCAAAATTGTACATCCACTTCTCATGAACAACACAATACCAAAATCTAGTGAAAATGTGTTAAATCAGTGATCTAATCCACTTTACTTTAATCAGTGTTCTTATGCACTTCCTTTCAATTAGTGTTCTAATCCACTCCCCTTCAATCAGTGTTTTAATCCACGTCCCTTCAATCTTTGTTCGTAACCACATCCCTTCAATCAGTGTTTTAATCCACTTCCCTTCAATCGGTGTTCTAATCCACTTTTCTTCAATCAGTGTACTAATCCACTTCCATTCAATCAGTGTTCTAATCCACTTCCCTTCAGTCAGTGTTCTAATCCACTTTCCTTCAATCAGTGTTCTAATCCACTTTTCTTCAATCAGTGTTCTAATGCACTTCCATTCAATCAGTGTTCTAATCCACTTCCCTTCAATCAGTGTTCTAATCCACTTCCCTTCAATCAGTGTTCTAATCCACTTCCCTTCAATCAGTGTTCTAATCCACTTTCCTTCAATCGGTGTTCTAATCCATTTGTCTTCAATCAATGTTTTAATCCACTTCCCTTCAATCAGTGTTCTACACTTCCCTTCAATCAGTGATATAATCCACTTCCCTTCAATCAGTGTTTGAATCCACTTCCCTCAATCAGTGTTCTAATCCACTTCCATTCAATCAGTGTTCTAATCCACTTCCCTTCAATCAGTGTTCTAATCCACTTTCCTTCAATCGGTGTTCTAATCCATTTGTCTTCAATCAATGTTTTAATCCACTTCCCTTCAATCAGTGTTCTACACTTCCCTTCAATCAGTGATATAATCCACTTCCCTTCAATCAGTGTTTGAATCCACTTCCCTCAATCAGTGTTTTAATCCACTTCCATTCAATCAGTGTTCTAATCCACTTCCCTTCAATCAGTGTTCTAATCCACTTCCCTTCAATCAGTGTTCTAATCCACTTCCCTTCAATCATTGTTCTAATCCACTTTCCTTCAATCGGTGTTCTAATCCATTTGTCTTCAATCAATGTTCTAATCCACTTCCCTTCAATCAGTGTTCTACACTTCCCTTCAATCAGTGATATAATCCACTTCCCTTCAATCAATGTTCTAATCCACTTCCCTTCAATCAGTGTTCTACACTTCCCTTCAATCAGTGACATAATCCACTTCCCTTCAATCAGTGTTTGAATCCACTTCCCTTCAATCAGTGTTTTAATCCACTTCCGTGTTTTAATCCACTTCCCTTCAATCAGTGTTTTAATCCACATCCGTTGTTTAATCCACTTCCCTTCAATCAGTGTTGTAATCCACTTCCCTCAATCAGTGTTCTAATCCACTTCCCTTCAATCAGTGTTCTAATCTACTTCCCTTCAATCAGTGTTCTAATCCACTTCCCTTCAATCAGTGTTCTAATCCACTTCCCTTCAATCAGTGTTCTAATCCACTTTCCTTCAATCGGTGTTCTAATCCATGTGTCTTCAATCAAGGTTCTAATCCACTTCCCTTCAATCAGTGTTCTATTCCACTTCCCTTCAATCAGTGATATAATCCACTTCCCTTCAATCAGTGTTTGAATCCACTTCCCTTCAATCAGTGTTTTAATCCACTTCCGTGTTTTAATCCACTTCCCTTCAATCAGTGTCCTATTCCACTTCCCTTCAATCAGTGATATAATCCACTTCCCTTCAATCAGTGTTTGAATCCACTTCCCTTCAATCAGTGTTTTAATCCACTTCCGTGTTTTAATCCACTTCCCTTCAATCAGTGTTTTAATCCACATCCGTGTTTTAATCCACTTCCGTGTCGTCCGGTTTTCGCGACTATAGTCGGCGCTTTTTCCGTTGTCGTCGTCGTCCGCGTCGTCGTTGTCGTCCGCGTCGTCCGTTTTTTTTTGTAAGGCAAATGCGTTAAAGTTATTGTTTTTTCACAATATCTCTTTAACCCCTTGCCAGACTTTGATAATATTTCAGATCAATGTTTGTCTACGGATGATGCTTCATTACGCACACCCCCACATCCAAATTCTCAAGGTCAAGGTCATTCATTTACTTGTAATGTTCATCGGTTTTGTAACAGAAATGCGTTAAAGTTATTGTTTTTTCACAATATCTCTTTAACCCCTTGCCAGTCTTTGATAATATTTCACATCAATGTTTGTCTACGGATGATGCTTCATTACGCACACCCCCACATCCAAATTCTCAAGGTCAAGGTCATTCATTTACTTGTAATGTTCACCGGTTTTGTAACAGAAATGCGTTAAAGTTATTGTTTTTTCACAATATCTCTTTAACCCCTTGCCAGACTTTGATAATATTTCACATCAATGTTTGTCTACGGATGATGCTTCATTACGCACACCCCCACATCCAAATTCTCAAGGTCAAGGTCATTTATTTACTTGTAATATTCACGGTCCAATGCCTCGGCAGGCGCGATACCGCTTCCGTGGCGGAATTCTTGTCTAATCCACTTTCCTTCAATCAGTGTTCTAATCCACTTTCCTTCAATCAGTGTTCTAATCCACTTCCCTTCAATAAGTGTTCTAATCCACTTCCTTTCAGTGTTCTAATCCACTTTCCTTCAATCAGTGTTCTAATCCACTTTCCTTCAATCAGTGTTCTAATCCACTTCCCTTCAATCAGTTTTCTAATCACTTTTCTCCAATTTCAGTGTTCTAATCCACTTTCCCTTCATCTGTTCTTCCATTTCCTTCAATCAGTGTTCTAATCCACTTCCCTTCAATCAGTGTTCTAATCCACTTCCCTTCAGTGTTCTAACATACCTCCCTGAAACATGTGTTGCAGGTATCCATGTGATAGCGAGGTCGGGGGCGCGCCTCAACTACCTCGTGTACAACCTGAGCACGGGCAAGGTGGAGCAGGACTCGCTCTTCTCCACGGACGCCCAGGCCTTCATGGGCTGCCACCGCAGTGAGATCACGCTGCACAACACCGGCGATGTACGTATTGCATACAGAATACATGCATAGTATTGACAAAATATCAACGTTAAACCACAGTAGTTTAAAGTGAGAAATAGGTGGTATACAGTCAAATGGTATACAGTCGAAAATAGTTATGTCATGATAATAAAAATTGATTTAAGCATTATTTTTTTAATTTGCCTGAACCTGAAATTGTATGTGAATAAAAGGTATAATTACTAAATCTATACTTTCTAAATCGAATTTGCAAGATTCCGACTTGTTTTTCCTTCAACCAGGTAGTAGTGTGTCTATCACTGGTGGACATGTCCCAACAGATGCTTCCAATTGCAGTTGGAGGAGACACCACCTAATTGTGCTTCGCTTGATTAGTAATAATTTATTTTTCCCGAAATGCATTATTCCATATAGAACTAACGACTGCATAATTTTGATGATTACAAGTATGCAGAATTATTATACTGATACAATGGCTGTGATAATGTAATACATTCAGTATAGTAAAAATTAATAAATTTATCCTTAAATTAAAAATACTTTATAGCAAGATAAGTATACTTTGCAATTTTGGTGAAATAGGCTACTGATCATGTGCATGCTTGTAACTTTCCAGTAGTAAACACAGTGTCTGCATTGTTTCCTTGCGAAAACTCTAGTTACATTGGACAGATCTTAACCAAATTTGCTATATATACATGTTTATCGTGTTCTGATGAAGTCTCTTTTTGGCACTGACATTTCCGCGACAGGCATATACTGTCACCTTTCTGTACCCTTGTCTTTCATAATCATTTATCTATTCCAGGGGTCTTTGGTGCAGCTGCGTGATGGTAACGGGGCCATCTACCCCCTGGCGAAGGACTGCACGGAGGGGATTCGGGACCCAATGTGGCTCGACATGGCCCCCGTGAAGTGTCTCGGTATGCGGATACAGTACCTAAACAACATCCTCCCGGCTTCCATGAAGAACCGCGTTGCCATCATGGTCATTGCTGTCGAGGTAAAGGGATGTCTGGGCTTGTGTTGGGGGACCGGGGATATGCATGGCCCGTGAATATTATTTTAAGCAGAAGAACTGTAAGATAGATAAAAAATTTTTCGTTCCAATCCTCTTCACTCTGTTTAAATGGATGTAAATTGATATTCAATAAACTATGGTTATAGTTAACCCTTTCAACACCACAGGCCTGTAATGTGTAGATGCAGATGAGCCGGCTTGTGACGAGCCGTTTCCTCAGGATCTGCACTTTTTGAAAGTAATTTTCATATTTTTGAGAACAAAAAATACCCCCTTTCCATAAATGGACTAGTCAGAAAACCATTTTGTGACAATTGGATTTGTTGCAAGATTAACATATCAAAATCCATTCAAGTTAGTTAGGGGTGAAAGGGTTAATGTTATGAAACGTTTTCAGCATATGCGTCGTTCTTGTGCTCTAAATCTGGAAGTTTGATTGGTCAAGACCGAGCCGATCTGTCTTGACCAATGAAACTGCCTCATTTAGAAATCAGGAAGTTTGATTGGTCGTCAAGACAGATTGGCTCAGTATTGACCAATGAAACTGCCTCATTTAGAAATCAGGAAGTTTAATTGTTCGAGGCTGAACTATGCTAAACACACGCAAGTTCATTTTCAATGCCAAACATATGAAAACAGAAAGTAATTGCATTCAAATGTTCTTCAAACCATATATAAATTCTTTATAAACAATACAGCCTTTATTCTCATATTTTTGTGCAAAATGTATTTGACACTGATACCATGTGAGGAGGTAATTACGTCATGGTTTTGACGTCATTAATTGCTGGTCCATTGGCAATCTATAACATATAGCACTACAGTCTATGCGAAAGGCAATATGTCCATATTTTTTAATGGTACACATGTTATAACTGTCCCTCCAAAATGGTACCTGGTCACTTCCTACTACGGTAATATCAATTCATACTCAAACCATTTCGTACCAAAACCATTTAGTATCGACTACCCAAACCATGTCGTACCCTACACAATAACATCTGGGGGCTGTTTCACAAAACTTTGTACGACTTAAAATGTTCGTAAGTGCAGATTTAGAATAGTCTATAAATTTTTATTGATGGATTTACATATATCGAGCATAGGCTGCATATGCAGCCTATGCTCAATAAATGTAAATCCAATAATTGTTTACAAGAACACATTGTTAATATGAAATTTACAGACTATTGAGCGCATAGCGACCTTTATTGTATCCCCCGGACTCCGTCGGGGGATACTATGGATTTGACAGCGCGCCGCGTCCGCGTCCGCATCCGCGTCCGCCGCAGACACTTCTTGTCCGGAGCATAACTCGAACACCCTTTGGAATATTTTCATGAAACTTCACACATGCATAGACCACGACCCGAAGGTGTGTCGCGCACAAGAATGACAACTCTTGCATAGCTACTTTTTGAGTTATCTCCCTTTTTTGTTTTGCGCACTGATTGACCATAACTCGACCACCCTTTGGAATATTTTTATGAAACTTAACACATTCAATTAGACCACGAACCGAAGGTGTGTCGTGCACAAGAATGACAACTCTTGCATAGCTAATTTTTGAGTTATCTCCCTTTTTTGTTTTCGCTCACTGATTTCCTGTCCGGAGCATAACTCGACCACCCTTTGGAATATTTTCATGAAACTTCACACATGCATAGACCACGACCCGGAGGTGTGTCGCGCACAAGAATCACAACTCTTGCGTAGCTAATTTTTTAGTTATCTCCCTTTTTTGTTTTGCGCACTCTACAAACTGGACAATAATACATGAAGACCTGTTTTCTCGTCTGCTCTGTACACCTTTTCTCGTGTGCTCTGTACACCTTACCTGTAGAGAGAACAATAGAAACTGGGAGAACCATGTGCTAGCATGGGCTAGCATGTGCAGATGTCCAGTGCTTGACCACTGCTGACCAGGTAATTTATACAGGTACATCACTACATTGGGTACTGTGTTGAAAATATTGTGGCATTATGTGGACCTGTGCAGATTTTTGTAGATAAATATAGGACTATTAAAAAAAAAAAATCTGGTCTCCAATAGCAAGCATTATTATTTTTAAACTTTTTTTTTTCATTTGTTTCTTTTTTTTCTTCATTTTTTATTCTTTTTTTAATTTTTTTTCTTCATTTTTTTTTCCTTTTTTTTTTTTTTTTTTCATTTTTGTTTTCAAATTATTTTTCAATTTTTGTCTAGTAGCATAAGGTCGTAAGTGCTTTATACAGACTATTCACCTGTGCATGTGCTAGCATGTGCAACTGACCACTGACCACTTACAGGTAATTTATACAGGTAAATGATTATATTACATTTCCGTAAACTGTGTTGAAAATATTGTGGCATTATGTGCACCTGTGCAGATATATGTACATAAATATAGGACTATTAAAAAAAAATATCTGTGCTCCAGTAGCAAGCATTATTATTTTTAAACTTTTTATTTCCATTTTTTTTTTTTCATTTTATTTTTCAAATTATTTTTCAATTTTTGTCTAGTAGCATAAGGTGGTAAGTGCTATATACAGACTATTCACCTGTGCATGTGCTAGCATGTGCAACTGACCACTGACAACTTACAGGTAATTTATACAGGTAAATGATTATATTACATTTCCGTAAACTGTGTTGAAAATATTGTGGGAATATGTGGACCTGTGTATATATGATATGAAGATAAATATAGGACTATTAAAAAACATTCTGGGCTCCAGTAGGGAGCATTATTCTTTTTCTTTTTTTTAATTTAATTTTTTTTTTATTTTTTTTTTTCCATTTTTTTTTTTTACATTCTTTTTTCAATTTTTTAACTGACCACTAACTTATTACAGGTAATTTATACAGGTACATTATTACATTTCCGTAAACTGTGTTGACAATATTGTGGCAGTATGTGGACCTGTGCAGATATGTAGATAAATATAGGACTATTAACAAAAATTCTGGGCTCCAGTAGCGAGCATTATTTTTAAAAAAAAAAATTGTATATTACATTTCCGTACAAACTGTGTTGAGAAAAATTGTGGCATTATGTGGACCTGTGCAGATATATGTAATAAATATAGGACTATTAAAAAAAAATTCTGGGCTCCAGTAGCAAGTATTATTATTATTTTTTATTTTTCAACTTTTTTTTTTCACATTTTTTTTAATTTTTTTTTTACATTCTTTTTAAATTTTTAACTGACACTAACTTATTACAGGTAATTTATACAGCTAAATTATTACATTTACCTAAACTGTGTTGACAATATTGTGGCAGTATGTGGACCTGTGCAGATATATGTAGATAAATATAGGACTATTCAAAAAAATTCTCGGCTCCAGTAGCGAGCATTATTTTTTTTATTTACATTATATATTACATTTCCGTCAACTGTGTTGAAAATATTGTGGCATTATGTGCACCTGTGCAGATATATGTACATAAATATAGGACTATTAACAAATAATTTTGCGCTCCAGTAGCTTCACACATGCATAGACCCTAAAGGTGTGTCGCGCAAGAATGACAACTCTTGCATCACTAATTGTTTAGTTATCTCCCTTTGTCCGTCACCGATTTTGTCTCCGGAGCATAACTCGATCACCCTTTTTTCAAACTACTTGTGTATCTGGGGAGGGGGATACACATGCGCTTGTCGACAAGCGTCCATTTCTAGTTGTTGAGAGTTTTCCACCCACGACCCTTTCAACACCACAGGCCTGTATAGTGGTATTGGCAAAAAGTGTAGATCCAGATGAGCTGGCTCGTAGCGAGCTATCTCATCAGGATCTGCACTTTTTGCAAGTAAATTAATATTTTTGCGAACAAAAACATCCCCTTTTCATAAATGGACTGGTCTGAAAATCATTTAGTGACGATTGGATTGGTTGCAAAATTAACATATCAATATCCATTCCAGTTACTTAGGGGTGAACGAGTTACCAAGATCCCAGGATGCGCCAATACAAGAACATAGATCAGTTTTTCAGATGCTCAAAAATACTGGTTTAAGTTCTAATTTATCTAAAAATATCTCTGACTAACATATTTATACGCCGGTTTCTCTCCGTCCGGAATAGTGGTCACATGTTGCAGCAATGGGGATTCGGTTACTAATAAAAAAAATCCGTACTCTACATTATTTATTTATTTATTATAAATCTTTATCGTTCTGGTAAAAATCTTTTCGGACTGGTAAAAATTGAAAGTTTACCAGACTCGATGTCCTATAATATCTGGGCCAATTTCGTGGAGACTGGCTCTATAGGTTTGACATATGTACACATGTTTTTAAAATCGTGTGATTTTGTCTCATTTGCATATTTATAGCACTAGTGTATAATTGTGATGTTTAATGCATCGTGTTATTACATTCCGAGACCCTATGGTAAGCACTACTGTTTGTGTATTATGCAGCACCCAAGTTTGATGCCCCACCTACTGCGGTGTGACGTGGAGAAGGTGAAGTCTGTCCTTGCCTCGCTTGATCAGGACGGAGGTATGTACCTGTTGTCTGATTGTATCTCACTCCCCCACCCATGACAATATCACAGAATACTGAAAATGATTTTTTTTGCGTTTTCGTTGGTCGGCTTGACAGACATTGTACAAGTCCGTCACCATGGGTGGTTGGTCATGTGAACGCGACGGCGTAAATTAACGGTAGGGGTTCCTCCTTACAGGAATCACGATTTGCCTGGTTTGGCCCTCTGGTATGTTTTTATCTTTGGCTCGTTTGTTGTCTGGGAGTTCAATTGGGTTATTGCCCATTATTTTATGACTCTCATATTCAAAAACACAATAATATCAGATTGAATCACTTGATTTATCTTCACCATAAAACACATTGTATTTTAGTTACAACATCAAAATGATATTGGAATGTATGTGGCCGCTAATGAGTCCCGCCAGGTAATGCCAATAAATTGGCACCGTGACTGAGGCAATGGGAAAATGCCATGGACCGAGGGTCGTCCAAGATGTATTGTAAATGATATTGGATTAGTTAGGCACTGAATGTTATATACATATAAATACACACACATACACACATATGTATATAATATCTGAAACACACACAGAAAGTGCCTGATGTTCAGCCATTTGATTGAGATAGGAAACACACGCAGGAAACACTGATGGCTGACATTTATGATGTAATAGCCAAAATGGGAACACACGACAATGCAGTGCCAGGACACGATAGAGCATAAGCCTGGTCCCCAAACCTGCAATTGTCTCTTCCTTTCCTAGGTACTTCATTAAGAACCGTTGTAAAAGGGAGATGCAACTGCAAGTTTTAAATGGACAAAAATCCTTTTTGATTTATTTGTCTTATTTAAAATAAATAAATAAGTCATTTATTTTAAATAAGACTATTGCAAATGGATGAAAGTGAATTGATCGACCCGCGGCCCCTATAATTTTCCGCCACAATAAATTTACATATTGCTCATTATTGAAATTTATCCGCCAAAATTCTAAACACATGGTATATGGGATATAGTGGCTTGTCTTATTGTGTCAAGTAATATGTCATTTCCCTTATCCGATAGGTGGACTCCATCAGATCGGAATAATTCCGACTGTATAATTAATAGGGGCAGACACTATGTGGCCATTTCGACAATCTGTGACTGCCCGCCTACCAAATCTATTCACCCGGCGTCTCTTTTGTTCCATAATAATGTTGACTTTGTCACCCACACCCCTCCATGTCAATCGTTGCAAAATGTCAATCCAAACAATGACTGGTTGGAAATATTGTGGAAATGTGGTTAATACCCTTTTTAACCCATTTTTCGAGTTTAAATGATGGTGTATAAGTCGGAAATCTCCCTGATTTCTTTGGGACCAGGCCAATAGGTGAAATACGCAAGTTCGCAAGGGGTAACTATTCAAATGGACCAGCAACTCTACCAGCTTGAATTTCCTTATCAATTTTTTGTTGAACAATTTCCGGCATTTCTCGAGCAGACCGTAAATTACTGGCTTCCATGAATACTCGGGGGCCTGTGTAATTTAATGAAAAACACCTTGTAAAACCGTGCAAAAGTAGGTCTCTATGAATGCACTGGTAAGCTGCTAGTTCCCTGACCAGGACATTGACATTAATAGGAGTTGTTGCCAATTAAACAAAATTCAGAATTCAAAGTTTTTGATAACATTGCGGGTAATGAACCAGGTGAATTATCGACGGGCAAAGTATCCCGTGCGGGAAAGACTCCCTCTACGATAGCCCCTACTGCCACGTCTCTGAAAGTAGCCTCTCTGACCTCAAAATGCATGTTGGGACCCAGCACCAATTTGTGAGTTACTTTGCCCTGTCACTGCATGTCTAGCTATAGTTGCTGAAGCGCCGGACCCCTGTGGGCAGACCCATTTTCCATGACCCAAACCACATGTTGAACACGCATGGGGGTAACGGCATTGTGGCCATGGACAGAATCCTTTATTAAAGTCATGGCATGTCTGATTTGGCTGGGGGCCACGGGCAGCAAGTGTAACTGGTTCGTTCATGCTGAGGGACATACACCTCAGCCACAAGTCCTGATTGATATTTGCCCACGATTGGGGGTGGGATGCCTGTCAAATACGAAATTGCTCGTCATATGAACGCCATGACCCTCGATTGTGACCTGATGCGGCTTCTCGTATGAGAGCCATGTATCTTAACATTTCATGGGCTTTGGCTGGGAATTTACTGATCATAATTGACATATAAATCACAAATGCATCAGTCCATTTTTCAATTGAAGGCATTTTTTCCCTGCATTCCCTTGGTTTTGTTTCAATTTGGCCAGTTGCTGAAAGTCATTTAGTTCAATGGCGCCCTTCAAAAGCAGAGACATATTTATATATTCACCACGCCAGATTTGTTCCCTCAATGACATTGGGATGTGAACAAATGTTTCATCTTCCACAGACTTCATGGGTTCAATTTGGGAATTTACTAAACTATTGGTGTTCATACTGGAATTGTTAACCCCGCACCCCTGTAATTCTGCCACTGGTGGGCCCTGACTTCTTCTAACAATGTTAGAATCCATTCGAATTTGTTCAAAGTCAATGACCTCATCTGCTTGCGAACCTTCAGGCTCAGCACCACCACACAACACTGCCCTCTCTGCTTGCCCTTGTTGCCCTCTTCTTCCCTTTTCCTCTCCCACTCATTATAATAATTGCAAATATAATATAAAGTAAAAATGTAAATGTTGTTTCTTTGCTTGCTTTGAACAGCTGTCACATGGAAAAGAAAAGGCCTTGACCTTTATTACCCATAATGCCTTCCCCCCCCCCCCCACCCCACCCCAAAGGTAGAATTGTAAGGGGGGCAACTGTGTGTTAACAGTTGACCAACCCCCTGTTTGAGTTATTGCTCTTCCTGACTTAGCCAGTAGCTCTATCATGTGTAAACTATGAGCAGTTTAACAACAGCATGAATTAAGCTTGCAAAATAATCATGGTTATTTCTAAAGCAATAATCTGTATTATAAAAGTAGTAAGATTATTACTGATCCTATTGCTTTTGGGAGGGGGCCAAGTGATTCTGGTGTGGCGAGCACCTGGCATCAGATTTTATTGTAAATATTCAGTTCTGATTTTGTACATGTATACTTGAACATGTACATGTACTTGTACAGGTAATATATGGGATTTAGTACTAAACCCATTGACCCGGCCTTAAATGACCTTAGCTGTTGATAGGCCGTTAAACCCCAACAAACAAACAAGCCCGTCACCATGGCAGGACTGAAATTGGGAGAGGGATGGTCGTGGCCTAGGGGATATGGCATTGGACTTCAATACCGGAGGCTGTGCGTTCAATCCTCATCCTTGGCATGAAAAATACTTACGGTACTTAGTATTACCATCTCACTGGTCTGTCAGATAAGACTTTAAACTGTGGTCCCATCTCTGTATGCCCTTAGCTGTTGCTGGTATGTTAAACTCATTTAATTGTTGCAGTCCAGTCATTATGTATTCATATACATGTAGAGCGGCCAATAAGCTGGTGACTTTAGTTGCAGTGGGCAATCAGAACAAATTTTTTGTTGCAGCTACTAATAAGTATTTATTAGTTCATACACAGTGGCCAATCAGACCAGAATTGCGACCATTCAGAACATGATTTTTGTTGCAGCAACCAATCAGAACATGATTATTTTTGCAGCGACCAATCAGAAAGCAGTACAGGATTTGCTGCAGGAGCACTCTGATGGCAACCGGAACATCATCCACACGTGTGTTGCCATGTGTGCCCCTCGCTCCAACAAGGACACTGAGAGAAGTAAGTTTGTATCAGGTAACACACCTTGTATTGGCCCAATACGTACTCACTGATAACATATTGCTGTATCAGGCATTGACCTGATACAAATATCCAGGTTACAACAAATTGAAAACTGACGTTTCATTGTTTGAACGGTGTTACATGACGTTAATGAATGATGTGGATTTTGTTGCCACTGCCCAAAAGTCATACTTTCTTGAGGGTGTGAATGGGTTTCCTCTTCATCTTTTACTCCTTTCCTCACAATGTGCTGATCACACCCGGTTAAAATAGTATGCCATGCTAGTGTGTTTTGATATCAAGTTTATCAGGCTCGGCTCGGAAATCGTAGGAATTTCTCTTCAAGCCTCGGAATTCCTACGCGTTTCCTAGCCTTGCCTGATAAACTTGATATCAGTAGACACTAGCCAGGTATTCTCAATGTACTGGATGGTAATATTGGCTGGTGTGACTAGCCATACAGGTCGGCCGCAGGAGCAATCTTGCTGGGATTCACACCTGTGACCAATGTGGACCGAAGAAATGGGGCTTATGTCTTATGCGACCAGTGTAGATCCAGATCAGCCTGTGCGTCCGCAGTCTGATCAGGATCTGCACTGTTCGCCATTCCAACAATGAAACACCCGGCATGATTCTAACCAGCAATAAAGATGGTTATAAGGCTACAGGAGTTGCACTGGTCACAAATCCCATAAGACCCATTTCTCCAGTCACATCCACAAATGACCTGGTGTCGTAAGGGTGCCTGGTACCATATCAGGAAACAATGTTTCAATGCTGAAAGTTCTTGTAATGTTAGTGCTGGATCTACAGTGATCACCGCATGCAGCTGCATTCCAGTCTGTATGTGCATTTGCCTTTGAAATGACATAAACCCCAATCAATCGATCTGTGCTAATAAAACATTCTGAGCACGGTATCGAAATTTGTACTGAAAAAGGCAGTTTTATTTTGAGCGTGAGAACAGAATATATACTCGGAATGTTATAAACACTGGCCCTGATCGTGGGTGGTTGGTCGACGAACGTGACGGCATAAATTAACGGTAAGGGTTCCTCCTAATAGGAATCGTGATTTGCCTGGTTTGGCCCTCCGGTACGTTTTTATCTTTGGCTCTTTTGTTACCTTGGAGTTGAATTGGGTTATTGCCCATTATAAAAGTAGTAAGATTATTACCGATCCTACAGCTTTTGGGAGGGGGCCAAGTGATTCTGGTGTGGCGAGGTCCTGGCATTAGTCAGAATTTTTCTGATTTCAGCGCTGAACATATATATAAACAAATTATTGTAAATGTTCAGTTCCGATTTTGGGATTTTCCCCCCATTTGTACATGTACTTGAACATTTACGTGTACTTGTACAGGTAATATATGGGATTTAGTACAAAACCCATTGACCCGGCCTTAAATGACCTTAGCTGTTGATAGGCCGTTAAACCCCAACAAACAAACAAAACTGGCCCTGATCAGTAGCCGATTTCATCAAAATTGCAAAGTATACTTATCTAGCAAAGTATATTTTGAGGGAGTAATCATTTATTTTTTCTGAAATGTACTATTTCATATAGAACTAACGACTGCATATATTTGATGATTAAAAGTATGCAGAATTATTATACTGAAATTATTACATTATCACAGCCATTTTGGCTGTGATAATGTAATAAATTCAGTATAATAAAAATTAATAAATTTATCCTTAAATTGAAAATTTCTTCATCAAAGTATACTTTGCTGGAATAGATAATATTTCCATCCCACTGGTCTGTCGGATGAGACTTTAAACTGTGGCACCCGTCTCTATATGACCTTAGCTGTTAAACCATTCACTTTCACTAGTACAAGTTGTTGTAGCGCTACAATGTACCAATGAACTGCTGCTGTTGTTGTTGTAGCGGAGACTGCGGGGGCGCCCCCTGGAGGCAACACGAGCGGCTCGTACACGTCGACCCTGGAGGTAATGAACGCGGTGAACAATGCTGTCGACGCCCTCAACGCCATTCAGTCCGGCCGCAGCGTCAACAGCACGC
Organism: Conchocele bisecta; assembly: GCA_029237695.1. Lineage (NCBI taxonomy): Eukaryota > Metazoa > Mollusca > Bivalvia > Lucinida > Thyasiridae > Conchocele > Conchocele bisecta. The sequence continues at coordinate 28,776,807 of CM055266.1, forward strand.
CCGACACGTCCAACAGGAGGTAGGCCACACTTTGTTGATATATTGCAAACACATTGTTGCTGTGACTGGAGGAATGGGTTGTGATTTTCTCCCATAATTTCGTAATGTGTGTTCAAACGTATATTACAAGCACACAAATTATTATATAGGGGGAAAAAGGTTGGCCCAATCTGACAAGTCACTATATTTTTAACCTTCCTACAACAGCCAGTTGTGTGTTTTCCCGTGGCTGGCTGTCGTAGAGGTTGCACTGTAATTGGAGCCATTTGTCAATCGGTGATGCCCATGATCTGGATCTACACTGGTCATTGCGACCATAAGCCCCATTTCTCCAGTCACAGCCATGATCGAACAATCAATCGATTTTCGTTTTGTACCAACTGATTGGAGCGGTTTGTCAGTTGGTGACCCCTGTGACCTGTTCCAGTGTGAGCCTGAGGGAAATGATGCGGCGGGCGTCGTCGGCAGCGCGGGCGGTCAGTGGGCTGGATGTGCGGGAGGCCGACCGAGATGACCCGGGCATCTCCATCCCCACCCTCTCCTGGCCCCCGGACCCACCCAGCTACGAGTCCATCACCAGACAAGGTGTGTACACAGTACGGGCCGATGACCAAACAATCTATGTACCAGTTGTGCAATAGCACAAGGGGAATATTGCTTTCTTTGCTCTTGAAGTTCCGTCCATACGCAGTGTTGTTGCGTAGATCGAAACCAGGGTAAACATTTTCACCTCTAAATAGTTATGTCCCCTAGGGTATAAAAAGTATGCATATTAGACGTTCAGCTTGACTAACGTCAACCTTATTGACGTAATGTCAGGCTCTGGCCACTGGCGTTCATGTCAAAGATGGTGATGACTTTTGAAGATGATGAATGATGTGAATTAAACCACATATGCCATTCTTGTTTCCATGACTGTAATTGCTTGTAATTTTCATGCCTTTTTGTCGGAGCTCCAGTTAAGGTGCGTAATTTGGAGGTAAATTTCTTATTTCTCCGTCAAAAATGGCAAGTTGGGAGTGCTCAATGAGACGATTCTAAAGCACTCCCAACTTGCCATTTTTGATGAAGAAATAACAAAATTTCACCCCAAGTTGGTAAAATTATGCACCTTAACTGGAGCTCTGTTTTCTGGCTATTGTCAGATTGGCTCCAATTCTTGGATCGATGTCACGTTTTTTGTACATTCTGGGATTAGCCCTCGTTCTGGTATTAGCCACCGATCTGGATCTTACACATTGCTGCCCCATGATTCTTAAATTGTACATATATTTGTAACAAATAATTTGGCTCTCCCCACGTCTTCAATCGTGGATAAACACCTGCGACAATTGACTACTGCAGACATTGAGCGGCCGAGCCTGGGTCGGCAGATGTCGGCGGGCCAGGCCGCCGCGATTCCCCTGCTACAGGAGTACAGCACGACGAGCATCCCCGCAGTCAAGGTCGACGACAAGGACCGTCCCGCCCACGCCCTCCACATACTGAAGGTCATGTGTGAGTCGCCCGTCCTCAAACCTCACCTCCGCGACCTTCTCTCCGCAAGGTAATTACAGTGGAACCTCTCTAAACAGGACACCAAGAAAACATTTGTGATCTTATTTTCGATAGATTTCTTGGTAATTTATCTTAGGTGATAATGCCTGTTCATATTCACATAGCACACAACTAGGGCTCAGAATGATAAAATGCCTGATTTACAGTGAAACCTTTCTAAGCCAGACACCCTGGAGACCTCCCAGGGTGTCCTGTTTAGAGAGGTTTCGCTGTACTGTGTTTCACGAAACCTGCCAAACTTTTAGTTATATAAACCTTGCAAAAACAATATTTGTTTTCACTACCATTACTTTTTAGTAAAATTTATTTTATGAAATTTTAACAAATATTGATTTTATTATGAAAAATGATAAAAATACTGTTTATTCAACCAGCCGAGACGACTATTGTGAAATAATGCGTAATTGGGTCCTTCCGTTAAACAAATATGTGCATAAACTGTGTTGTGGAATATTTCTGGACTTAAACATCATTAAAAAAAATTCAACATATTTTCTATTTTCAAAATCAGCTCGGACTCTATACGTGTTTTTTTATTCAAATGACAATGCAATAAAACTATAAATAATAAAATACGACATATTCATGATCTATACTGCTCAAATTAGGTGCTAATTATTGATTTTATATTGTATATTATTTACACATACATTTGCTACATAAAATTTGAAAGTGACATATAGGTCCATAGGGCCGGGTGTTTTCGTCAATATTATATTGTACATATTCCCTGTTTCGTTTAACACATGTCACTATAATAAACAAATTACTCACTTACTTACTTATATGTTCATCGAGTGGTGTGGGATGTCCATATTTCACGAGTGCCATTAGGCACGAGTGAAATATTGACATTTCACACTACGAGATGAACATATATGTCGTATTCGTTGCAAAAATATGAATATTCTATTATATACCTCTCCATGGAAATTGCAGTTTTTTTAGACTGCATACGGTAATGAATGTGTATTTGCAGCCTATTTGCGCTGTTTTACTGCCGATGCGCGTTATGAATATAGTTAGCGGAAGTAGTCGTATTTTCACCGGAAGTTGTTTATTTCATCGATGAGAACATATGGCTTTTATTTACATCTTATCACTATGTATTTCCTGGGTAGGTATATAATAAAAAACTATATTTTTAAAATACAAAGCTATATTTTTTTCAGGTAATAATTTTTGGTGGTTATCATGGCTCTTGTCTGTTATCATGCTCTCTTTATTGGTTTTGCGACCAGTGTAGATTCAGATCAGCCTGTGCATCCGCACAGTCTGATCAGGATCTGCACTGCTTGCCATTCCATCAATCAAACACCAGTCATTCTTCTAACAGGCAATAAGGATTGTTATCAGGATGTTTCATCCGGAACTAGTAACTACACTGCTCACAAATCCCTGCCACTCAGTTGCGGGTTCCACCAAAATCGCTAAATGCACTAATCTAGCTTTATCTCGTCAACACTGTGCGTATGTGCCATGAAACACGGTGCCATGAAACATTTGTAATATCCTGTCAGTACGATTTTGAGATGCGGCTGGGGTTATTTTTTGCATTTTAAAGCTGTTTGTAATGTTGAAGGGATAAATAGAATAGTAGGTTAGTGCCGTGAATGGGAAAAATATCTGGCGCGGCATGGAAACGGGATGTGCTCTGCAGAGCCTCACCCATCCCGTTTCCTAAGTCTTGCCCGTTTTTTTTTGACCATCCATGACACTAACCTACTATTCTATATAAGTTAAAAGTAATCATTTTTTATTGTACTGAAATGCCTTACATATATTTCATATAAAAATGCCTGTTTCTAAGCCCCATTTCTCCAGTCACAGCCACATATTATTAGCACGCTTATGTTTTCCCGCACCAGGAACGCGGAGGGCTGCACGACGTTCATGCAGGCGGTGCGTATCCGCGCGTACACGGCGGCCATGACATTGATCGACGTGATCAAGAAGGTCGCGTACGTCAAGGACAGTCAGCAGGTGGACCAGGCGGCTATGATGAGCATGTTGTACCCCGCGGGCGCGAGCCTTGACAACTCACCACTGCACGTGCTCTGCTGTAACGATACATGCAGCTTCACCTGGACTGGCGCTGAACATATCAACCAGGTGGGTCACGGGACTTGGTGTTGGGGACGTCGGCTGATACATGCAGACCTTGCGATATGTGGTGTTGGGGCTGTTAGCTAAAACAAACGGTCCTTCTGATATTTACAATTTACCAGGGATAAGTATCACTTATCTGGGAGATATACGTGAAAATTAAATTACGATGTGTGTGTGTTGGTCGGTTACTACGAAGCTCTCGTAGCATCACCGTAAATTCATATTTATTTATGGTACCTTATCTTTTACCAGACCTTATACCTGTCTACGAGTATGAGCAAACACATGTCATTACACATATCTGGACCATATCAACCAGGTGGGTCACATGACATGGTATTGGGGCCACCTACTGAAACAAACGGACCTTGCGACATTTACAATAGACGAGTCTTAGAAATAGGTTACCAAACTTTGATGATAAACACGAGTAATAGCCCCTCACCCATATTCCATATATATGCGTCCATATGTACAGCCGCCGTCTAATCAGGGTCTACACTGGTTTCCATTCCATCAATGAAACACTTGTCATGCTTCTAACAAGAAATATAGATCTTTATCAGGCTACAAGAGCGTGCTATTTGACCTAAATCTGCACTGGTTACAAATCTCACTAGCCCCATTTCATCAGTCACAGCCACATATTATTGCTTTCAACACCACAGGCCTGTATAGTGAGTGGTATTGGCAAAAAGTGTAGATCCAGATGAGCCGGCTTGTGACGAGCCATCTCATCAGGATTTTCACTTTTTGCAAGTAATTTTAATATTTTTGAGAACAAAAACACCCCCTTTTCATAAGGGCTATTCCAGGAAAAATCCTCTGGGGGGGTTGGACCGCACCTTTTTTTTTGACCTCATCCACAGAATTTAATTATGTCTCATCCCCACAACCAACAGCACTGATATTTAGCTGTTCCCCACTACCAACAGAACTGAATTTATGTAAAACCACCCTACCACCAGTACTGAATTATTATACCCCCCGCAACGAGTTGTGGGGGGTATACTGGAGTCAGGTTGTCCGTCCGTCCGTCCGTCCGTACTTACGAGAGCTACATTGTGAGGTTGCTGTGTTGTGCTGAAACCCACCCACCGCCCTATTTAAGACACTTGGATAAGTGTTTTTCAAATATAATTAACTAATGGCTAGCTCATTTGCATATTATGCGATTTATTCCGTAAGAGAATCGTTAAGGAAGAAAATAACGGAATAAGTTGCTACATTGTGAGGTTAACCCCACAGTGTAAACATCAAAGGAAATAACCTCACAATGTAGCTCTCGTAAGAACGTCCGTCCATCCAGGCACACATTAGGGTACTTATGTGGCTAGCCCCACAGGGTTATGGACTTAGTAAAGGATAGGGTTGGTTACAATTAGCCACCTAAAAAATCCTTTTATGTGGCTAAAAATCGTTTTATGTGGGTAATATTTAACATGTGATAAGCCACATAAGTCCATCAGAACGTCCGTCCGTCCGTCCGTCCGTCCGCGTAAACTTAACATCAGAGAAATATTGTTATAACTTCTATTTCCTTCATCTAAAATGCTTGATATTTCAAACATGCATTCCTGTAAGGCTCTACTACCATGCTGTGCCAAATCCACGACCGTCCAACACCTGCAGATCCCAAGGTGAAGGTCAAATACTTAGTCCGTAAACTTAACATCAGAGAAATATTGTTATGACTTCTATTTCCTTCATCTAAAATGCTTAATATTTCACACATGCATTCCTGTAAGGCTCTACTACCATGCTGTGCCAAATCCACGACCGTCCAACCCCCGCAGATCCCAAGGTCAAATACTTAATCTCTTTACAAAACTTAACATCAGAGAAATATTGTTATAACTTCTATTTCCTTCATCTAAAATGCTTAATATTTCACACATGCATTCCTGTAAGGCTCTACTACCATGCTGTGCCAAATCCACGACCATCCAACCCCCGCTGATACCAAGGTCAAGGTCAACTACTTAGTCTCTTTACAAAACTTAACATCAGAGAAATATTGTTCTAACTTCTATTTCCTTCATCTGAAATTCTTAATATTTCACACATGCATTCCTGTAAGGCTCTAATACCATGCTGTGCCAAATCCATGACCGTCCAACCCCTGCTGATCCCAATGTCAAGGTCAAATACTTAGTCTCTTTACAAAACTTAACATCAGAGAAATAAGTTATAACTTCTATTTCCTTCATTGAAAATTCTTATTATTTCACTTGTGCATTCCTCTAAGGTTGTACTATCATGCTGTGACAAATCTACGACTGTCCAACCCCCGCTGATCCCAAGGTCAAGGTCACATACTTAGTCTCTTTACAAGACTTAACATCAGAGAAATATGTTATAACTTCTATTTCTTTCATTGAAAATTCTTAATATTTCATATGCTGTGACAAATCCCCGCTGATCTCGAGGTCAACGTCACATACATACCGTATACCTCTAATTAACGCCCCCCCCCCTCCTAATAAACGCCCCCCTCCCCCCAAATCCCCCCAAATAAAAAAAAAAAAAAAAAAAAATATTTACAATGACCGCCAATTTCAAACACAAATAATCCTTAAATCCTTATTTATGTTTGAAATTGGCGGTCCTTGGTAATTATTATTATTATACTGGCTAATAAACCCCCCCCCCCCCCCTTTTGTAAAATGTAACGCCTCCGGGGGCGTTAATTCGAGGTTATACGGTAGTCTCTTTACAAAACTTAACATCAGAGAAATCGGTTATAACTTCTATTTCCTTGCTTGGATCTGCTTCACATTTCACACACTCATTGCTCCAATGGACCTCTACCACCCTGTGACAAATTCACGTTCATGCCGCTCGCGCTAATCCCAGAGTCAAGGTCACAAGCCCACACACTTGGAAATTTTTACATATTTTAGGGGTACCTGGGCCCACGCGGGGGGTCCGTAAGCCTCGCTTACTGACCAATCTAGTTTACCATGTCGTTATGCGCTGGCGCATCCAGAAATGCGCGGTTTACAGACAACACGATCATTATTTAGATATGATAACTATCGTATTCCCCAATCTAAATTTACTGTAACTGTACATGTAAATATGATCATGAGCATCCATTGCCAACAGATCAGTAAATGGACAGCGTCCTTAAAATATTACCTTAATAGAAGTAATTATACCCCCCGCAACACTGGAGTCAGGTTGTCTGTCCGTGCGTCCGTGCGTCCGTGCGTCCGTGTGTGCGTGTGTGCATGCATGCGTGCATCCGTGCATCCGTAAACTTAACATCAGAGAAATATTGTTATAACTTCTATTTCCTTCATCTAAAATGCTTAATATTTCACACATGCATTCCTGTAAGGCTCTACTACCATGCTGTGCCAAATCCATGACCGTCCAACCCCGCTGATCCCAAGGTCAAGGTCAAATACTTTAGTCTCTTTACAAAACTTAACATCGGAGAAATATTGTTATAACTTCTATTTCCTTCATCCAAAAGGCTTAATATTTCACACATGCATTCCTGTAAGGCTCTACTACCATGCTGTGCCAAATCCACGACCGTCCAACCCCCGCTGATCCCAAGGTCAAGGTCAAATACTTAGTCTCTTTACAAAACTCAACATCAGAGAAATATTGTTATAACTTCTATTTCCGTCATTTAAAATGCTTAATATTTCACACATGCATTCCTGTAAGGCTCTACTACCATGCTGAGCCAAATCCACGACCGTCAACCCCCGCTGATCCCAAGGTCAAGGTCAAATACTTAGTCTCTTTACAAAACTTAACTTCAGATGAATATGTTATAACTTCTATTTCTTTCATCGAAAATTCTTAATATTTCATGCATGTATTCCTCTAAGGCTCTACTATCATGCTGTGACAAATTCCCGCTGATCTCGAGGTCAAGCTCACATACTTAGTACAAAACTTAACATCAGAGAAATCGGTTATAACTTCTATTTCCTTGCTCGGATCTGCTTCACATTTCTCACACGCATTGCTCCAATGGACCTCCAATTCACGTTCATGCCGCTCCCGCTAAGCCCAGAGTCAAGGTCACAAGCCCCACACTTGGAATTTTTTACATATTTTAGGGGTACCTAGGCCCATGCGGGGGATATTCCATAAGCCTCGCTTACTGACCAATCTAGTTATAAATCGTATCGGTCCTGTTAGTATTCGTTAATTTAATGACCGGCCTCCGTTTCGCACTTCGACCAACTCGTCCCCGTCAGCCACTCAAAATAATACGACAGCCGACACAGGTTACGACAGGCCCGTACGGAGGTGTGGGGGTGGTGGCGGGTGCAGGTTACTTGAAACACATTTATCAACAATAAAAAAAATACGAATCGTTTTCTAAAATAATGAGAATCGTCTCGCGTTTTCGCGATCTCGCCTTCCGCTTTTGAAAATAAGTTCTAATAAGCTCTAACCCAAAGTTTCTGTCTGCAAGTTGGGGCGACTATCACTGCGTTACAGACAGAACATTCAGATTAGTTTTGCTCATGCATGTAGCACGCAATTCCAACACGCATGAATGATCGCAAAGCAAAAACACGAGATAGCGCGTCAAGGTTGCAAAACGCGAGATTGAATATGATAGAATTTCGCGTTTTCGTTTCCAAAGCTCGAAAACGCGAGGTATAGGACACATAAACATTGTCTTAGGAGACGATTCTCATGTGCTGCAAAAACATGTTTTTATTAATTAATAGAACAAATGTGGACTAACATCTATATTTCTTAACAACAAAAACATAATTTGACAAAACATGATAATCGTCTTATGAAATGATTCTAATGTGCTACCAATACACGTTTATTGAGCAAAAAACCCCAACATTTTTCGATACCTGTTATTGGTTACTGCATCGCATCGTCGACACAAGATCGCGAAGACGCGAGACCAAATTACGAGGCGAAAACGGGAGATTCTATTTTATTAATTCTCGCGTTTTCGCCTGGCTATCTCGCGTTTTCGAGACCGCGATGTCGCGTTTTCGCCTCAGCTTTTTGATGATGTCGCCTTCCGCTTTTGGAAATACGTTTGTTCATGTCATTATGTGTGCGTAGAGTTGAAATTGAGTTTTGCGCATACATTACATGCACGTACGTACGTACGTAGAATGCACTTCGAACTAGCATGCTTTATATGCATGTACGTACGTAGAACGCAAGTCCAATACGCATGCTGTCTACACATGCATGCGCAAATCATATTTCCAATAGCGGAAGGCGAGATCAAGATCGAGATCGCAAAATTGGTCAGGGAATTTTAAAATTTCTGAAAAGTCAGGGAAAAGTCAGGGAATTTTAGAATTTCAGGCCGAGAACCGATGAAAACTGATAATGGCTAGGGCAGTTTCTTCCAGTGTGGCTATTAAAATAGTTATTTCTAAATAATCATAATGAAAACGTTTCTTTAAAGCATTGTATGTTTTAAACTATTTTCATCAGAAGAAACTGAAAGGGACTGGCGCCCCTTGCCTCCTTAGCTGTTTCTCTTTCAGAAATGGACGATGTTAGTAGCGTACATGTCACTGCAGAAAATATTAGGAGCATTTACTTTCAACTTTTTTTTTTATGGGGACGAGCTGTATGACGTCTGTTTCAATGAAAGTGGAAAGCGAAAAGCTGAAGGGGAGGAGGAGGCCAACATATTTTTTATTCTAATATATTTGTGTAATCATGAGTACTGGGAACCCGATTCTGAGAATGCAGGAAATGGCGTTTCACACCACTTGGATTTAAAAAATTTGCACATTTTTTTAGGAAAAAACATGCAGCAATAAAACAATTACCAACATTTGCAGGTGTGCATTACACATGTTATTCTCCAACCAATCAATTTGTTGGAGCCGTGCCACAATCTCAATAGATTTTTAATCTCGTACATTTTGGATATTTTTGTCAAGATTGGGAAATATAGAAACCGTGTTGAAATATGCATACAGAAACAGGAAAAATGAGAGTAATAGAATGTGCTCAACCTTTGCTGAGAATGCAGGAAATGGCGTTTCACACCACTTGGATTTCAAAAATTTCAGGGGGGGCATGCCCCCGGACCCCCCTAGCGCGATCGGGCCCTTCGTGGCCCTCAACATTGGCTAAAATTGGTCAGGGAAAAATAATTTGGGTCAGGGAAAAGTCAGGAAAAAGTCAGGGAATTTTAGTTTTCCTAAAGTGTGGACACCCTGATTAAGCGTAAACAAACATACCAAAACCAGGCTATGTAGTCACTCACGTCATCCCATTGTCGATGAATTGATATGTACGCATTTGCTTGTGCATTTTCACATATGTTCGATTTCTTGATAAAAGCAAGATTTGGCAGCACATGAGAATCATCTCCTAAGACGATTCTCATAGTTTGTCAAAATGTTTTTGTAAAGAAATACCAATGTATTATTTTCGCATTTGTCCGATGTCTTAATAAAACATGTTTTGGCAACACATGAGAATCGTCTCCGTAGACGATTTTAATGTTTTGTGAAAAATAAATTGTTGTCACATGTGTTTGATTTCTTAGACCGTGCAAACAATTGACACATTCAGAAATCAACAACTTAATTTGTGTTTCTCCAGTCGGGTTTCATATGGTGGCGAGGAAATACAATCGATTAAACACCGTGAAAATCTAGTTGGAACGTAAATGTCAATTGTCACGTAGGCCATTTCAGTTTACCGCCGTTACGTCAGCTGTTATTCTAAGTACGTATGGTCGCTGGTTAGGGGCATTTCTTTCCTTCGTTTATAAGGGATGGGTTGTGACCTAGGGCTTAGAACACCCGACTTCCTATCTGGAGGTTGTGGGTTCAAACATCGCCTTGGGTATCAAACATATCTTCATAGTATGAAGACTTTAAACTTTGGTCCCTGTCTCTATATGACCTTTGCTGTCTGCTGGGACGTTCAACCCATTCAATTTCAAAAGAGTAACGGAATCTTTATGTATGGTGGTAGTGGCAAAAACCGGCGATGTGATACATTAAACAATAACACAAATCAAAATATTTGTTTTTACTCTATAAACATGTATTGGCAGCACATCAAAATCGTCTAAGACAAGTGTCATGTTTTGTCGAACCGTGTTGTTTTGTCAAAACTATTGATGTTTGTCCACATTTGTTACAGTTCTTAATAAAAACATGTGTTGGCAGCACATGACTCGCATGAGAATCGTCGTCTCCTTAGACGATTTGTACGTGTCCTGTTAGGGACGTGTTAAAATTTCGCGTTTTCGCGATCTTGCCACAGGTCAAGATCGTGAAAATGCGAAGCGTGATCGCGAGAGCTGAAACGAAAACATATTCTCAACAAAACATGTTATGACATTACTGTGCTGCTGCATATGAGAATCGTCTCCTTAGACGATTTTCAAGTTTTGTCAAAATATGTTTTTGTAGGATTTTATTTTTATGCCACCGGGTTTCGAAGAAACGGGTGGCATATAGTGTTTGGACCTTCCGTTTGTCCGTCCGGGCCAATGTCCGGGGGTTTGAGAGCTTAGGGGCGTGGTTAGGAACAAAAGATTCCTTTGTAATATTCCGTAAGCTCATAAACTCTGTTGTTGTTTAGGGGCTTTTTCATTGTTCTTCAATGGAAATACCCCATAAACCCAAAATGTTGTAACGTCTCCGTCCGTCCGTCCGGGCACACATTAGGGTACTTATGTGGCTAGCCCCACAGGGTTATGGACTTAGTAAAGGATAGGGTTGGTTACAATTAGCCACCTAAAAAATCCTTTTATGTGGCTAATATTTAACATGTGATAAGCCACATAAGTATCCATTTCGGTTAACCAATTTGTCACAGTTTCTCAAATATGCTGCAGGTGGCATCCGCGTTCGACAGACGCATTTCTTGTTAGATTAGTTTTCATGTTTTTAATTTGTTGATAAAAAATATTTTGACAGCACACGATGAATCGTCTCCCAAGAGATATATTGATAGAAGAAATATTGATGCTTTTATATTCGTTTTATTCCTTAATAAAACATGTTTGGTAGCAGATGAGAATCGTCTTGATTTGTACGTGTCGTGTTTGGGACATGTTACAATCTCGCATTTTCGCGATCTCGCGCATAGGTCGAGATCGCGAAAATGCGAAGCGTGGTCTCGAGAGCTCCAAACGAATACGCGACATAGTCTTAACAAAACATGTTTTTACTGCACTGTGCATTTGAGAATCGTCGTCTTGGGGGGGGGGGGGGGGGGGGGGGGGGGGGGGGGGGGGGGGGGGGGGGGGGGGGGGGGGGGGTTGTGGGGGGGGGGGTGAGCAAATCGCCAGTAATTCGGTCATAAATGCTCTCCTCGCTGCCAGTATTACCTGTATACTGGCACGGTGATGCGCCGTGGGTTAACACGGGGAAACGCGGTGTGCGGCAGATTCGGTCTTAGAAATGTTCCCACGGTGGAGATTTTGCCTCTCCACTGGGATGAGTGGGATTTCCACCCGATACGGTGGGAGGAATTTTTACGTCCACTCTCCATCTGATCACGGGGTTGGGTGGACGAAGCCAAAAATCGCGCTGAGCGTACTGTAGGTACATGTGATGCTGCCGTGTTCTGCCGAAGACGCGTCCTTGCGTATGTAACAATTTGTCAAAAAGATCGTGAACGACGCATGAAAATGCGGGCGCGCCGAAAGTGTTTTGTCTTATTCGTCAGCGGCGAAATGGAAGCGAACGAACAACGCTTGGTACGAATTGCAGCTTCCGGATGTAATTATCTATCGGCAGTTTTCACTGGACGCTACTTCGGAAGTGTCATTTTCTTGGCCAATCGACATGAGCGTTTTACAATGCATGATGCATTGTGAATAACACGAAATAGAAGCTGTGAGGCCGCGAACATATACTTTTCTAATCTACGCGAACACCCACAGCATTGAATTAATTATATGAGTGCACCCCCACTAAGAGAATCAAATAAATTGAATACCCCCCTACCAACAAGAACAATATAGCTCCCGACCCCACAACCAACCGGAATTAATTTTGTCGGACACCTCCGACCCACAGGTCAAAAATAAAAGTGTGGTCCGACCACCCCCCCCAGAGAATTTTTCCTGGAATAGCCCTAAATGGACTAGCCTGAAAATGAAAATAATTTTGTGATGATTGGATTGGTTGCAAGATTGATGTGTCAAAAAACTATTCCAGTTACATAAGGGTGAAAGGGTTAGCTTGTACATCTACGACAGTCCAGTGAACCATGCAGTAACGCGTGTCCGTCCGTGCGTGTATTTCAGGACATATTTGAGTGTCGCACCTGTGGCCTGCTGGGATCACTGTGCTGCTGTACCGAGTGTGCACGTGTCTGTCACAAGGGCCACGACTGCAAGTAAGTAGTCTCAATTAATCCTACATGTGTATGATACTATAGATAATAATATGTGAATAAAGTATCGTTTATTGTTCGCCCTAGTTTCTCGATCAATGAAAGCATAGAATTTCGTCTAATCATGCGGTTCTTTCGCCAATATCAAAATAAATTTATTAATTCAATGTTCCAATATGTAATGTGTTACATTTAGAACCTGATGTCGCACCTTGTTGGCAGAAGTTCGTGTGACTCGCATCCTGTTCAGGCGTGTGCATGCACGCTTCGGTGTCAAACCACCAATAGCGTAGTAGTAATTCAAAGCATGCTAATGTGGGGCTACATTCCAACAGACCTGTGCACGCGAAGGGGCAGTGCGAACAGTAAGATAGTTTATTTGACATTTTGAATTCTGAATAAACTATTTCTTCGCTACGCTCGCTCAAAATTAATTTATTAAAAATTCAATATAGCAACTATAGCTTTCTTAACGCTGTAAATAGTTTTTATAGTGCTTATGATATACCCCCGGTGTCGTAGTCAGCATCTGTCCATCCGTCTGTCCGCCTGTCTTCAAAATCTGAATACGTTTCCTTTCACACAACTTCTTGATATTTCACACATGCTTTCCTCTAATGGTTCTCTATCATGCTGTACCAAATCCATGACCCTCATACCCCCGCTAACCCCGTCCGTCTGTCCGTCTTTAACAGTTGCGTTAAAGTTTTAAGGTACCAATTATGTAACCGTAAGTCGGATTGATTTGTATACTTCTATATCATCATTCATATTTTTATTCTATTGCCTACCCATGCGGTTTTCATGCCCAAGGTCAAGGCCAAATTAATAAGATTAGTACCAGAGATTGGGGCTAAGTGACACAGGTGTAGTGAGGACCTCCCACCAGGTCAGGTTATTCTAATTTCAGGGCTGAATATATTTTTTTTTTCTGTAAATATTCGGGTCTGCTTTTGGGATTTTCCCCCCATCACAGCAGGCGAAATATGGAATTCAACCCCATTAACCAGGCCTAAATTGACCTTTGCTATTGACAGGCCGTTAAACGCTATGAACCTTTTCAATCCTAAGTAACTGGAATGGACTGTGATGTCTTTATTTTCCGACCAATCCAATCGCAACAAAATGATTTTCAGAATAGTCCATTTATGAAAAGGTGTGGCTTTTTATTAGAAATATGAAAATTACTTGCAAAACGTGCAAATACTAATGAGACGGCTCGCTGTCTGAACTGGATCTACTTTGTTTGCAAACATCACAAAATGGGTCTGAAGTGTTAAAACACCATTAAATAAATGTATAATGCCGTGTTCCCCAGGTTGAAGCGGACGTCCCCGACGGCGTACTGTGACTGTTGGGAGAAGTGTAAATGTAAGGCCCTGATCGCCGGCCAGCAGAACGTCCGCTACGACCTGCTCAGCAAGCTGCTGTACGAGACGGATCTGGTCACACTCACCAACAGCAGGTACGTGTCGTGGAAATCTTTCTGCTGGAATAGATGCTCTATGCTGCATATGAATTTGGTCATTTATTCTTTAGCATTTTCCCCCTCGCCCGACATTATTTTTATGCACATAGCATTACGAAGTATGCCAATGGTGTATAGTTATATAGAATGGAATGGAATGGTGCTTAACGGCCCATCAACACAAAAGAGTACATTTAGGGCCAAGCAATGTAGATGAAGAATAAAAATAATAGTAAAATAGTATGCAATATGTGATTAGGTTAAAAATATTAATATGATGAACAATATATATATAGAAATATAAAACGTGTATAGAAATATAAAATTATAGAAATATGAGACATGTATGCAATGATAAAATTAAATCTTCCGATACAAATTAGTTTCATGGAGAAAGCGAAGCAAACCTTCAATGTTCTCCACCTGGAATAGCTCCGCAAGTGAAGTAACACTGAAGTGTTTGCCTCGAATATCGGCAAAATCGATACAGTCCAGTAGGATGTGTTACACGGTAAATGCGCTGTGGCATGGAATACACCATGGACGCGGCTCACCTTTGAGCATATACGAATGCGTTATGTCCAATGCGCAATCGCAATGCGCAATCGACTAAGGACAACTTCATCCCAGCGTACATGTCTGTAGCCAGGAGTCCATTCGCCCAGAGTGGGTTTCACAGCATGAAGTTTATTATCTGTGAGCAGATCCCACTGGATCTACATTGTATCGGAGATGAATGAGTTGATGGATGATTTAAAATCATGATAGCAAACAGGAAAATGAGAAGTTGGTAGATCCAGGGCGGCCTTGGCAGCACTATCTGCCCTGTCATTGCCCTTGATACCAGTATGACTGGGTAGCCAACAAAAAGTAATGTCCTTGCCAGACGAAAGTAAAATATGGTGTAGCTCCATGATTTGGCGGATAAGTGGATGTTCAAGCTTCATGTTGTACAAAGCTTGTAGTGAAGATAATGAATCGGAAAATAAAATGAATTGCTTTCTCCAAGATATTTTCGCGAAATCAAGAGCAAGTAAAATCGCCCTCAATTCCGCAGAAAATATCGAAGATTTGTCTGGGAGTCTGGATTGAAGATCTCCCTCGGGGACAGCGGCAGCAGATGCTACCCGGTCCCCGATCTTTGAGCCATCAGTAAAAAGCGGAGTGTATGTATTGTATCTGTCTTTAACCTCAAGAAAAAGTGATTTAAAAATGGATGGATCAGTTGCTGCTTTCGTGTGCTGACTAAGATCGAAGATCACCTTGGGCTGCTCCAACTGCCACGGTGGAGTATCTGGAACAGCGTATTTGGCAATGTGATCCAGATCCAAGCCAGCATCGTGTATCAAAGGATCCATTCTCTTGCCGAATGGTGGCTTGAAGCTTGGTTTCTTATCGAATACAGCATCTGTAGTTCGAAGAACGACAGTGTTATAAGCTGGATTAGATGGATTTGAATGTAGTTTAGTGGCGTATTGCAAAGATAATTTGGTGCGTCTGTCGTGGAGAGAAGGCTCATTTGCTTCGGCATATAAGCTCTGTGCGTTAGACGTACGGAATGCACCCAGGCAGAGTCGTAAGCCTTGGTGATGTATTGGATCGAGCGTCCGAAGATCGGATTTACTGGCAGACCCATATACAGTGCATCCGTAGTCTAGTTTTGAGCGAACATGTAGTTATATAGAATATTCACCCTTCTGTCCGTCCATCCGTCCTTTCTTTAACAATTAAACTTAACATTATCCGTGAGCTCATGCAAAGAGCTCAACACTGTGCATTGTTTACTATGTCTGTCTGTCTCTCCGTATGTCTGGTGGATACGGCATTGGACTTCCAATGCCAGAGGTTGTGAATTCAATTCGCACTTTAGGCGTGAAAAATACTTGCATTGTATTTCCATCTCATTGGTCTGTTGGATGAGACTTTGAACTGTGGTCTCGTCTCTATATGACCTGAGCCGTTGCTGGGACATTAAACCCATTCATTTTCCCATTGATTGCCGTGTAGGGGAGAGAACATCCTGCTGTTCCTGGTGCAAACTGTTGGCCGACAACTCGTGGAGCAGAGGCAGTACCGGCCCAACCGCACCCGCGTCAGTTCCGCCGTGCCCCGTAAGGCGCAGACCACCGATATAGGTACGGTATACAGTCTACGTCCGTTTACTCAAAGTCCAGGAGACTTGGAAAAAATACTTTTGAGTTCACGAAAATTTGAGTAATTATTATATGTGGCTGTGGCTGGAGAAATTGGGCTTGTGGCATTCGTGACCTGTATAACTCCTGAAGCAGATTTCATCAAAATTGCAAAGTATACTTATCTAGCAAAGTATACTTTGAGGGAGTAATCATTTATTTTTCCCGAAATGCATTATTTCATATAGAACTAACGACTGCGTATATTTGATGATTAAAAGTATGCAGAATTATTATACTGAATTTATACATTATCACAGCCAAAATGGCTGTGATAATGTAATATATTCAGTATAATAAAAATTAATAAAATTTATCCTTAAATTGAAAATTTCTCCTTCAAAGTATACTTTGCAATGTTGGTGAAATAGGCTACTGGTCAAGTAGCATACTCCCATAGCCTGATAACGATCTATATTGCTTGTTGGAAGCATGATGGAATAGCGAACAGTGCAGATCCTGATCAGACTGTGGATGCACAGGCTGATCTGGATCTACACTGGTCGCAAAATCCATAAGCCCCATTTTTCCAGTCACAACCACAAAAAACATGGACTTGGGACCAAGAATTTGACTTGGAGTTATCAGTAGTTTGACTTCACAGAGTTTGAGGTAACGAGTGTAGACTAGTTACATAAATAAGTACAGTATGGTTACATATATAGGTGTGATATGTTTACATAAGTGTGAGAGGTTGAGGTAACGAGTGTAGACTAGTTACATAAATAATACAGTATGGTTACATATATAGGTGTGATATGTTTACATAAGTGTGAGAGGTTGTGGTAACGAGTGTAGACTAGTTACATAAATAAGTACAGTATGGTTACATATATAGGTGTGATATGTTTACTTAAGTGTGAGAGGTTGTGGTAACGAGTGTAGACTAGTTACATAAATAAGTACAGTATGGTTACATATATAGGTGTGATATGTTTACATAAGTGCGAGAGATTGTGGTAACGAGTGTAGACTAGTTACATAAATAAGTACAGTATGGTTACATATATAGGTGTGATATGTTTACATAAGTGTGAGAGGTTGAGGTAACGAGTGTAGACTAGTTACATAAATAAGTACAGTATGGTTACATATATAGGTGTGATATGTTTACATAAGTGTGAGAGGTTGTGGTAACGACTAGTGTAGACTACGTAACCTATAGTACAGTATGGTTACATATATAGGTGTGATATGTTTACATAAGTGTGAGAGATGGTAACGAGTGTAGACTATTACATAAATAAGTACATATGGTATATTTCTAAGTGTTAGAACAAGTGTAGAATGTAACGAGATGTAGACTAGTTACATAAATAAGTTACAGTATGGTTACATATATAGGTGTGATATGTTTACATATAGAGGATGTGTACGAGTGTAGACTAGACTTATAAGTACAGTATGGTTTACATATAGGTGTGAATATGTAACATATCGAGGAGTTGTACGATAGTAGACTAGATACATAAATAAGTACAGTATGGTTACAATATATAGGTGTGATAATGTTTAACATTAGTGTGAGAGTTGTGTACGAGTGTATACTAGGTTTTACATAAATAAGAACAGTAATGGTTACATATAAAAAGGTGTGATATGTTTAAACTTAAGTGTGAGAGGTTTTTTGGTAACGAGTTGAGACTAGGTTACCATAAATAAAGTACAGGGTAAGTTACATATATAGGGGTGATAATGTTTACATAAGTCGAGAGAAATTGGTGGTAACGAAGTGTAGACTAGTTACATAAATAAGGTTTACCCAGTATGGTTAGTCAATATAGGTGTGATATGTTTACATAAGTGTGAGAGGATTGAGGTAACGAGTGTAGAACCTAGTTACATAAAGAAGTACAGTATGGTTTACATATATAGGTGTGATATGTTTACATAAGTGCGAGAGGTTTGTGGTAACGAGGTGAAAGACTATTACTTAAATAAGTACAGTATGGTTTACATATATAGGTGTGAAATAATGTTTACATAAGTGTGAGAGATTGTGGTTAACGAGTGTAACTAGTTACAATAAATAAGTACGTTATGGTTTACATATATAATGGTGTGAATGTTTTACATAATTGTGAGAGATTTGTGATAACGAGTGTAGAACTAGTTACATAAATAAAGCTAACAGAAAAGGTACTTATATAGGTGAGATATGGTTTACAATCAGTGTGAGAGAAATTGGTGGAAACGAGAGGTAGACTAGTTACATAAATAAGTACAGTATTGTTTACATATATAAGGTGTGATAGTTTTACATAGGTGCGAGAGGGTTTGGGTAACGAGTGTAGACTAGTTACATAAATAAGTACATATAGGTTTACATATATTAGGGTGAAATAATGTTTAACATAAGTGTGAGAGGGTTTTGGTAACGAGTGTAGGACTATTTTACATAAATAATTACAGTAATGGTTTACATATAAGGTGGATATGTTTACATAAGTGTGAGAGTTGAGGTTAACGATTGGTAACAGTTTTACATAAAATAAGTACAGTATGGATACATATATAGGTGTGATAGTTTACATAAGTGGAGAAAGGTTGTGGTAACGCGTGTAGACTAGTTTTCAAATATAAGATACAGAATGGTTTACAAATATTAGTCGGTAGTGTATATGTTTAAACATAAGTGTGGGAGAATTGTGTTAACAATAGTAGACTAGTTACATAAATAAGTACATATGGTAACATATATAGGTGTGGATAAGATTAACTTAAGTTTGAGAGATTGTGTTAACGAGAGTAGACTATTTACATAATAAGTACAAAGTAATGTTACATATATAGGTGAGATATGGTTTACATTAAGTGCGAGAGGTTGTGGTAACGAAAAGTGTAGACTGGATTTACATGAAATAAGTAAAAGTATGGTTAAACATAGAAAAGGTGTGATATGTTTAACATATTGTGAAGGTTTGTGGTAACGAGTGTAGAACTAGTATTACATAAATAATACAAAGTAAATGTTTTACCATATATAGGTGTGATATGTTTTACATAAGAGTGAGAAAGGTTGAGGTAACGAAGATTATACTAGTTAACATAAATAAGCCCAAGTTGGTTTTAACATCAATAGGTGTGATAATGTTTACATAAGTGTGAGAGGTTGTGGTACGAGTTGGTAGGGAACTAGTTACATAAATAAATTACAGTAGGTTTACATATATAGGGTGATATTTTTAACATAATTGGTGAGAGATTGTGGTAACCGATGTAGAAACTAGTACCTAAATAAGTACAGTATGGATTTACATTATATAAAGGTTTGATATGTTTACCTAAGTGTGAGAGGTTGTGGTAACGATGTAGACTGAGGTTACATAAATTCAGTACAGGTAAATGGATACATAAATAGGTGTTGGATATGTTTACATAAGTTCGAGGATTTGTGGTTAACGAAGTGAGAAACCTAAGTTAACATAAATAAGTACAGTTAAGGTTTAACATATATAGGAGTGATATGTTTATTTCATAAGTGTGATAGTTGTGGTAACAGTACTAAAGTACAGTATGGTTACATATATAGATATGTTTTCATAAGTGTGAGAGGTTGGGTAACGAGTCGTAAACTAGTATATAGTACAGGTAATGTATTCTACTAGGATGTGATATGTTTTACATAAGTGTGAGAGGTTGTGGTAACGAGTGTAGACTAGTTACAAATATATGTAAGGTTAATATCAGGTGTGATAGTTTACATTGTTGAGAGTGTCGTAGTGTAGGACTAGTTACATATAAGTACAGTATGGTTTACATATAAGGTGTGATATGTTTTACATAGGTGATGACGGGTGAGAGTGGGTAACGAGTGTAGACTAGGTAAAGTACAAGTAGTACAGTATGGTTACATATATAGGTGTGATATGTTTACATAAGTGTGAGAGGTTGTGGTAACGAGTGTAGACTAGTTACATAAATAAGTACAGTATGGTTACATATATAGGTGTGATATGTTTACATAAGTGTGAGAGTTTGTGGTAATGTAATACATACAGCAGGTGAAATAAATAAAATAAATATGGGGGTCAGAATAAATAAATAAAAAAAATAGTTTTCGTCGTATTTGATTTAAATCGTCCCCGACTCCCGAGTTGACATGGGCCGACTTGACGGTATATTTTTTTCGGAATTACGGTGGTTTCGCTACCTGCGTGTTCGCTATCTGTACATTTTGCACCTCATACACTTTCGTGGGTACTGGAACCTCCTTAGGGAAAGGTGCAAAACCTCTAGGCGAGAAACTGCAGGGTAGCGAATTCTCCGTCAGACTCTTTCTGTTTGCGCAAGCGCACTATCGTCAAAGCAGCCAATCCATGTACAAAAAGCGGATGTGCCGCAAGGTGGTGAATTGCAGCAAATCACTGTGTTACTACTTTGTACATCAACAAAATGACTCAGCAAAATGCGACGAATCCAGTGGCGGATTCAGGGGGGCCCCCCCTTCAGAAATCCTGATTGTTTTTTTTTTTTACGAAATATTGAGCGTAGAATGCAGGAAATGGCTTCCTCAATTCAACATTTTTAAGGGGGGGGCATGCCCCTGGACCTCCCTAGCAAACTCCCTCGCACCGCTCAGTCGACCAAGTTCCATGTGGTTCCCCTCCCCCCCCCCCCCCCCCCCCACATTGGTCAAGCCTGGATCCGCCACTGGAATCCTGTGTTACTACTTTGTACATCATGTGATTTGAATGAAGTTGACCGTACATTCCATCACGACATTCAATTTTGTTTACTCGCCGCGAACGAACGTAAATTTTACCCCTCGGACCCGGGGACGATTCAAATCAAATGCGATGAAAATTATTTTTTTTTTAATTTATTCTGACCCCTTATTTATTTGTTTTTTCCAGTTCGCAACCTTAATATTAATTTCTATGTCATGAAAGAACGATAATTAGCATTCCTTCAAGGCTTCGAAATGTAATGTAATTGTATTTTTTTTTCCGCCGATGTGTGTTCATCTAAAGGATGCTAATTTTCGTTTCTATGGCTCCAAGACGAAGATCACTTGAAGTCACTGTGTAAAAAATGTATATAATACGGTATTATAATCACGTTTTGCAATCGATGGTTATTGATATATTTTATGTAAATTAACGTTTTCGTCTCATCGTGTCGACATGCCAAGAAACGAATATTCACGTTCCTTCACGGGGTGGAAAAGAACTTTAAGGTTCTTAATTATCGTTTCTACGTGTATAAACGAAGGAAAAAAGTGAGTGAATGGGTTTAACGTCCCAGCAACAGCTAAGGTCATATAGAGAGGTGAACACAGATAATCTCATCCGACAGACCAGTGAGATGGAAATACTATGAATATACTATGAAAGTATATTTTTGATGCATAAGACATGTTTGAACCCACAACCTCCAGATTGGAAGTCAGATGTTCTACACCTAGGCCACAACCCATCACTTATAAAAGAAGGAAAAAATGCCCCCAACGAGCGACCATACATACTTAGAATAGCACTGATGTAACCGCGGTAAACTGAAATGGTGTACGTGACAATTGACATTTACGTTCCAACTATATTTTCACGGTGTGTAATCGATTGTATTTCCTCTCCACCCGACTCGAGAAACATAAATTAAATTGTTTATTTCTGAATGTGTCGAACGTTTGCCCGGTCTAACAGTTTCCCCAATGACTATGGGCTAGGTTCGACATTTCCTTCCATGTCGCATCGCCGGTTTTCGGTGATAATACTTTTAGCAATTTAAAATACGCACGGACACCAGGACGTCATTGTGATCACTCTGTATCGCTTTCCGCAAGCGGGCTCGACAATAATGCTATTATTCGTACAAAATATAAATGGTGTTGTCTTAGGAGACTATTCTCATGTGCTGTCAAAACATGTGTTATTAATGAGAAATCAATCAAATGTGACAAACGCATCAATATGTTTTGTTTTTTTACAAAACATAATCGTCTAAGGAGATGATTTTCATGTGTTTCAAAAACTATTTTATTAAGAAATCGACAAATGTATAAAGAAAACATGAATACATTGGTATTTTTTTTTACAAAACCATATTTGGACAAAATAGGAAAATCGTCTTTGGAGACGATTCTCATGTGCTGCCAAACTTGCTTTATCAAGAGATCAAACACGTGAAAATGCACTATGTCGAGCTAATGCGTAAATATCAATTTATTTATTGACGTGGGCGATGACGTGAGCGACTACATAGCGTGGTTTAGATATGTTTGTTCCCCGCCGAATTCTACAGTCACACTTTACACGTGAAACTGGATTACCGACAGATGATTGTAAACACCATCAGGTGTGCACCCAGACCGAAAATGATATGTTGCAGGGGACGGGAGTATTATTTATGTATCCACGTGATATTGAATACAATAGAATATCACGTTTTCGCATCGCAATTTCGCCGTCTCGCGATTTGGTCTCGCGTTTTCGTGATCTTGCGTGTATAGGTCGACGATGCGATGCAGTAACCAATAACACGTATCATATTGATGGTCTAGTAACAATACAACGTGTACGTGTCCTGTTAAGGAAACGTGACAACCTCGCTTTTTCGTGATTTCTCGCATAGGTTGAGATCGCGAAAACGTGAAGCATGATCGCGAGATTTCGAGACGAAAACGCGAGATTCTATCAATCTCGTTATTTCGCATCCTCGCCGTTTTTGATTCGCGATCTCGCATGACTGTTGGAAGTACAGTCAGTCTGCACACACGCATGCACAAGTTCAACACACATGCTTTTGACACATGTATGAGCAAAATAAACCCAAATTTTCTGTTTGTAACGCCGAGATAGTCGCCCTAAGTTACAGAAAAATCGGGTTGGAGCCAAACTTATTTTCAAAAGCGGAAGGCAAGATCGCGAAAACGCGAGACGATTCTCATGTTTTGTTGTTGAGAAAATATATATAAAAATAATTTTTATAGTAAATAATTATGGGGGTTGGGGGTCAAAGAAATAATTAAATTGTATGGGTGGTGGGGGCAATACAAAAATTAATACATATGGGTGGTGTGGCAAGGGAAAATTAATAATTATGGGGGTTGGGGCAAACGAAAATAATTAAATTGTGTGGGTGGTGGGATGAAGCGATAATTCAAAAGCATGGGTGGTGGGGTATGAACATATTTTTTTTGTATGGGTGGTGGGGTGAAGCAATAATTCAAAAGCATGGGTGGTGGGGTATGAACATATTTTTTTTGTATGGGCGGTGGGTAAACAAAAAAACTGCCTTCCAACCCCCACATACCATTAATTCTGGAAAAGCCCTAAGTGAAATAATGCATTTCAGTTAAAAATTCAACATTTCAACCCCGTTAACCCGGCCTAACATGACCGTAGCTGTTGACACATTGTTAAACACTTTTCATAATTTCAACACCACATGTCTGTATAGTGGTATTGGCAAAAAGTGTAGATCCAGATGAGTAGGCTCGTGACGAGCAGTCTCATCAGGATCTGCACTTTTGTAAGTAATTTTCATATTTTTAAGAACAAAAGCACCCCCTTTTCATAAATGGACTAGTCTCAAAATCATTTTTTTACGGTTGAATTGGTTGCAAAATATCAAAATCCATTCCAATTACTTAAATAAATACAAACGCATTTATTACCCAACTCCCTATATAAGTTGATATTCCATAGTTTTGACTAATTCCCTGGGTTTTCACGTGCCTGGGCAATAGTTCCGTGTGCCTGGGCAATAGTTCCGCGTGCCTGGGCAATAGTCAAAACTATTTCACCCCTGAAAATCGTGACGTCATGAACATTACATCATAAAATTCAATGTAATTTAGATCGGTCTGTCAATGCTATCCCTACACCAAATTTACGTTCATTGTTTCGCATACAGTGTTATAGGACGAGTAATTTCATGGTCATTCGGGGAACAGTCAAAACATATTGTCCCTCGGTGTTGTGGACGATCCGATGCACCATTGCCCATGACCTTCGGTCTTGGGCAATAGTACTTCGGGTCGTCCACAACACCTCGGGGCAATGGTTTTGACTGTTCCCCGAATAACCATGAAATAACTGTATAATACCAGATGTTGAGATGCCGGAACACGACCTGGAGCCGCCGAGGTTCAGCCGTAAAGCCCTGGAGCGGATCCTCAACGACTGGACGGCGGTGAAGTCGATGCTGCGGAGCGGCCAGCGCCAGCAGCGCACCACCATGCCCGACGTCATGTACGAGGAGCAGCTCTACTTGGAGAGCCAGAGTGGCACCGCCCGACTCGACAAATTCACACACTGTCTCCTCATCAAGTGCAGCGTCGAGGTACGACAGGGCGTGACATGCGGGCCCTGGCCATCTAGTTTTGTACATGTGCAATTTTTCATGCAATGTATTTACATAAACTGTGATATTTTCTGTAAATGCCGTTGAAAGATGATGAAATTTTCATAGCATTTGCTATGTAAATTTCGTCAACTTTCGACATTATTCACGGAAAGTATCGTAAATTTTGTAAATAATTAGGGCCCCGTCGAGAATCCGTTAATCTGTAATAGTTTCTCAAATCAACTGTAATTTCTATTTGCCTCTGTTTGTCTTCAGCTAATATCTTCAATTGCACACATGCATTGCTAAGGAACGAAACATCATTCCACATTAATACAATTACCCTCGCTACTGATCGTACGTCTGTCTGTTTATTTATTTGAAAGTTTTTGTACTAGTTTCTCAAATAACTTATAATTTCTGTTTGCCGTCAGCTAATACCTTCATATTGCACAGATGCGTTAGTAACGATACATCCTTCCACGTTAATACAATTACCCTCGCTACTGATCGTCAGTCCGTCCGTCTGTCTGTTTATTTACAAATCACCTATAGGGGCCCTAACTGCGTCGACGGACCACATTTTCTAGTTTTCATGAGTTATCCAACATGTTCTTAGGTACAAAATCACATGCCATGTCTCATATGCATAGTTCATGCCTTTTTTATGTCCCCGCATGTGATGGGTGTATAGTGTTAGGCTTGTCATTCTGTACGTCTGTCTGTACTTCTGTATGTACGTCCATATGAACTTGTTTTCACTCAATAACTTGAATAATCATTGGTCGATTCCACCATTCTTCACAGAATATCAAATGACAGGTTAAATACGGGATAGTCCAAACCATTGACCCGGCCTTAAATTACCTTAGCTGTTGATAGGCCGCTAAACACCAATCAACCAATCAATCAATCAATCAATCAATCAATGAAACATACATGATGCTTTTAACAAGCAATGTAGATCGTTATCAGGCTACAGCAGTGTGCTATTTGATGAGGAGCTACACTAGTGACAAACAAATCCCATATAAAGCCCCATTTCTCCAGTCATCGCCACATTTCTCAATGATTACCCGACAGATGCTGGACACATTGTTGACGACCCTCATTCGGGAAATGAAGAATGAGAATATCGAGGGTCGTAAAGCCGAGGCCAAAAAGGTTGCGAGGAGATTTATCCGATCTGTGGCGAGGATATTTGTCGTCCTCAATATCGAGATGACTCCAAACTCTGGCAAAAAGAAAAGGTACGTTGATTAGGTTTGTCTGTATTGGAGCTAAATAGGTTAAATTTTATACTTGACCGAATATGTGCCTGTCATATATAAAATCGAAAGTATCGACGAGTAGATCTCTGGTGTAATTTTTCATCGCATTTGGATGATTATGTCATCCAAGATGGCCGCCAAAAGGTTGAAATGGTTTGCCAGTCATTCAATCTTTTCACCCTCTCATCTGTATCTACAGTGTTTGCAACTGTTGGGTTTATGGCCTGTAGGGTTGAAAGGGTAACCAGTCATTCAATCCTTGCAGGGGATGAGTTGTGGCCTAGGGTTAGAACGCCTGACTTCCAATCTAAAGGTTGTTGGTTCAAACCTCGCCTTAGGCATGAACAAATACTTTCATAGTGTTTCCTTCCCACTGGTCTTTCGGATGAGACTTCAAACCAAGGTCCTGTCCCTAAATGACCTTAGATGTTACTGGGATGTTAACCCTTTCAACATCACAGACCTCTTTAGCGGTGTTTGCAAACATCGTAGATCCAGATGAGCCGGCTCGTAACGAACCGTCCCATCTTGATCTACACTTTTTGCCTGTAATTTTAATATTTTTTAGAAAAAATCAAACCCTTTTAATAAATGGACTTGTCTCAAAATCATTTTGGACGATTGGATTGGTCCTTAAATTTAAAACATATCACAGCCCATTCCAGTTATTTAGGGTTGAAAGGGTTAAACCCATTCACTTTTCAATTGTTGCAGCCCGGGCATGTCAACGTGCCAGCCCCTGGTTAAGTGTAAGCGGGCATTCCAGGCCCTGATCAACATTGCCGTGGAGGAGCTTTGTGAGATTGCCAACTCCCTGATTGCCCCAGTGAGGCTCGGGGCCGCCCGCCCCACCGCCCCGTTCTCCCTAGTCTCCGCGAATGTCGAGGCCGTACAGGTAGGTGGAGGAGCGGGGTGTGGTGAGTGT
The DNA here is from genome assembly GCA_029237695.1 of Conchocele bisecta. NCBI lineage: Eukaryota > Metazoa > Mollusca > Bivalvia > Lucinida > Thyasiridae > Conchocele > Conchocele bisecta. The sequence goes on from CM055266.1 coordinate 28,803,951, forward strand.
GATCCATACCGGTAGGTCGTCTATTATTATTGGACTGGGTTTTGTTGCTCCTGTTTTAGCGCTGTCATCGTCCGTGTGCACACACGTTGGGGTAAATTTTGTGTAACTTCTGTTTCCTTTCATGGAACATTTTGATATTTCACACATGCATTCCTTGGATGGTCCTGTATATTGATGTAACAAAACCACAAACCTCCAGACCCCACTAGCTCCAAGGTCGAAGTCACAGAGTTAGTGCATTCACAAAACTTACCATGAGGGTAAATTTCTTACTGCTTATGTTCCACCTATTCATATTAAGCCATAAAAAATGTACTTTGGTTCTCAGATATCGCCGCGTCAGTAGCCAATTCACCAACATTGCAAAGTATACTTTTCTAACAAGGTATACTTTGAGGGAGACATTTTCAATTTTAGGATAAATTTATTAATTTTTTATGCCCCCGCTACCGATACGGGCATATAGTGTTACCGTACGTCCGTCCGTACGTCCCGATATTACCATATTCTTTAGTAACTTCTACATGGCTTCACATATTATGTCAATATTTATACATGTGATACATATGAACATGCCTTACACACTCTACCCCCCAGTACTTCGACCTTCACCTTTGTCCTTGACCTTTTCCACTTTAAATGTTTGCTTGGCACTTTGGGACAAATCTACGTGCACGTTTCTCAATCCTACACTAACTTCTCAATACTTTTGCCAATCGCTTAAATTATTTAATACACATGATACATATGAACATGCCCTACACACTCCACCACCCAGTACTTCGACCTTGACCTTTGACCTTCACCTTTTCTACTTTAAATGTTTACTTAGCACTTTGGGACAAATCTACGTGCACGTTTCTCAATCCTACAATAACTTCTCAATACTTTTGCCAATCCCTTAAATATTTATACACATGATACATATGAACATGCCCTACACACTCCACCACCCAGTACTTCGACCTTGACCTGTGACAAATTCACATTCGTCCCGCCCCCGCTAAGCCCAGGGTCAAGGTCACAGACTTGGTGTGTTCGGAACCTTAACGCTCGCGTAAATGGCTGATAATCAAATATGCCTAATTTTCTTTGGCTGCCAGCGGGGGCATTCGTGTGCCGACAGGCCACATTTCTAGTATTATACTGAATTTATTACATTATCACAGCCATTCTGGCTGTGATAATGTAATAAATTCAGTATAATAATTGTGCATACTGTTAATCATCAAATATATGCAGTCGTTAGTTCTATACGAAATAATGCATTTCAGGAAAAATAAATGATTATTCCCTCAAAGTATACTTTGCTAGATAAGTATACTTTGCGATGTTAGTGAAATCGGCTACAGATATCGCCGCGTCAGACTAATCACTGCGTTGTCTCAAACAAAAAAGAAACATTAAAAAAAATCCTCCCTCCCACATCACATGCATTACTCTGAATTCAATAAAAAGTCTACGATCCTCCACGCAATCTAATCTCGAGGTGAAGGACACAAAACTTTAAATTTGTAACTTTCTTATAATTTCATTTCATTATAACAGTACTTCTTCATATTTAAAACATGCATTTCGCTGATGGTTTCTGTCTTTCTTGCTTTAGTACATGCCCATGGTCATGTTATGATCAAATTCTCTGGCAGGCGCGACACCGTGGTGGAATTCTTGTTATATTTATAATACAGTATCTTGGTACTAGTGGCAGGACAGCTCAAGTTCGGCAACGAGACAAAGTCGTGGGTGGCAGGTGGGAGCACGCGATGGGTAATTTAACGATCGGGGTTCATCCTTATCGGAATCACGACTGGAGACCTGGTTTGGCCCTCACATACGTCTTTGGCATTTTGTATGTGACAGTTGAATCTGGTTATACCCCTTATAAGAGTAATCCTACCGGTATTACTTTTAAATAGGGGAAGGGGCCAAGTGACTTTGGTGCGGTATGGACCTGGCACCAGGTCAGGTTATTCTAATTTCAGGGCTGAATATGTTGTATCTCGATGTAAATATTCCGTTCTAATTTTGGGATTTTCCCCCCAATGCAGCAGGTTAAAACGGGATCGAACCTGTTTGCCCGGCCTTACATGACCTTAGCTGTTGATAGGCCGTTAAACACAAATAAACAAACAAACGAGACAAAGTCAGGGTGTCCGGTTTTTACGGTGTATTGTAGGACCACGGCATTTGTGTGATTATAGGAATTCATTTGTGAAACATTGCAATTATTGGTAGCTACTACAGTGCAACATTTGTTTTGCAATATTTACCAATTCTTGCATGTCATACCTTCATGAATATATATTGATATTAGTATTTCTGTATTTAACATAGTATCATAGTTCACATAAACTTGCACATCAAGTGGAATGTGTTTTTGAAGTACAGTTGACCTAGTGCTGAGTCACGAAAACCCATGAAATCATATTTTTACGCTAACTATTGCGAACGTTCTAGATAATAATATGTCGGTGTTGTTTGGGACATGTTAATCTTACCTGTTCATCCAATGTCAAAAGACAGAATTGCCAATATAGTGTTGTTTTCACAGATATTGTTTAATTCCCGTAATTCCTTGGTGGAAGTCGTATGACGTCACACATTTTTGGGTATTACTGATGCATTATGGTATAGCCCAGTGGGCGTGTTTGTTATGACAGTTATGCAAATTAGGTAAATAACGCGTTCAGAAATTTTAGTATTCCAAATTCAAAGTCAATATTCTTCATACTTCTCCATCAGAAAATGTAATTTGGGTATTCATGTGTTAGGGATTGGTAGAATTTATTTGCTGAGTTTAAGTGATTTTTAGCTCGACTATTCCAAGAATAGTTAGAGCTTATGTAGTCACCCCGGCGTCGGCGTGCCTTGCTTAAGGTTTTTAGTCAAGCTTGTATATGAAATACTCCTGGCCCTACACCCACCATACTTGCACAACTTCATCTCCTAGTGATGTACATCAACAACCCCTGGCCTATATTTGACCTTGACCTACATTTAACCTTGAATTACTTAGTTAATTCCCCTTGGTTAAGGTTTTTACTCAACCTTGGTTAAGGTTTTTAGTCAAGCTTGTAGATGGAATACTATTGTGCATACAGACACCAAACATGGATAACTTTTTCTCATAGGGATGTACATCGATAACCCCTGACCTATATTTTACCTTGACCAACTTTTACCCTTGGATTACTTAGTTATTTCCCCTTGGTTAAGGTTTTCAGTCAAGCTTTTATATGGAATACTCCTGGGCCTACAGCAACCATACTTGGAAAACTTCCATCTCCTAGTGATGTACAACAATAACCCCTGACCTATATCTGACATTGACCTACATTTAACCTTGAATTACTTACTTAATTTCCCTTGGTTAAGGTTTCTAGTCAACCTTGGTTAAGGTCTTTATGCAGGCCGCGGCCACCTTGTTTGTCAAGCTGTGTACATCGACAACCCTCGTAGTCGAGCTATGCTGTTCTCCTACAGCTCTTGTTATATAGTTCTGCCAGATTTAACTGATCATGCCAATGTTGCCGAATCTGGCGGGATTCTGTGTAGTATATATTTTTGAAATGGGAGCTGAGCTTGGTCGTAGAAGAAATAGTAACAAGAGTGCTCCATATATTTGCCAATGAAAACTCAGCAGGTAATGATTACTGAAACCGCTTTTATAGTTTTATTATGTGAATAGTTTTATTGTGTATAGGAGAAAAATATAAAAAATAAACAAAGCAGTGTGCATAAAAGTACAACAGTGTGTCGTTCTATGCCTCAAATCCACGCTACCCTGATAGGCATCACAGTATATTGCTAAGACATGTTTTTGTGCTTTTCATCATCAGAGATGAACGACGGTGACACCATCAACATGAACATATTTCATGCAGTATACAAATTTACCATTTTATATTTTCATTATTTCTCAATTAAAGTATACATGTATGTTGTTACCAGTCATTCAACGAGACGGTTCAACTGAATGGTGACAGAATATACTTTTGTTGAGAAATAACACAAATGTGAGAACAATTGAATCACAAAAAAATGTGAGAACGATGGAATCACACTAAATGTGAGAAAAATTATTTATCATCAGCATGAAACGGGTTAAACACACTCCAGTTTCAGTTCTGTTTAGATATAGTTTCTGTATATCATATGTTCTGCTATATATCACTGTTCTATATTTATCAGACAAACTTTGTATTGGCCCAGGCATTTCATTGGCTGAACAGCGTCCATGACATTACCGAATGACGGCAGTGTAATAGCGCAACATAAATATGTCTGCATTCTTTTTTAGTATTTTATATTTGGCCATCGGCTATCATAAAACTTTACCTGATAAATAAAATATACCAGGATCTTCGGCTCGGCTCGGAAACGGTAGGAATTCCTCTGCTAGCCTCAGAATTCCTACACATTTCCTAGCCTTGTCTGATACACTTTATATCAAAAGACACTAGCCTGGTATATCTATGTACAGGGCAGTGAGGAGATATTTAGCACAGACCCGCTGCCCCCACGCACCCATTCCCCGGACACGGCGTCCCACTCGGCGGCCTACCTGTCCGGGCGGGGTGTGGGAGACGCGGCCGAGGGCGACGGGGACACAGGCGCCGACCGTGACGATGACGACATGATGCCCGCCGACATGGACGAGGTATGCCAATCAAATTTAACTTGTTATCCGGCTACATGAGTCTGTTATTTGATCAGGAGCTACACTAGTCAAAAATCAATAAGCTACATTTCTCAAGTTGCCGCCGTGTGATTTTTGTCTCACACACCATAGTGGAAAGTGAGATGTAGCGGTCACAATTCCGGAGTCATCGTCGGTGTCGTCAACAATTTTGGACATAAATTTTGGACGTAGATAAATTTCCGATATCTCTTGATCCGTTCATCAATAGCTTCCTCACATTGATGGCTATCCATCCAGTGGTGACCTTTATCTTTATGTCAATAATTTTGTACATACATCCAAAAGTTGTGTACCTCCAAATCCGTTAGTCGGATCCTTACTAAGCTTCATTAATAGCTTCCTCACATTGATGGTTATCCACCCAGTGTCATTCGGGTGACCATGGTGACCTTGACAATGGTGTCAACAATTTGGACATACGTCAAATTGAATATCTCGTGATCCATTAGTCGGATCCTTACAAAACTTCATAAATAGCTTTGTCGCATTGATGGCTATTCAACCAGTGTCATTCGGGTGACTGTAACTATGGTGACCTTGACCTTGGTGTCAACAATATGGGACGTAAGTCCAAATGTTGAATATCTCTTTGTGGCGATCGCCTTCTTTAGTGGATGAGACACTCCCCGGCGATCGCCTTGTTCATCTAAGAATATGTGCGATCTTATGAAAATTATTTACCAAATTTATGTTATTTTTCGTAAATGACATCACAAGTTAACGAAATGTTCAGAGCAAATCTGGAATAGAATTCCACATTTGCTATGAAAACTTTGATCATCTACAGAAAACATCACAGTTTCTGTAAATATTTTTTATGAATAATAACACATCTTGGGCTTGTCTTATATGTGGCTGTGGGTGGAGAAATATGGGTTATGGGATTTGTGACCTATGTAGATCCTGATCAGCTAGGACACTCCTGTAGTCTGATAACGATCAATATTGCTTGTTAGAAGCATGACAGGTGTTTCATTAATGGAATAGTGAAACTGCAGATCCTGATCAGGCTGTGACTCGAGAAATGCTGATTATGGGATTTGTGACTCGTGTAGCTCCTGATTAAATGACAAATAGCCTGATAATGATCGACATTGCTCGTTAGAAGCGTGACTGGTGTTTCATTGATGGAATAGTGACCAGTGCAGATCCTGATCAGACTGCAGATGCACAGAACAGACTTGCTGCATTACGACAACAGCCAGTGTCAAATTTCATATCGTTAATTTTCACTCCAACCAGTACTGTAGTTTGCCTTTTTCGTCACACAAATGAATGTATTGTATTCTTGACCCGTTCAACCCTCAGTAACTGGAATGGACTGTGATATGCTAATTTTCTGACCAATCCAATCATCACAAAATAATTTTCAGATTAGTCCATTTATGAAAAGGGGGTGTTTTTGTTTAAAAAAATAAGAAAATCACATGCAAAAAGTGCAGATTCTGATGAGACGGCTCGTTACGAGCCGGCTCATCTGGATCTGCACTGTTTGCATAAACTGCTATAGCGGGCTTTCGGGTTCAAAGGGTTAAGAAAACAGACAACTATTCATAATAAATTGAAATCCAGTGTTGAAATCACCAGTAATTAGTAGCAATAAGCTGGCTGCTCCAAATGACCCTCATGCTGTAAATATGGAACACATTTTCGAACTACCATCAGAACTGCAGATAAGTTATGTATCTAAAGAGTATTATACCCCCATATTTCAAATTCAATGCATACTTTTCTTTTACAAATGTAGTATTGATTTTCTTCCTTATTAAATAGGGAACAAAGGATAAAAAAATAAAACAAATTTAATAATTCACTTAATTGAGCTGGAAAAAGCTTGCTTTTTTGCAGCTCAACTAAGTAAATTTTCAACTTTATTAAAGTATTTTCACTACTCAATTTGAAAATCAATGCATATTTTCACATTGCTGTGAGTATTTTGTACTCCCACTTTTGATAACCAATGCATATTCTGCTAAAATAAGTGCGTAAAATACACCAATATGCACATTATCTGCAATTCTGTACCATATACCAGTGCAAAATCAACAATGTCAATGTATGGGAAGCAAAGATTGTATGGCACATGGCCGTATAGACCAGTCCTATAAACGTTGACTGTAGGTGATATGGGCTTATGTCACCAGTGCAGCTCCTGATCAAATAACACCCTCTTGTAATTTGATAGCAATCTATATTGCTTCATTGATGGAATGGCTTACAGTGCAGATCCTGATCAGACTGTGCAGATGTAGCCACACATACGTATTTGGTATTTTGTATGTGACAGTTGAATCTGGTTATTACCCATATGTGAGTATTAACATTATTTGTAATCCTAATTTAGGGGACGGGGCCAAGTGACTTTGGTGTGGTATGAATCAAACTGTGCGGATGTACCCGCACATACGTATTTGGTATTTTGTATGTGACAGTTGAATCTGTTTATTACCCTTATGTCAGTATTACGATTATTTGTAATCCTAATTTAGGGGAAGGGGCCAAGTGGCTTTGGTGTGGTATGGACCTGCCCCCCGCAATGCAGCTGTTGATAGGCCGTTAAACACCAATAAACAAACCAACAAACTGGATCTACACTGGTCTCAAAACCTATAAGCCCCATTTCTCCAGTCACAGCCACAAATATGCTACTGAAATTGGAAAATCATGACCGTTAACTGTAGATTGACTATAATTACATTTTACAGTCAAACTTGCATTAAAGCCCCTATACGGATCAAGTTGCCGAATTTGGCCTCCTATTGGGTTTTCCCACACATAAATCCAACAGGTTTCTATTTACATACACTTTGAAACTGTTTGCATTCATTTTGGTACAAAAATGAGTTTGTAGTCGATGAAAATATCAATATTTGTTGATAAACAAACAGCAGGTGCGTGTTTCAAAGCCCGATCGATTTTCCGATAGACGCTCGGGTCAACTCCTCAACTCCCCGATTCGTGGCCGATGAATTCCGATAGCCGGAGTTTATCGACTCGCTTCCGAGCCGAAGCCGTTGGGTTATGGAAATTAAATTGTCAATATTGACATTTTGCACTGAGTGGTACACAAAACAAGTTTTTGTTGTCTTCACATTGCGATTAAGATGTAAATTTCAAGACTTGTGATGTATCTATTAGGCAGTATATGTTAGTTTTGTGTACTAAATCAGTTGCCAAACATGTTTTTGTGTTTAAAAAAATCAGAAAATTGTAATACTGAGCCATTCAGGGCCTTTATGCGACTGCCCAAGGGAGACATCAAAAATGTTCATTTAACCCTTACACCGCTATCTTAATTTTGTCTGCTGTTTATTTCCTATTTTCCAATTTTATCATCAAAAACATGCTTTGACAGCACTTTAGAATAATTTACAACATGGTTTGGCAGCACTTTAGAATCATTTCCATTGGAAATGATTCTGAAGTGCTGTCAAACTATGTTTTTATTGATAAGTAAGGCAAGATACAAAAGCAACAGCAGACGACAATTGTTGTGTGTAGCGGTCTAAGGGTTAAAGCAATGAGCGCTAAATGCAAAAACGAAAATAAAGAAAAAATCTGGGTATTGGTACGTTATACATTACCATATTCGGAAATCGGGAAACGGCAAATATTCAACATCAACATGAACTGCTGGTATCGTTTTCTGAATTATTCAGGCTTCATTTCACCAAAATAATATCCACCATCGCGTAGTCGATGACGTAGTGTCCAGTCATGTGAATACAATCGCAAGCGCATTCGTGGGAAAGATGATGCTGTATTTAGCAAAACTCTGCAACACTAGTTACTTTTTCAATAACTAGAACTATCACAGGAGTGATCATAATACCCCCACAAACATCGTTTTGACTGTTCTAAAGTGAATTCCGATGGTCAAAATTCCCCAAACGATCGCTATTGCAAACCATGCCTGTGTGCCGTTTTAATTTGCTCCATTTCCTGTCTGCCAGATCGAGGTGGTGGGAGGCGGGATGATGGAGGATGACCGGTCAGATCACCAGTCTGACCACGATGACCACCAGTCGGAACACTCGGACCACGAACAACCAACGGCTGAACAGGACGACGGTAAGGCATATATCTCACTTGTATTTGTTGCCAATTATTATCTGTATAGAAACGTCTTAGACACGCCATGTGATTTTGTACCTAAGAACTTGTACAATATCTCAAAGAAAATGTTTACAAAAAAACAACAACATGTTTTCCGTAAATGACGTCGAAAGTTGATAAATTTGTCTGTCATAGCAAATGTGGAATTTGCCAAACACAGTATGACATTGTCACATACTGTGTAAATCATATCAGAAGCTGATTAAATTTGGATTTTAACATTTTTATCTGAATTTTCTGTCACTTTTGTTCACTTCTGCAGGTGCTCTTAAGTTTTTGCCAGCATTGATATCAGTTATAGAAACTATAACTCATTTACAAAAATGAACCCATTACTTTCAGAATACACATTTACGGGTATGAAATTTATTAAACATTTTGTTTTTATTTTTTTTATTTCTCCATGAAATGTTGTGACCACTCATTTGAACCATCTCAACGATTGTTGCTTGCGACATATACTTCTCGAAAGCAGGAAGTTTCATTGTTCGTATGAGTTGTATGATCATATTTTCTGTCACATATGAACGTGGGTTAAACTGTTTCCGCTGTTTCCAGTTGCCGAGAGCGACATGGACCTTGACCTTCTGGCCGAGTCGGACAGCGACAGTGAGAGTAACCATAGCAACCAAGACAATGTCAGCATCCAGAGGAGTGCAGTTACCATGGCAACAGCTGGCTCAGATGCAGGTGAGCAGTTATATATACACTGCAATTACATTATGTATGATTTAATGAATAATAAAACCATTTCCGTTTCCTGTTTACTCAAAAGTCGGTTACGTCAAATTCCCCCGTTTTAAATCCTGTTATTTTAAATGTAACCAGCTATTGTTACGTTGAATTTCGTTGTGTCACATTTTCGCTAATTCGAACTAATTGTTTGGTCCCGAAAACACATATGTATAGTATTTCACGCTTGTCAGTTTGCGTTCGAAGTGCGAATTTGTGGTGCCAATACTTGATCAAAGAATGGACTTTGAATAATTGTTAAAGGTGATTTCCTGGACACCAAATTAAACACAATCTCCTAAAAATGACGGTATTGTCAGTGCATCAGAGCTCCAGATAAGCTTTGTGTCTAAAGCGTACTATACCCCCTGATTTCAAAATTATTGCGTATTTTACTTTTACAAATGGATTATTGATATTCTTCAATACTAAATAGGGAACAAATGATAAAAAAATATAACAAATTTAAACATTCACTTATTTGAGCTGAACTAAATGAATTTTCAATTTTATGACAGTATTTTCACTACCAAATTTGAAAATCAATGCGTATTTTCACATTGCTGTGCGTATTTTGTACTCCCACTTTTGATAGTGGGTATTCAGCTAAAATAATTGCGTAAAATTCGCCAATATGCACCTTATCTGGAGCTCTGGTGCATTCTGGTCAGTCTACCATGTTCGTCGGGATCTACACTGGTATGATATACTCAGGATTTGTAAGATCTCATAATAACCATAATAAAATGTTACTGCGTTCAATCGTCTTTTCTTGTGTCACCCTTATATTGCAGTTGTGTATGTTTAGTTTGACTACACACATGCGTGTATAGGCAAACGAAAGTAAACACATCACTGTTGCGGAAGTGTAACTCCATGTGGTAGTGGTCGTATGAGAGTTGCGTCCTGTAACTTGTATGGATGTTATTTCGAGGTCATGTTCAGTTTTCGTTACTTCAAATTTCAGTTTACTCAAAGTTTTTATCACAGTCCGACGGACTTCGTGTAAACAGGTGTAGACTGTAGACTGGTCTACCCAGTTTCGTGCATTTAACCCTTAGAATGCGGGAACCGAAAATTTTCGTCTGCTGTTGTTTTTTATTTTGTATTTTCTCTCAATGAAAACATGGTTTGACAGCACGGAAATGATTTGGAAATAAAACTGAAAAAGCAGCCCACTATTTGATGATAAGAAACATATTTAACAAGCCACTGAAGACATGATTTTCTTTCTATTATAATGTGTAAACTAGTGGCTATGTTGCAGGTTAATACGGAAGTCTAGTTTTAAATAGTGTATTAGTCACCTGTGTAAACTAGTGGCTATGGTACAGGTATCTGAAGTCTAGTTTTAAATAGTGTATTAGTCACCTGTGTAAACTAGTGGCTATGTTACATGTATCGGAAGTCTAGTTTTAAATAGTGTATTATTTGCCTGTGTAAACTAGTGGCTATGTTACAGGTTACGGAAATGTCGTTTTAAATAGTGTGTTAGTCGCCTGTGTAACTAGTGGCTATGTTGCAGGTGACGGAAGTCCAAGTTTTAAATAGTGTATTATTTGCCTGTGTAAACTAGTGGCTATGTTACAGGTTACGGAAATCTCGTTTTAAATAGTGTGTTAGTCGCCTGTGTAACTAGTGGCTATGTTGCAGGTTACGGAAGTCCAAGTTTTAAATAGTGTATTAGTCGCCTGTGTAAACTAGTGGCTATGTTGCAGGTTATGGAAGTCTCGTTTTAAATAGTGTATTAGTCGCCTGTGTAACTAGTGGCTATGTTGCAGGTTATGGAAGTCTCGTTTTAAATAGTGTATTAGTCGCCTGTGTAACTAGTGGCTATGTTGCAGGTTATGGAAGTCTCGTTTTAAATAGTGTATTAGTCACCTGTGTAAACTAGTGGCTATGTTGCAGGTTATGGAAGTCTCGTTTTAAATAGTGTATTAGTCGCCTGTGTAACTAGTGGCTATGTTGCAGGTATCGGGAGCCTAGCTCACTTCTCTGACTCGGGGGAATCGTCGAATCAGGAGGACGACTATGAGAGCGACGGCGACAACAGTGATGACCCTGACGCTGAAGATCTTGATGTTCTCGATGAACAGCTGGAGCGTCGCGCCGCCGCGGGAACCCCAGGTATTTCACACTATCTACTCTACCGACCTTTTTTGTTTGCAAACTGTGTAGATCCAGATGAGCTGGCTCATTACGGGCCGTCTCATCAGGCTTTGCACTTTTTATGCCCTCGCCACCGAATGGTGAGGGGGGCATATAGTGTTACCGGCGTCCGTACGTACGTAACGTACGTACGTACGTACATTGCTCCAATGGTCCTCACCGCCCTGTGACAAATCCACATTCGTCCCGCCCCCGCTAAGCCCAGGGTCAAGGTCACAGACTAGGTTGGTTCGAAACCTTAACGCTTGGGTAAATGGCTTATAATTTCTGTTTCCTTGCTCGGATCTGCTTCACATTTCACACACGCATTGCTCCAATGGTCCTCTACCATCCTGTGACAAATCCACATTCGTCCCGCCCCCACTAAGCCCAGGGTCAAGGTCACAGACTTGGTGCATTCAAAACCTTAATGTTCGGGTAAATGGCTTATTATGCCCCACCACGATAGTGGAGGGGGTTATTTAGTGTTAACCTTGTCCGTCCGTCCCGTCCGTCCGTCACAAAACTTTAACGCTCGGGTAAAAAAAAAATTTGGTCTCATTTATTATCAAAGCGATATGTGGGGCATCTGTGTTCTATGAACACATTTTCTAGTTATTTCTGTTTCTTTGCTCGGATCTGCTTCACATTTCACACACACAGTGCTCCAATGGTCCTCTACCACCCTATGACAAATCCACATTCGTCCCGCCCCCACTAAGCCCAGGGTCAAGGTCACAGACTTGGTGCGTTTGAAACCTTAATGCTCGAGTAAATGGCTTATAATTTCTGTTTTCTTGCTCGGATCTGTTTGACATTTCACACACGCATTGCTCCAATGGTCCTCTGCCACCCTGTGACAAATCCACATTTGTCCCGTCCCCGCTAATCCCAGGGTCAAGGTCACAGACTTGGTGCGTTCAAAACCTTAACGCTCGGGTAAATGGCTTATAATTTCTGTTTCTTTGCTCGGATCTGCTTCACATTTCACACACACAGTGCTCCAATGGTCCTCTACCATCCTGTGACAAATCCACATTCGTCCCGCCCCCGCCAAGCCCAGGGTCAAGGTCACAGACTTGGTGCGTTCGAAACCCTAATGCTCGGGTAAATGGCTTATAATTTCTGTTTCCTGCTTCACATTTCACACATGCATTGCTCCAATGGTCCTCTACTGCTCTGTGACAAATCCACATTCGTCCCGCCCCCGCTGAGCCCAGGGTCAAAGTCACAGACTTGGTGCATTTGCAACCTTAACGCTCGGGTAAATGGTTTCCTTGCTCGGATCTGCTTCACATTTCACACACACATTGCTCCAATGCCCCTCTACCGCCCTGTGACAAATCAATTTGTCCCGCCCCACTAAGCCCCGGTTCAAGCTCACAGACTTGGTGCGTTCCAAACCTTAACGCTCGGGTAAATGGCTTATAATCAAATATGCCTCGTTTTCTTTGGCTGCCAGAGGGCCACATTTCTAGTTTCACATAATTTTCATATATTTTTTTTAGAAAAACACACACCCCTTTCTTATAAAATAGAAATGGTTAAATTATAAACTTGGTGACTACTGTGGTCCTTCAATTAACAGATCACCATAGTCCATTCCAGTTATTTAGGGGTGAAAGGGTTAACATCTTCTATCGTGTTAGTGTTTGTGACGAAAAATAGGTCTTTGTGGGGCATTCTAGCTCCTGATCTGCTCCTAATTTTAGCCCGAGAACGATATGTGGCTGTGACTGGAGAAATGGGATTATGGGATTTGTAGCACAAATAGCACACTCCTGTAACCTGATATTGATCTATATTGCTTTTTAGAAGCATGAAAGGTGTTTCATTGTATGCGGATGCACAGGTTCATGGTCTTGATCTACCTTGATCGCAAAACCCATAAGTCCAATTTCTAGCTAAGTACCTGATAATGATTTTCCTTGTTAGAAGCAGGACGGCTCGATCGTTGATGGAATGAGAAACAGTGCAGATCTTGATCAGACCGTGCCGATGCACCGGCTGATCTGGATCTACACTGGTCGCACAACACAAATGTTTCCAGTCATAGCCACATATTGATGATATTTATTAGAAGCATGGCAGTTGTTTCAGTGACTTAACAACAAACTGTGCAGACACTGATCAGTCTACATTGGTCAGGAGCTACACCAGTCGCAAAACATATGTGGCTGTGACTGGAGAAATGGGGCTAATGGGTTTTGTGACCAGCGTAGATCTGGATCGGCCTGATCAGGGTCTGCAATGTTTGCCATTCCATCAGTGAAACGCCCGTTATGCTTCTAACAAGCAAATTTAATCATTATCAGGCTACAGAAGTTTGCTATGGATCAGGAGCTACACTGGTCACAAATCCATAAGCCCCATTTCTCCTGTGACAGCAACATATTTGTTACATTTATTATCTCTGTTAGTGACAGTGTCTCGGATGATGTCTTGCTTCATGTACAGTAAATGACATACAGTGAAACCTCTCTAAACCGGACACCCTGGGAGGTCCCCAGGGTGTCTGGCTTAGAGATGTTTCACTGTAAATCAGGCAGTTGATCATTCTGAGCCATAGCTGTGTACTATGCGATCATGAACAGACATTATCACCAGAGATAAATGACCAAGAAGCTCATCAAAAATAAGATCACATGTGTTTTCTTGGTGTCCGGTTCACTGTGTTTCAACCAATTGTCGCATTATGGCAGTGACACAGGCATGAGAATCTTCAACTGATCAGCTGATTTCAGATGATTTTGTCATAATTTGTGTTTTCAAAATGATTCAGAATCAATCTGGTATGGTGGGTGGCAGGTGGGAGCATGTGATGGGTAATTTAACGATCGGGGTTCATCCTTACCGGAATCCCGACTGGAGACCTGGTTTGGCCCTCACATACGTCTTTGGCATTTTGTATGTGACAGTTGAATCTGGTATACCCCTTATGTGAGTATTACGATATTCATAATCCTATTTTAGGGGAAGGGGCCAAGTGACTTTGGTGTGGTATGGACCTGGCACCAGGTCAGGTTATTCTAATTTCAGGGCTGAATATATTTGTAAATATTCTGTTATGATTTTGGGATTTTCCCCAATGCAGCAGGTTAAAATGGGATCGAACCCATTTGCCTGGCCTTACATGACCTTAGCTGTTGATAGGCCGTTAAACACTAATAAACAAACAAACAAACAAACAAACAAACAAACAAACAAACAAACAAACAAACAAACAATCTGGTGTGCTCAAATTTTATACTTTTATAAGTGGGGTGAGGGGGTTTCAGTGGATTTCCAGATGTTTTCAGCGACAGACATTCTCACATGTTTGTTACAGCAGGGACCCATGGCCAACGTACCCTGCAGGCGCCCCAGACGATGCAGTGGGCAATACGGCAGCGTGAGCCGACCGCCTCGTCGAGTCGGCCAACCACCACTGCTGCAGCCAGCACCCAGCCCGCAGGTACCATTTCTGTCTCCTGCACTATACAATTTATTCTCACTTTTAAAGGAGCTGCTTGACATTTCGATCCCCAAGACAGTGAAAATTGATTAATCCGACACCTGCGTATACGGCACACTGCTTATTCCGACAGAGTCCAAAAGTCCCGACAAACACATTCGTTTCCATGTAAAATAGTTAACGTATTCCGACACCTGCTACTTCCGTAATCCGACACACTTTCGTGACCCACAACTCAATTTGTGCTTAAAAATGCCTGTGTAAACCGACACGCGTCATCACCTCTGCCTGATGGAAATTTTTGAGGTCGATAATTATACACCCCCCCCCCCCCCCCCCCCCCCCCCCCCCCCCCGCAACGAAGTTGTGGGGGGGTATACTGGAGTCAGCTTGTCCGTCCGTCCGTCCGTCCGTCCGTGTTTCCGTCCGTCACAAAACTTAACAATTGTAAATTTCCTTTTAACTTCTCTTTCCCTTTGCGGAAATTTTTCATATTTTACCTGCCCCATCTCTGACACTCATACATCATTCTGCAACAAACCTACGACCCCAATTTATGCCAGGGGTCAAGGTCACGGACTTAGAAACTTAGAAAAAAACGAAAACTTAACAATTGTAAATTTCCTTTTAACTTCTCTTTCCCTATGCGGAAATCTTTCATATTTTACCCGCCCCTTCTCTGACACTCATACATCATTCTGCAACAAACCTACAACCCCCATTTATGCCAGGGGTCAAGGTCACGGACTTAGAAACTTAGAAAAAAACTAAAACTTAACAATTGTAAATTTCCTTTTAACTTCTCTTTCCCTTTGCGGAAATCTTTCATATTTTACCCACCCCTTCTCTGACACTCATACATCATTCTGCAACAAACCTACGACCCCCATTTATGCCACTTGGTAGGAATGATCGATGTACATTGCTCAAATGGTGACCCCGGGGTCAAAAATGGGCGTGGCCCGTGGGGTCAAATTTTATTTTTGACCGAATATGGTCATGTTATATATCAAATCGAAGGTATCAATCAGGCAATCACTCTGGTACTTTTTTGTCGAAATCGGATTGTTATGTCATCCAAGATGGCCGCCGAAATGTCAAAAGGTCGTTCTTTTATTAGAGATTTCAAAATTCTTCTTCACATGAACCGCTTGGCCCATGGTAGCCAAACTTAAAAGTTATGGTCCATGGGTGAACTATTTTCAGATTTGTTAAAATGGAGGTCATCACTAATCCAAGATGGCCGCCGTCTAAAAATAGCATAAATTCTTAAAAAATCTTCTTCTCATGAACCGCTGGCCGGATTTCGACTAAACTTTTGATCGATTTACAATGCTCTTTCAAAGTTGTGAAAATGGTGACCCCGGGGTCAAAAATGGGCATGGCCCGTGTGGTCAAATTGGGGTCAAATTTTATTTTTGACCGAATATGCTCATGCCATATATCAAATTGAAGGTATCGATGAGGCGATTGCTCTGGTGCAATATTTGTCGGAAACAGATGATTATGTCATCCAAGATGGCCACCAAAAGGTCCATTTATTCAAGATTTTGAACGTCTTTTTCTCAGGAACCACATGGCCGATGCTGGCCAAACTTCATAGGAAGTTAAGATCCTTGGGTGAAGCATTTTCAGATTTGGTAAAATGAGAGTCATCGCTTAATCCAAGATGACCGCCATCTAAAAATAGCACAATTTTTTTAAAACATGAACTCAATGTCACATTCTTCTCTGGTGTTCATGGAGTCAGGTGAGCGAATTAGGGCCATCATGGCCCTCTTGTTTAAAATTAGATCAGTTTGTATAGACTTAATTATTCTTGGGAATCCCCCGTGTTTTTTATGCTACTGTATGTTTTATATATGTATTCTATATTGTATATGCTGTGCTAATAATGTATTTATTTTTGTTTCATAATTAAAGTATTCCTTTAACATAAATTACATGATTTTTGCCGAAAGCAAATGTTTTTCTAAATGCACGTTATTTAAGGAGCTATGAATGTGAAACCAGAGGGATGATATTGAGTGATAAAACATTCCTCTAGAGATTTTTATAGCTGCGAATCAGTATTCTGTTTAAAATGGGTAAACACATTTCCATGAACCTGCAGGAGGAGGCGGCAGTCTAATATACATAGATCCCTCTAACCTGCGCCGCTCCACCACCGTCACCACGACATCCACCATCAGCCCCGAGCAGCCCGTTACCATGGCAACCACCGTCAGTCAGCTGGGCAGGTCGTTTGGGATCGTGGTTCGGCAGATCGCCGATCTGTTGACGATGTTACAGGACTACCATGCGCTGGCACCCACGTTACCCAGAATCCTCGATATCTCCGTACAGGAAGCTTTGGATCTGCAGGTACAGTCAAACCTGTGTTAACGACCACCTGTAAGTAGCGACCACCTGTCCACAACGGCCAGTTAAAACCCCCCCGTCCAATTTGTTCTTTAAAAGACCTTGGAATAACGACCACCTCCGAACAACGACCAGCGACCAACGATTTTCGTTCCCACGCGGCATTTTTTACTGCAAACAGCGACCATTAGCGACCAAGTCATGTTTTGTCGGCAAAAAAAAATAACATCGCAATCGCCGATTTTCCTTTCATCACAAAACTCGGCGACATTTTTCAATGAAAAAATATTGCATAACTCCATTAACGGTAATTCCCGATATGTATTCCGTGTCGTGTATTCCAATAGGCATAATGCAATTCTGCGCAAGTCATAAAACTCGATCATTAGCTGGCAAATTGTGTTTACACGATGCTGATTCGTCTACAGTGACAAGACTACGACTTCAAACACACGGCGCGTGTCGAGTGTAAATTTCACACATAGGGGCACAAGGCCATATCAAAGATCAATACACGCAGTTGCTGACATCAGTCACGTAGTCCACACTAGACTGGTACCCTGTCTGATGCTCAGCATATATAGCGAAGCCGTTATTTCTAGCGACCGGGTACCAGTCTAAAGTGACACAACAAACGTGTTTATATGAATTGGGTCTCGATCTCCGACAAATCACGGCTTATTGCATTAGCGACCGGACCAGGCAGTGGATTCGTGTAGTCTGCCCGTGGTTTACATGGTTTACAGTGCTCGCGAATCTCTAATTAAAAACATCAGTAATTACGTCAGCGGACATTGCCAATTCGTCATAGGCTGCTTAAATATTCGGGCTTGACCAGGATAGCATACAGTACATTGGACAGAAAGCAAATAAGCCTGGTGTTCTCTCCTGATTTGGACACCTAGCTCGTGCGGGTTACTGACGCATTCAATGAAATATTTTTTGTTACAAAAAAACTCGCGGTTTTCACAGGCCGCGCCACATAGGCTATCGTTTTAATACAGACTATATGACCGTTAATAATTTCAACTGGTGGTGTGAAATACTAATGGTCATGCTAAATTAAACCACTTGCATGTAATTACGACAAGCTATTAAATGGTGCACCAAAGCGGGCCGCGAGATATACTTATCGTGAAGATAATTACTCCCCTTTGTATATAATTTCCAAAGCGAGGCTGGGTTCAGAACACTAACAACAAGATGACAAAACAAAATAAATTGACTATTTTAGCCATTTTCGTGCAATTTTTAATTGATGAAAAGCATGCATATATATTACAATAGAATGCTAAAGACATTGCCGACTTTGTTGTGAAACTGGGTAAATTTTCGACCCTTGGAACAACGACCACCTGTCAACAATGACCACTTTGGCCACTTCCCTTTGCCGGTCGTTGTTCACAGGTTCGACTGTATCTACTAAAGTGTAAACATGCAATTTAAGCCCTCATCACAACAACCTACTCTATAGTGGTGTTTGCAAACAGTGTACACCCAGTAGCCGATTTCATCAAAATTGCAAAGTATACTTATCTAGCAAAGTATACTTTGAGGGAGTAATCATTTATTTTTCCCGAAATGCATTATTTCATATAGAACTAATGACTGCATATATGATTAATAGTATGCAGAATTATTATACTGAATTTATTGCACAGCCATTTTGGCTGTGATAATGTAATAAATTCAGTGTAATAAAAATTCATAAATTTATCCTTAAATTGAAAATTTCTCCCTCAAAGTATACTTTGCTAGATAAGTATACTTTGCAATTTTGGTGAAATAGGCTACAGATGAGCCGGCTCGTGACGAGCCATCTCACCAGGATCTGCACTGTTTGCAAATAATTTCATTTTTTTTTTCAGAAAAAAAAAAGAAGGCTTTTCATAAATGGACGGACTAATCTGAAAATATTTTTTGTGACAATTTGATTGGTTGTAGATTATCATATCAACATCCATTCCAGTTATTTAGGGGTGAAAGTCATATAAAATAAAATAAGCAAAATGAAAAGAAAGAAATAGAAAAGAGAATGTGGAGAGTTTTTTGGTTCACACACGATGGTGGAAAGTAAATGTAAATGCTTTGAACTGGCTCCATGACCTTGCATGTCGGCATCGACTTTTTAAGTCTCCATCAGTAGCCTATTTCACCAACATTGCAAAGTATACTTTACTAGCAAAGTATACTTTGAGGGAGTAATCATTTATTTTTCCTGAAATGCATTATTTCATATAGAACTAACAAATGCATATATTTCATGATTAAAAGTATGCAGAATTATTATACTGAATTTATTACATTATCACAGCCATTAAATGGCTGTGATAATGTAATAAATTCAGTATAATAAAAATTAATAAATTTTTAAAAAAATTGAAAATTTCTCCCTCAAAGTATACTTTGCTACTAAAGTATACTTTGCAATGTTGATGAAATAGGCTACAGATAGGACTAGGCTAGCACGAAGTTGTCTTGCCCAAGGACACGCAATTTTGGAGCGGGTCGAGGTGGGAATCGAACCAGGGGTCTCCCGATCTGCAGTCTGACCCTCTACCTACTGAGCTAATCCAGCCACGAGCCGGCTCATCTGGGTGTACACTGTTTGCAAACACCACTATAGAGTAGGTTGTAGTGATGAGGGCTTAAAGTGGAAAGTGAGACAGTAGTCCTAATTATGGCGGCTTCATTTTGTCCAAGTGTTGAATATCTCTTGATCTGTTTGTTGGATCATTACCAAACTTCATCAATAGCTTCCTCACATTGATGGCTATCCATCCAGTGTGATTCTGATGACCTTCACCTTGACCTTCATGGATGATGCACTTTCCGTCAACTACTTTGTTTTGGAATTTCATCCAAAAATTATGTTTTTCGTTATAGTTAGAATACACAACTGTAAAAATGGGGCTTGGTGGGAACTATGGTCACAGGCTGATGAAAATGTGAACATCTGATTCTGATTATCATTGTGCTCTTTCAATCTATTGACCTGGTCACTCGTGTTGTCGAGTCAATATTCTCAACTAGGGGCCGCATACTCACAAGCATTCCAATAAGAAAATGGAACTTTTGACCAATGTAGCTCCCCAGATAGCACACATTCACTTCCACTCCTCGACAAATTCACTCGTCCGCTCGTATTGGCGAAGGAATTTTTTATCTGGATGATTCGTAATTTGAAGAGACAGTGCAGTATAAACATATAGGAAAGTATAAGTTGAAATAAAATCTGGACGTGTGGAAAATTAAGAATTTTTCACAAATCAGTTCACAATTGTTAGAATAACCAGGAATATTAAATCACAGCAACATGTTCTAATATTAAAAAATATATATGAGAGCTCCAGATAAGCTGCGTATTTGCTTAAATACCCAATTAAAATTGCCAAAAACCCAATTGAAATCGGAAGTAGCGAGTATCAAAAAGCAATATAAATTTTATGGTACCTTTATCATGCTGCAGAAAACAATAAACAGACCACAAATGTAGCATATTTTCCTTATTTTCCATGAAAACACATCTTGGTATTTCATTAGAATTGTCTCCAAGGAGATAATTCTAATGAAATGCCAAGACTTGTTTTCATTTCGAAGCAAACCATTCAATTGCTGTCTGTTGATGTGTAAACAGTAGTGTGATTTTATTTTACCCAATTAAAATTTTGAAATACGCAATTGCTTAAGAAATGATGGAGTGACAATTGAATACTCAATTACTAATTCCTTATCTGGAGCCCTGATATATTAAGTGAGTGGTACGGCAGTCTGTAGGTGAGCCTCGGAATTCCTACACGTTTCTTATCCTCACCTGATTGATAGCAAAAAGTCCACACAGCTTGGCTCGGAAACGATAGGAATTCCTTAGCAAGCCTCCGATTGCCTAGCCTCGTCCGATAATCTTCATATCAAACAGCCTGGTATCGTCTATTCCCGACCATTGTAGTTTTACCTGGAGTTCAACCTGAAGCCGACCTGGGACTGGCTGATCACGATCATGGACTCGACGGAGGCCCAGCTCCGGTTTGGCTCCGCCCTCGGTAACACTACGGATACGACGAGCCCCGGGCACCCGCTGCACGCTAATTACGCCCGCCCACCCCGCGACCGCCGCGACCGTGACGAGCCGCGCATATTGCAGGTGGTGGACACGCGCCGGCGCACACGCTTCGGTGGCATTGGTACGTATGTCACTGTCACTGGAGAAATGGTGCTTATGGAATTTGTAACCAGTGTAACTCGTGATGAAATAGCACGCTCCATTAACCGAGAATCATCGGTCCACTATAGGTTTCGCCATGTCTGTCTGTCTGTCAGTGTAGCTCTTGATCATATAGCACGCTCCATTAACCGAGAATCATCGGTCCACTATAGGTTTCGCCATGTCTGTCTGTCAGTGTAGCTCTTGATCATATAGCACGCTCCATTAACCGAGAATCATCGGTCCACTATAGGTTTCGCCATGTCTGTCTGTCGGTGTAGCTCTTGATCATATAGCACGCTCCATTAACCGAGAATCATCGGTCCACTATAGGTTTCGCCATGTCTGTCTGTCAGTGTAGCTCTTGATCATATAGCACGCTCCATTAACCGAGAATCATCGGTCCACTATAGGTTTCGCCATGTCTGTCTGTCAGTGTAGCTCTTGATCATATAGCACGCTCCATTAACCGAGAATCATCGGTCCACTATAGGTTTCGCCATGTCTGTCTGTCTGTCAGTGTAGCTCTTGATCATATAGCACGCTCCATTAACCGAGAATCATCGGTCCACTATAGGTTTCGCCATGTCTGTCTGTCTGTCAGTGTAGCTCTTGATCATATAGCACGCACACTCGTGTAGCTCTTGATCATATAGCACGCACACTCGTGTAGCTCTTGATCATATAGCACGCACACTCGTGTAGCTCTTGATCATATAGCACGCACACTCGTGTAGCTTGATAATGATGCCAAGTTAGAAATCAATACTATACCTTGTTTAGAATGTATAGTATTGATTGCTAAATCGGCAACAAAAGTACACCATTATGTTTGATAATGTAAAGACATGTTGAATCAATAAAACCCAGTTAAGCCTAGAGTCCCACATGCCAGGTTATAATATAGGGAGACCTATTACGTTTCTCTATTCTTTAGGTATGACATTTTTCGGGCAAAATAAACTTCAATCACTATTACCCGACGTATTACTGTATTTCGCTGTGTATTGCGCTGCGCGCACTGGCGTACACCGCGCATCTATATTTTGGGGGGGAAAATCTTGAAAAAAAATAGTTCGCGTCGATAGCTCACAGCAAATTTAAAAAAAAAAAATTGGCGGGAAATTCCGTCCCAAGTATAAGAAAATTGCTTTCTGAGTTCACATCCACAATGCTGAACGTGTGCTGTTAGGCTCTCTCGAAGCTGCTAATCGGTGACAAAAAGATCGCCAAAGGTCAGCTTTACTAATCGAGGCATAAATTACTTTATATGGTCTAAAATTATGTTGTATTTATTGGTATTTACTGATTAATGTGCTTATTAAAAATTCACGATGCATGCAATAAATTGATTGAACCTACCTACTTACGAATAAATTTGTTGTATATAATTCCACCATATTCATTCATGTATAACATAACAGATCACAATACACATACCCATAATCGCCAGACAACACACAGCAGCCATGTGTCAAACTGCTTCCCCAAGGCGATATTAAAATAACACTGCTAGTAACCTGCACATGAGAAACGGGCCATAAACAATCCCCCCCAGCCAAATATTGACACTGTGGACACACAGTCGATATACGTAGGTACAGATAGTGACGTGTGTATTCACTGTTTATTGATTAGGTTGAAAAATAGACATAGCGGTCGTCGATATTATACGGTACTACTACTACCTGAATACACGACAGTCCAGCATAGCCCCATATCTGTGTATGCGTAGGCGAATCAGGGGCTATGCTGGTCGCACATGTCATAAGGTATTTATGCGTGAATACTTGTCAATACTTTACAAAAATAGTAACACAGTCAGTCGGCAACCTAGCAACGACAACGACCATTACCGAGTGTTATCGAGTGCGATCTGAATGTGCGCGACTCTTGATTTAGCATCTAAAATCTTACATCAAGCGCTTTTGGGATTGAGATAATCATTAATTATTCACAGAATGGCAGACGTGTGACATCACTTCGAAAATTTACAACATAAATGTGGCTTTGGATGGAGAAATGGGGTTTATGGCATTTGTGGCTTGTGTATATCCAGATCATCTTGCTTATTATTCGGCACATTTGATGCATATTTTTACTACGCTTAGTGTATCCCAGAAATCCCAAAAAATACCAATTTACCATCAATCTATACTTACCACACCCATTCTTACCCATCGATACTTTTTCTCTTGTTTCACACTATGCGTATTTCAACGTCATAGCGGACACCTGTCAAAAATTGATATTTCCGTTTCCGGGCTTGTTTTGTTTGATAAAAAATGCGTAAAACTGGCAGAAATCAGTGGGAAAAATGTTTGAAATTTATCTACCGACCTATAACGCGCAGGGTGACTTCTGGATTAAAAATGAAAAAGTGTGCGCAACACACAGTGAAATACGGTAATTAACATTATTATACATTTTACTGTAAACCAACTAAATTTCGCGGTCATTAAATTTCGCGATTTTCGTACCTGGCCATATTCGCGACGATTATCATTCGCAGTATGACGACGTACGCTATTAAAATTTGCGACTAATTTATCAATTTTGGATGTTTTCATTGGAATTTTTTACCCGGAAACAGAGCTATTGGATCAATTCCTTCCATTGAAAAACTCATCCACAATCCAACTCCAAACAGTGGATGAGTTTGTTCGCGAACAAAACGGTATACAATGTACACATTACATTGGGCTGACCTCGCCATGTCCACCATAACTCCCCAGGTAAGTAAAATCAACAATAGTTATGTGTGAGATATGTTCTCCCTGGGTATATAAACGGCCTAGTACTTATTTACATTGTCCGCTGACGCAAAATAATTTTAACAATCTTGGGCTAGGACATGTGGAAATATTCGCGGAGGTATCTCGCGCACGATTATTAGTTGGTTTACAGTATATCAAACGTGAATTTCCATACTGATATCAGGGGCGATAACCGTGTTTCCATAAAATGTTAATGGAAATTACTATTTATTCTCTGTATTTAGTTTTTTATGTGCAAAATAGCCTGAGTCACTATAATCAGTAAAATATGTCTACTAGATGGGAACCCAACTTTAATAACTGTTTTTGTTGAGCCCGCTTGCGTAAAGCGAGACATAGTGATCACAATGACGTCCGGGTGTCCGTGCGTCCGTGCGTTTGCGTCCGTGCGTGCGTCTGTGCGGACGTGCGTGCGTGAGTGCGTGCGTCCGTCCGTCCGTCCGAAATCTGCGTTAAAGTTTTTAAATACCTTATATCTCCGCAGTCCTAAGTCACATCGACTTGAAACTTCTTATGCTTATTAGTCATGATCCATATATTCGTGCTATATCCCACTCATGCGGCCCCTGTGCCCAAGGTCAGGGTCAAATGACTTAGAAGTTTGCGTTCCGAAATCTGCGTTAAAGTTTTTAAATACCTTATATCTCTGCAGTCCTAAGTCACATTGACTTGAAATGCGGCCCCTGTGCCCCTATGTCAAGGTCAAATGACTTTGTTTCTGTAAAAATTTGCATTAAAATTTTCTCATACCTATTATCTCTGTAACCGTCAGTCAGATTTGCTTGAAACTTTGTATGCTTATTGGGCATCAAACTTCAAATAAATACACTCTGAGACCATCAAATGCCTCGGCGGGCTCGACATGCGGGCCGCGGCCATCCTCGTATTGATTGAACATGTGTTTACGTTTACAAAACTATCTGCGTTATAACCGAGTTGTACTACATTGCAGGTTCTGATGGCAACAACGCTCGTCGAGACTTCCTCAACTATGCCCTGTCTCTGATGCGATCGCACAACGATGAGCACTCTGACTCACTGCCGGTGATCGACATCTCGTCGCTGCGTCACGTGGCCTACGTGTTTGACGCCCTCATCTACTACATGCGCAGCGGCACCGACACAGACACAGACGTGCTGCGCGACGGCATATCCGTGATATCCTGGCAGGACCACGACGAGACTGAGAATGACGATCACGACGATGACGTCAACGCCATGTCCATGGACACAGAGAGCATCGACGGCGAAAACGACATGTCAAATAAAGTCGGACGCAAACACCCATTCTTTCAGCGCTCGGACTCGACGATATTTCTCGGGTGTCCTCCGCCCGAACCATTCCAGACACCGTTGGTCGATGCTCTACCTTTAGCCGATATGCCGCATAGATTACAGCCGAATTCCCGTCGTGAAGACTTGTTTGGCGTGGCTAAGCAGACAGTGAGTCCCCAGACGGTGTCGGAGGTTAAATACGCGCCAGGAATGGAAAATGCTTTGGACAAGCTTCCCATTGTGTTGTCGCTGTCTGTGCGAATGCAGGGTTCGCCATTTGACTCCACCCCGGGGGGATCAGTCCCGACAGGAACTGCGGCCACGGTGTCAACGCCCGTGGAGACCCCGGCTACAACTAGCGCGAGTGTGATCGTGCGACCGGGCAGCTACCAGTCGATGAGTCAGTCGTACACGACACCGATTGCTGCTACAACGGTGTCTCATTCAGTGTATGACACACCCAGTACATCGGGGATTACCGTAGCGCCAATCAGGATTTTTGAAAACCCGATTGGGCTACTCCCAAGGGATTATGCCGTGCCGTCTTTCATTATATCTGGTAAGAACTTAAACTACAATGGCACCTCTCTAAACCGGACACCATGGGACGTCTCCAGCTTGTCCGGTTTAGAGAGGCACCACCGAGGACAAATGTTCAAATGCGTTTTTTTTGTTTATTGACCAATTTTGATATTTGGCCACATTGTGTGTCTAGGGATGGTGCTTTGTTTTGCATACGACCCACGTCCGACCGCCCAAGGTCAACTCCACAGAGAACTTCCGTTCACCTTGTTTGTAAATTATGAACCACTTCACTGAATTTGATAATATTTGCCACAATGTGTGTCTGGGGATGCTGCTTTGTTTTGCATGTGACACATGTCCGACCTCCCAAGGTTAAGGTCACTGAGGACTTATGTTCACCTTGTTTGTAAGGCAAGTGCATTAACAAATATGTTTGTTTATTCAATAAGAACCGCTTCACCGATTTTGATAACATTTGACCACAATGTGTGTCTAGGGATGGTGCTTTGTTTTGCATATGACACATGTCCGACCGCCGAAGGTCAAGGTCATTGAGAATGTATATTCTTTTTATTATCAAAGCTGCTAATGAGGGGATTAGCTTCGTTTAACGTTACCAGTTCTTGTTGGGTTTACAATCCGTGTAAGCTGATCAGCAACAACTTCACTGTTCGCTGTTCTGTTGGGAAAACTGACGCATCCTTCGGAAACTTTTTGCAAAGTATACTTATCTAGCAAAGTATACTTTGAGGGAGTAATCATTTATTTTTTCCGAAATGCATTATTTCATATAGAACTAACGACTGCATATATTTGATGATTAAAAGTATGCAGAATTATTATACTGAATTTATTACATTATCACAGCCAAAATTCATTTTTAGTTTCTGTAAATGACGTCGAAAGATGACAAAATTGCGATGGATATCATTTAAGGAAATTATCGTAAATTTTGTAAATATGTCTCGTGAGATAACTTACATGTTCTTAGGTACAAAATCAGATGGTGTGTCACATATTTCTGTATATCCCTGCAGGTCCGTCGGCGACACTGGAGAAAACGGAGGTCCACCAAGCAAGCGTGATCGTCCACTCCAGCACGGCGCTGTCCGCCAGTGTCCCATCATCTAACACACCGGCGGCAAACTCCTCTGTTTCTACGCCCCCAGTTGTCACTTCTACCAACACTACAGTATTCTCCACCTCCTCTTCCATCCCATTGGCGGCTTTATCAGTTAGCTCCGCCCCAGTCTCTGGCACTGCATCTAGCTCCGCCCCTATAATTGTGTCTACATGTAGCTCCACCCCACTGCCTGCCAGTAGTCCCGCCCCAGTGTTCATTACCTCATCCACTGCTGCCCCAATAGGTACAGGCACCGCTAGGTATGCTTTATTGGTGGCGTCCGCGTCTAGTTCAGTTCTAATGCCGGCCGCAGTCTCCAACTCTGGTCCTCTGCCTGTCGCCACCTCTAGTATACAGAACGATGGCGTAGTAGACACGATGTCATCACCAATGGAGGTCGTGTCCACCTTGGATCCGGTGTCTAGTCAAGCTGAGATGGGAACGTTTTCACTGCCGGTTGTATCGGAGCCCGAGATGGTTGCCATTCCACTGGAGCGGGTGACCAGCGTCGGACCATCGCAGCCACCACCCGCACTCGTGGTCAGTTCCCTGGTGCAGTCGCCCCCAGTCACGCCTGTAATTGTCCACTCGGTCAGCTCAGCATTGGCGACAGCCACCCGTGAACAGACGGCACCACCTATACCAGCGTCCTCGCGTACTCTACCACTCTTCTTCTCCACACCCGTAATCAGCCAATCAGATGTTGCCACTTCAGAAATCTGCCAATCAGGGGCTGTGGCAATTGGTGCTAGCCAAACAGAGGAGGCCACTGAGAACAAACGTCCAGTTAAGATCAGCCAATTAGAGCCATTGCCAGGTATAAATTCACATTGGTTACAAATTGTCATATGGTTACAATTGTCAAATTGCCAGGGCTCCAGATAAGGAATTAGGAATTGAGTATTTTCAGTCCATCATATCTGAAGCAATTGGGTATTTCAATATTTGAATTGGGTAAAATAAAATCACGCTACTGTTTACACATGAACAGACAGCAATTATTGAATAGTTTGCTGCAAAATGAAAACATGTCTTGGCATTTCATTAGAATTGTCTCCTTGGAGACAATTCTAATGAAATACCAAGATGTGTTTTCATGGAAAATAATAAAAAATTGCTGTATTTGTGGTCTGTTTATTATTTTCTGTAGCATGATAAAGGTACCACAAATTTGTTAATCCTTTTTGATACTCGCTACTTCTGATTTCAATTGGGTTTTTGGCAATTTTAATTGGGTATTTACGCAAATACGCATATTAACCGGAGCTCTGTTTATCCCATCTCGTAGCGAAAATGGGATATAGGGATACAAAAGTCGTCGGTCTGTCTATACGAGCAACCAAACGTGGGAAGGGGCCATTGGGAGCATAACACAAAAGAATCCTATGATTTAGTCCGTGTGGCCCCTTATTCTATTCATAACAAGGGGCCATTTCTATTGTTCTAGAACAAATGGCCCCTTCCTCCCTATTGGTGGCACGTCTGTCCGTCACTTTTTCCATTCTGTTATAACTTTGTTACTGTAGGACTGATTGGCTTGAAACTTCATGTGCATGTTTATTATCATCATATCTGTAACTCGGACAACATTTTTTCATCAAACCTGTTTTTGCTCTCAATGCAATACTTGTGCCACACTGTTTTATGAACACATTTACTAGTTTATCATTCAAACTTTTACCCATTCCATGCTTTGTAGAAAATAGTGTAGTCAATTTTGTCTATTTTTAGCTCACCTGAGCGAAGCTCATGTGAGCTATTGTTACCGCAATGTGTCCGTCGTCCGTCGTCCGTCGTCGTCCGTGAACATTTTCAAACGTCTTCTCCTCGGTAACCATTGGGCCTATAGTCACCAAACTTCATGGGCATGGTCCTTAGATAGGGGGATTACAAAATTGTTAAAATGACGTCATTACGTAATCCAAGATGGCCACCGTCTAAAAATAGCACAAATTCTTAAAAAATCTTCTTCTCAAGAACCGCCAACCGGATTTCGACAAAACTTGGTAGGAATGATTGATGTACATTACTCTTTCAAAGTTGTTAAAATTGGTGCCAAATTTTATTTTTGACCGAATATGGTCATGTCATATACCAAATTGAAGGTATCAATGAGATGATCACTCTGGTGCATTTCTTGTCGAAATCGGATTGTTATGTAATCCAAGATGGCCGCCGAAAGATCAAAAGGTCGTTCTTTTATTAGAGATTTCAAAATTCTTCTTCACATGGACTGCTTGGCCCATGGTAGCCAAACTTAAAAGTTATGGTCCATGGGTGAAGCCTTTTCAGATTTGTTAAAATGGAGGTCATCGCCAATCCAAGATGGCCACCATCTAAAAATAGCATAAATTCTTAAAAAATCTTCTCATGAACTGCTAGCCGGATTTCGATGAAACTTGGTAGGAATGATCGATGTACAAAGCTCTTTCAGAGTTGTTAAAATGGTGACCCCGGGGTCAAAAATGGGCGTGGCCCGTGGGGTCAAATTGGGGTCAAATTTTATTTTTGACCGATTATGGTCATGTTATATATCAAATCGAAGGTATCAATGAGGCGACCACTCTGGTACATTTTTTGTTGAAATCGGATTGTTATGTCGTCCAAGATGGCCGCCGAAATGTCAAAAGGTCGTTCTTTTATTAGAGATTTCAAAATTCTTCTTCACATGAACCGCTTGGCCCATGGTTGCCATACTTAAAAGTTATGGTCCATGTGTGAAGCCTTTTCAGATTTGTTAAAATGGAGGTCATCGCTAATCCAAGATGGCC
Organism: Conchocele bisecta; assembly: GCA_029237695.1. Lineage (NCBI taxonomy): Eukaryota > Metazoa > Mollusca > Bivalvia > Lucinida > Thyasiridae > Conchocele > Conchocele bisecta. The sequence goes on from CM055266.1 coordinate 28,834,139, forward strand.
GCCGTCTAAAAATAGCATAAATTCTTAAAAAATCTTCTTCTCATGAACCGCTAGCCGGATTTTGACGAAACTTGGTAGGAATCATTGATGTACAATGCTCTTTCAAAGTTGTTAAAATGGTGACGCCGGGGTCAAAAATGGGCATGGCCCGTGGGGTCAAATTTTATTTTTGACCGAATATGGTCATGTTATATATCAAATCGAAGGTATCAATAAGGCGATCACTCTGGTACATTTTTTGTCGAAATCGGATTGTTATGTCATCCAAGATGGCCGCCAAAAGGTCGTTCTTTTATTAGAGATTTCAAAGTTCTTCTTCACATGAACCGCTTGGCCCATGGTAGCCAAACTTAAATGTTATGGTCCATGGGTGAAGCCTTTTCAGATTTTGTTAAAATGGAGGTCATCGCTAATCCAAGATGGCCGCCGTCTAAAAATAGCATATATTCTTAAAAAATCTTCTTCTCATGAACCGCTGGCCGGATTTCAACTAATCTTGGTAGGAATGATCGATTTACAATGCACTTTCAAAGTTGTGAAAATGGTGACCTCGGGGTCAGAAATGGGCGTGGCCCGTGGTGTCAAATTTTATTTTTGACCGAATATGCTCATGTCATATATCAAATTGAAGGTATCGATGAGGCGATTGCTCTGGTGCAATATTTGTCGGAATCGGATGATTATGTCATCCATGATGGCCACCAAAAGGTCCATTTATTCAAGATTTTGAACGTCTTTTTCTCAGGAACCACATGGCCGATGCTGGACAAACTTCATAGGAAGTTAAGATCCTTGGGTGAAGCATTTTCAAATTTGGTAAAATGAGAGTCATCGCTTAATCCAAGATGACCGCCATCTAAAAATAGCACAATTTGTTTAAAACACATTAACTCCATGTCACATTCTCCTCTGGTGTTCATGGAGTCAGGTGAGCGAATTAGGGCCATCATGGCCCTCTTGTTCTTATTTCTGAACAGAGGTATATGTTGTGACCACATTGGAACCTTTTGATCATTTGAACCTTCATGGCAAGGCAGTTCAAATGTGTTGTCACAACATATACCTTGATGCATAAATGAGAAAAATATAGATATTTTGTTCTTTTCTCAGAATGCAATAGTTAAATATGTATGATGTTGCAGGTACAAGCCAATTAACAACTGACAGTTCCTTCATTGGCAGCCTTGACCTTACGACTAGTCCCCGGCGACCTTCACCTCTCACACAGACCAACTCGTCCATGGACACACCAGCTGTTGTCATGGATACAACACATGTCTCCCTGCACACAGCATCGGTCTCCATGGACGCGACACCTCTTGCTATGGACACGAGCCCTGTTGCCAGAGATACACCCTCGAGTCTGCAGTCGACGGAGAGCAATGCGACGGAGTACAGTGTAACGGGCGAGCGCCCGGTGCGTCTGGGCGTGAGGTCCTATACCAGCAGTACAAGTGCGGGCAGCATGGACATGATGTCTGTTGGCCCGAGTCTGAGCATGTACGGGTCCGGCGCGAGCTTCAGTCAGTCGTTAACCGACTCGGAACCTTTGCTGCATGGCCACAGAAGCTCGGAGAGTACCAGCCTCGATCTACCGCGTAACGAGGTAATGAGTTTGGATCTAAGTTCGACGGCGGGTTCCAGTGAGATGCCGTCGAGTGTGGACACAGATGGATCGTTAGACTTGACGAAGGCGTCCTCGGTGTTGGCTGCTGTCCCTGTGGCAGCGAGCCAGGTACCAGTGGCCGAGCCGATGATCGCGGGAGATGTAGCGACTGCCAGTACAGTCGCAGCACCAGAGGTGACGAAACCCTGCTCTCACCGTCTCTGCTCCCAGGTATGTGTTACTGCGAGATTCACATAGTGACCCCTAAGGTTCACAACTTTGCAAGGTCCATTTTCTTAAGATATTGAAGGTTTGCTTAGCTTTCTCCATGAGACCATCTGGTATCGGATTTAATCTTTATCATTGTATAGCCTTAGGAACCCGTTCACCGGTGCATTAATAATTAAATCAGTACACACTACATTCACTTACATCTTATTGTCTTTAAAAATACGAGATATAGTGTCCGTGTGTGGTTTCCACATCGTAAATATCGCCAGTCATGTTGTATTGACCTACATAGCTAATTGCGATGACGTAATACCATTCACCGGTGTAATGGCAAAAAAAATGCCCAGCTAATCATGTTAATTTAAGGTGACTCCACAGCTGGCTGTGGTTTCATGCTGATATATTACTCTATCTTTTGCAGTACTAACACAGGTTCGTTTTAACACAGTTTTGTTTTTTACAAAATAATAATAAATGTAAATGGTTCCTGTTAGTCTATTGTTTGAACTGAAAATAGAAGAGGAGGCAGCATTAGCAAATTTATATATGTACATTTGTAATCCTCTCTACAGCTGATCAATGTCTACAATTGATTACCGTAGGAAACCTTAATAGATAAATTTATAGGGATACTGCAGGTGCGTGCACAGGGAAAATTACCATATTTTCGTGGAAAAGCATGAGTGACGCAACTCTTGTAACTCGGCTGATGATGAAAATTCAAATGTATGCAAAGACTTAGTTAGGTAGGGACTTGTTGGATCTAGGTTATGACCTGGCTAGGAAATTGGTTCATGAAGTCTAGTGGATTATTCATCTTTGACAGGTGGCGGATGCATGCGTAAAAACATACGCGTGACAAGCCCGGATGTAAACAATGCCATGAGACTTATATTCGGATATTTCGGATTGCACATTGGACCGGTTACCCACCATACATGTTTCTCATTTTTAGCTCGACTATTCGAAGAATAAGTAGAGCTTATGTTGTCACCCCGGTGCCGGCGTCGGCGTCGGCGTCACCGTGTCACGCCTTGGTTAAGGTTTTTAGTCAATCTTGTATATGGAATACTACTGGCCCTACACCCACCATACTTGCACAACTTCATCTCCTAGTGATGTACATCAATAACCCCTGATCTATATTTGACCTTGACCTACATTTCCTCTTGAATTACTTAGTTAATTCCCCTTGGTTAAGGTTTTTAGTCAAGCTTGTATATGGAATACTCCTGGCCCTACACCCACCATACTTGAACAACTTCATCTCCTAGTGATATACATCAACAACCCCTGACCTATATTTGACCTTCACCTACATTTAACCTTTAATTACATAGTTAATTCCCCTTGGTTAAGGTTTTTAGTCAACCTTGGTTAAGGTTTTTAGTCAAGCTTGTACATGGAATACTAGTGTGCATACAGACACCATACTTGGACAACCTTTTCTCATAGGGATGTACATCAATAACCCCTGATCTATATTTGACCTTGACCTACATTTCCTCTTGAATTACTTAGTTAATTCCCCTTGGTTAAGGTTTTTAGTCAAGCTTGTATATGGAATATTCCTGGCCCTACACCCACCATACTTGGACAACTTCATCTCCTAGTGATGTACATCAACAACCCCTGACCTATATTTGACCTTGACCTACATTTAACCTTGAATTACATAGTTAATTCCCCTTGGTTAAGGTTTTTAGTCAACCTTGGTTAATGTTTTTAGTCAAGCTTGTACATGGAATACTAGTGTGCATACAGACACCATACTTGGACAACCTTTTCTCATAGGGATGTACATCAATAACCCCTGATCTATATTTGACATTGACCTACATTTCCTCTTCAATTACTTAGTTAATTCCCCTTGTTTAAGGTTTTTAGTCTAGCTTGTATATGGAATATTCCTGGCCCTACACCCACCATACTTGGACAACTTCATCTCCTAATGATGTACATCAACAACCACTGACCTATATTTGACCTTGACCTACATTTAACTTTGAATTACTTACTTAATTCCCCTTGGTTAAGGTTTTTAGTCAAGCTTGTACATGGAATACTATTGTGCATACTAACACCATACTTGGACAACCTTTTCTCATAGCGATGTACATCAATAACCCCTGATCTATATTTGACCTACATTTCCTCTTGAATTACTTACTTAATTCTCCTTGGTTAAGGTTTTTAGTCAAGCTTGTAGATGCAATACTCCTACAATACAGCCCTACACCAACCATACTTGGACAACTTCATCTCCTAGTGATGTACATCAATAATCCCTGACCTATATTTGACCTTGACCTACTTTTATCCTTGGATTACTTTCTTATTTCCCCTTGGTTAAGGTTTTTAGTCAAGCTTGTATATGGAATATTCCTGGGCCTACAGCAACCATACTTGGAAAACTTCATCTCCTAGTGATGTACATCAATAACCCCTGACCTATATCTGACATTGACCTACATTTAACCTTGAATTACTTACTTAATTTCCCTTCGTTAAGGTTTTTAGTCGACCTTGGTTAAGGTTTTTATGCAGGCCGCGGCCACATTGACCTACATTTAACCTTGAATTACTTACTTAATTTCCCTTGGTTAAGGTTTTTAGTCAACCTTGGTTAAGGTTTTTATGCAGGCCGCGGCCACCTTGTTTGTCAAGCTATGTGTACATCGACAACCCTCGTAGACGGGCTATGCTGTTCTCCTACAGCTCTTGTTATAATTTTATCATTGTATACATGTTCCTCATTTCTATTGTTCATCATTATTGTTACCCTAATCATCTGATTGCCTACCACGTCTAACATTCTATTTTACTATTATTTTTATTCTTCATTTACATTGCTTGGCCCTAAATAATACTATTTTGTGTTGGTGGGCCGTTAAGCATGATTCCATTCCATTTTCTTAGGAGTAAATGCAACAGTGTGACAAAGGATAAGGACTCCCTAAGGTTCACAACTTTGCAAGGTCCATTGGAAAGGACCTTTCAAAGTTGTGAACCTTGTATTTCCCATACTTTTGCACAGTCAGTCACATAGCTGCATTTACTCTTTGCATGCTGGGAAACGTGTGGGCTATAAGGAGTTCAAATATAGTCCATTGTATTTCCATCCCACTTGTCTTTCGGATCAGACTTTAAACGCAGGTCGCGTATCTGTATGACGTTAGTTGTTGCTGGGATGTTGAACCTTTTCACTTTTCACCTTTAGCCAATGGTCAAGGTCTTAACCCTTTCAACACCACAGACCTCTATAGAGACAATGTTTGCAAACAGTGCAGATCCAGATGAGCCGGCTCGTAACGAGCCGTCTCATCAGGATCTCCACTGTTTGTTAATAGTTATCAAATTTGAAAAAATTACCCTTTCTGAAGAATGGAATAGCCTGAAAATTTGAAAGGACCAATGAAATAGCATGAAACAGTGGCATGGGACAGCCCATTAAGTTACTTGGTGTTGAAAGGGTTAAACTTAGAAAGACATGTGCACATTGTGTGTGTACGAGTTCAGTCAAGCTGCATGAATTCAAGCATAAAAGTTTTTGTATAGGCATTGGGGCCGTTTTCATGTCGCAGTCCTCACTGTTGTTGTTGTTGTTGTGACAGCCTCCTGGAGAACAGTGGCTCCAACATGGACTCCAGTGTCGACCTGGTGGGAGCCAATGAAAACGTGGCAAGCACCGTTGTCATAGAAACGTCACAAGGACCTACAGTGTCAAACAGGTACTAATTGTAGATTTATTATTTCTAGTGATAATAGGCCATTAGCGGACCACAGCACAGTTTAACCTTTTCAACACCACAGGCCTGTAATCAGAGCTCCAGATATTGGTGTGTATTGGTGTATTTTACGCTAATATTTTAGCTGAATACGCATTGATTATCAAAAGTGGGAGTACAAAATACGTACAGCAATGTGAAAATATGCATTGATTTTCAAATTAAGTAGTGAAAATACTGTAATAAAGTTGAAAATTCACTTAGTTGAGCTGCAAAAAGCAAACAGTGTTTGATTTTTGCAGCTCAAATAAGTGAATGTTTAAATTTGTAATATTTTTTATCATTTGTTCCTATTTAGTAATGAAGAAAATCAATAATTAATTTGCAAAAGTAAAATATGCAATGATTTTGAAATCAGGAGGTATAGTACGCTTTAGACACATAGCTTATCTGGAGCTTTGGTATAGTGGTATTGGCAAATGCCATCTCATCAAGATCTGCACTTTTTGCAAGTAACAAAAACACCCCCTTTTCATAAATGGACTAGTGTGAAAATAATTTTTGCAGAGCTCATGATAAGTTTTGTATTATACCCCCTGATTTCAAAGTCAAAATATGGTTTGACAGCATTTTAGATTCCTGCCAAAGCATGTTTTTATTAAGAAAAAAGAAAAATATAAAACAACAGCAGACGACAATTTTTGTTTTCCGCATTCTAAATGTGAACCAGGCATTTCAAATGAGATAGCAACATACATTTCTAGTAAATATGTATTTATAGATCTATTTTCTAAATTTAAATTAGTGTAACAAATAAAATGGACTGTTCAAGGAGAGGTACTCTGAATTCTAAACGTTTGTGGTCTTTCGAATGAGACTTGAAACCGAGGTCCCGGCCCTAGATGACAGCTGTTGCCGGGACATTAAACCCATTCACTTTTTTTTAAATTTTGTCTACAGACAAAACATCAACCGAAGCCAGATGATATCCCACGATGCACTCCTGGGTAGGTGGCGGTTGTCGTTGGATTTATTTGGCCGCGTCTTCTGTGATGATGTGGGGGCGGAGCCAGGATCGATTATCAGCGAACTCGGGGGATTCCCGGTGAAGGAAAGCAAGTTTCGTCGCGAGATGGAGAAAATTAGAAACTCCCAGCAAAGGGACCTTACTCTCGAGGTACTCGGATAATTCTTTATGTAATATTCCTTGGTTAGGCATTGTGTCTCCGAGGATCTCTTCAGATATTCAATATGTGGTTTTTCGCTTCATGCACTGCAAATTACCTATATCAACCAATGACACCATTTTATTTGATCAAATTTGATCAATGGGGTATCATTTCATATGCATTTTCGCTATGCACATGCCAGTAAAGAAAAGTTATGAAAGAATGTTATTTTTTGTAATATGATCATACAATACGACATTTAGGAAGAGGTTTCCATTAGAGGCTAGTAATGTACATAAATGTCAAGTAGTAACCATCAACTGCAGAAAACAGCATTTATTTACAATGCTAGTTATTTTCAGTATTACTATAGCCGATTTCACCAAAATTTTCTAGCAAAGTATACTTTGAGGGAGAAATTTTCAATTTACGGATAAATTTATTGATTTTTATTATACTAAATTTACTTCATTATCACAGCCATTTTGGGTGTGATAATGTAATAAATTCAGTATAATAATTCTACATACTTTTAATCATCAAATATATGCAGTCGTTAGTTCTATATGAAATAATGCATTTCGGGTAAAATAAATGATTACTCCCTCAACGTATACTATGCTAGGTAAGTATACAATTTTGATGAAATCGGCTACTGGTCTAAACTTCTTGCTCTTACTAATCCCAATTTTTTTTCCAGGAGAGTCGTATACACAATTTGGTTCAGAAATAGTGATACGATGATCTATAACTAAAACAGTTTTTGCTATTAATCGGTTTCATCACTTTCATGAGTTTCTGGTCCTATCTGAGACCCACTGCCTTTAACACTTGCACGCCTGAGTATCTGCAGAGCTCCAGATAAGTTTTGTATCTGTCAAGTAGTAACCATCAACTGCAGAAAACAGCATTTATTTACAATGCTAGTTATTTTCAGTATTACTATAGCCGATTTCACCAAAATTTTCTAGCAAAGTATACTTTGAGGGAGAAATTTTCAATTTACGGATAAATTTATTGATTTTTATTATACTAAATTTACTTCATTATCACAGCCATTTTGGGTGTGATAATGTAATAAATTCAGTATAATAATTCTACATACTTTTAATCATCAAATATATGCAGTCGTTAGTTCTATATGAAATAATGCATTTCGGGTAAAATAAATGATTACTCCCTCAACGTATACTATGCTAGGTAAGTATACAATTTTGATGAAATCGGCTACTGGTCTAAACTTCTTGCTCTTACTAATCCCAATTTTTTTTCCAGGAGAGTCGTATACACAATTTGGTTCAGAAATAGTGATACGATGATCTATAACTAAAACAGTTTTTGCTATTAATCGGTTTCATCACTTTCATGAGTTTCTGGTCCTATCTGAGACCCACTGCCTTTAACACTTGCACGCCTGAGTATCTGCAGAGCTCCAGATAAGTTTTGTATCTAAAGAGTATTAAACCCCCAAATTTCAAATTCAATGCATATTTTACTTTTACAAATGTATTATTGATTTTCTGTCGTATTAAATAGGGAACAAATGATAAAAAATAAAACAAATTTAAAAGTTCACTTAGTTGAGCTGCAAAATTTCAGCTTTATTACAGTATTTTCACTACTCAATTTGAAAAATCAATGCATATTTTCACATTGCTGTGAGTATTTTGTACTCCCACGTTTGATAATCAATACATATTCTGCTAAAATAAGTGTAAGATACGCCAATCTGGAGCTCTGTATCTGAGATTGACTGATAAGTGTAAAAACTTATTGCTAAACACTGCAGATCCAGATGGTTGGTTCAGCTCAAAATCTATGAAAGCAATCGTCTCATCAACATTAAATTTGATATATGTGGCTGTGACTGGAGAAATGGGACTTATGGATTTTGCAACCAGTGTAGATCCAGATCAGTCTGTGCATCAGCACAGTCTGATCAGGATCTGCACTGTTCACCATGTCGTCAATTAAACACCTGTCACGCTTCTAACAAGCAATATTAATTGTTATCAGGCTACAGGAGTGTGCTATGTGATCAGGATCTACATTGGTTACAAATGCCATAAGCCACATTTCTCCAGTCAATTTGTTTATGCCCCCAGTCTCGATAGAGCCAGGAGGCATTTAGAGTTTGGACTGTGTGACTGTCCGTGTATCCATGTTGTCCATCCATCCATAGGTCCAGTTCAGTTTCCAATCTGTCACAGGGAGCATTTGAGACACGCCATGTGATTTTGTACCTTCAGACATCTGCGTAATTTCATTAAATACGTTTACAAAATTTAAAATATTTTTCTCCAATCTGTCACAGGGAGCATTTGAGGCACGCCATGTGATTTTGTACCTTCGGACATCTGCGTAATTTCAATGAATACTTTTACAAAATTCAAAATATTTTTCATAAATAAAGTCGAAAGTTTACAAAATTTTCAGAGTACATGCGGAATATAATTCCGCATATACTCTGAAAATGTTGTCAACTTTTGACGCCATTTACGGAAAATATTGTAAATTTTGTAAACCGTAACGTATTTCATGAAATTACGCAGATGTCCGAAGGCACAAAATCACATGGCGTGTCTCATTTTTGTGCTGACAGGCCACGTTTTCTTGTTTTTCCTCAACTTTAACCTCCGACGGTGGGAAGCTTTATTAATGTCAGCGGTTTCTTCACATTTGTCTTGTTTCTCCGTTGTAGATGATTTTCATGCACGGATAAACATATTTTTTTTGTCAGAAACGTTGAAAATAAGAAAATACAGCGACTGACAAATTTTAATTCAGCATTGTACCGTTAACATTTTCCTCTGTAGGTTGTGCGAAGTCGGAACCAACTAATCTGTCAATCGTTCAAGCAGTTGAACACGTACTTCAACCGACGCACCAACACGAGTGGCCCGCCCCTGGCCGTCCACAGGGTCAAAGTCACGTTCACCGACGAGCCCGGGGAGGGCAGCGGGGTCGCCAGGAGCTTCTACACTGCCATCGCAAACGTAGGTTACCATAGTAACTACTACAGTTTACACTCGTTTACTCCAAGTCCAGGGACTGAGGAAAATACTTAACAAGAATTGATATGTAGGAAAACATTAACGTTGCCAAAATTGATAATTTTTAGCCTGTGAATTGTTTCTTCTCCGGAAATGACGTCAATTTAATCTCGCGAATGTCTAGAAGGAAATTTTTTAAATATCCCTCCAGAATCGCTGTAAATCACTGGGTAGCATGCAATATACACATATTGGACTAATTTTCGCAACAACCCGTTTGTCTATGTTTTCATTCAGTGTCCATTTTGTTTTGACATTTTCAGGCCGTTCTGTCTCAAGAGAAGTTACCATCCCTGGAAAGTGTGATGGTGGGAGGGAAAAGTCTCCAGTATAGTAAGTGATGTTGCCAGTATGTTTCTGCATGCTAAGTCTCTGGTGAAATGGAGGGTGGTTTTGTGACCGTCAGGTTAGAGCACTGGGGCCTGTTTCACTAAACTTTGTGTGACTAAAATGTTCGTAAGTCCAAATTTAGGATCGTCTGGAAATTTCAATTGATGAATTTACATTTATTGAGCATAGACTGCATATGCAACCTATGCTCAATAAATGTAAATCCAATAATTGTTTACAAGAAAACATTGTTATTATCATAATTTTGCATTAACAAATATTTTAGTCGTACAAAGTTTAGTGAAACGCATCCCTGGAATTCAATACCAGAGGTTGTGGGTTCAAACCTCGTCTTAGGCATAACAATACCACTCATATTTCCATCCCACTGGTCTTTCATATGAGATTTGAAACCTAGGTCCCATCCCAAATGACATTTATTTACCTGTTGCTTGGACATTAAACATGATCACTCTCATCTCAGTCGGGGATGGATTGTGGACGATGGGTTAGAACACCCGACTTCCAATCCGGAGGTTGTGGGTTCAAACCTCGCCTAGGGCATCAAAAATACTTTCATAGTATTTCCATCCCACTGGTCTGTCGGATGAGGCTTTAAACTGTGGTCCTGTCTTTATATGACCTTAGCTGTTGGTGGGACGTTAATCCCTTTCACTTTCACTTTTTCTCATCTCAGTCCACAAGTTAACAGATGTACTGATCACCTAACAGGTTTTCTGTTGCAGTCTCATATTATATCACGGTGTACATTATTTATAAAATTACACTACTATCTGTTTCATAAAACCTGCCCAACTTTTACAGCTTTTTAAACACCCTAAAACTATTCCCTAAACATTTTTTTTCCATAAAATAATTTTACGTAAAGCCATATTTTTATTTTTGGGAAATTCGGTCCTATAATGAAATAATACCCCGAAATTAAATGTACATGCCCACTCAGTAGGCATAAATAAGTGTATAATTGTGTCACTATTCCACCAGTTCTAAACCTTACGAGTGCCCGCTATACAGAAAAAATCATTTAGTAATATTTATTTTACTGATAGTGACTCGCGGTGGTATCAGGCTATTTTCATATGCAAATGAGGCATGCTATTTTTAGCTCACCTGAGCAAAGCTCATGTGAGCTATTGTTATAGCAAAGTGTCCGTCGTCCGTCGTCCGTCCGTCCGTCCTTGAACATTTTCAATCATCTTCTTCTCCCGAACTGCTGAGCCGATATTGGTTAAACTTCACAGGGATGATATATGGGTGATGCCATTTCAGATTTGTTAAAATGGAGGTCATCGACAATCCAAGATGGCCGCCATGGAAAAGTAGGTCAAATTCTTAAAAAATCTTCTTCTCACGAACCGCCAGGCCGATTTCGACGATACTTGGTATGAATGATCGATAGTTAGCGCTGTTTCAGATTTGTTCATATGGTGGCCCGTGGGTCAAAAATGGGCGTCGCCCGAGGGGTTAAATAGGGGTCAAATTTTATTTTTAACCGAATATAGTCATGTAATATATCAAATCGAAGGTATTGACGAGACAATCACTCTGGAACATTTTTGTCTAAATCATATGATTACGTCATCCAAGATGGCCACCGATAGTTCAAATGGTCATTCTTTTACTAAAGATTTCAAACGTCTTTTTCTTGTAAACTGCTTGTCCGATATTGGCCAAACTTAACTGTAATGGTCTGTGTTGAAGCCTGTTCATTTTTGTTAAAATTGAGGTCATCACCAAATCCAAGATGTCCGCCGTTGAGAAGTAGGTCAAATTCTTAAAAAATCTTCTTCTCACGAACCGCCAGGCCGATTTCGACGATACTGGGTATGAATGATCGATAGTTAGCGCTGTTTCAGATTTGTTCATATGGTGGCCCCTGGGTCAAAAATGGGCGTCACCCGAGGGGTCAAATAGGGGTAAATTTTATTTTTAGCCGAATATAGTCATATAATATATCAAATCGAAGGTATTGACGAGACGATCACTCTGGAGAATTTTTTGTCTAAATCAGATGATTACGTCATCCAAGATGGCCACTGATAGTTCAAAAGGTCATTCTTTTACTAAAGGTTTCAGACGTCTTTTTCTTGTGAACTGCTTGGCCGATATTGGCCAAACTTAACTGTAATGGTCTGTGGGTGAAGCCTGTTCATTTTTGTTAAAATGGAGGTCATCACCAAATCCAAGATGGCCGCCGTTGAGAAGTAGGTAAAAAATCTTCTTCTCACAAACCTCCAGGCCGATATCGACGAAACTTGGTAAGAATGATTGATAGTTACCGCTGTTTCAGATTTGTTCATATGGTGGCCCCTGGGTCAAAAATGGGTGTGGCCCGAGGGGTCAAATGGGGGTCAAATTTTATTTTTGACAGAATATGGCCATATAGTATATCGGATCGAATATATATAGTATATCGGATCGAATGTATCGACGAGACGATCACTCTACAGCATGTTTTGTCTAAATCAGATGATTTTGTCATCCAAGATGGCCACCGAAAGGTAAAAAAGTTGTTCTTTTACTAAAGATTTCAAACGTATTCTTCTTGTGAACTGCTTGGCCGATATTGGCCAAACTTAACTGTAATGGTCTGTGGGTGAAGCCTGTCCATTTTTGTTAAAATGGAGGTCATCACCAAATCCAAGATGTCCGCCGTTGAAAAGTAGGTCAAATTGTCCAAAAAATCTTCTTCTCACAAACCTCCAGGCTCATTTCGACGAAACTTGGTGTGAATGATTGATATTTAACGCTGTTTCAGATTTGTTCATATGGTGGCACCTGGGTCAAAAATGGGCCCCGTGTAGGCACCGGGGCGGGATCAACTGATCCTGAGAATAGTGCTGCAGTAGCCATTGCTTGTCGTAAAAGGCGACTAAACTGGCTTAACGATTGGGTTCATACTTTCCGGAACCCACTATACCGGATTTGGCCCATATGTACATTTTTGGCTTTCTTGTATGTGAGAGTTGAGTCGGGCTATGCCCCATATATAAAAGTAAGATTAGCGCTAATCCTATTATTTTTAGGGGATGGGATAAATGATGCTGGTGTGGCGAGGGCCTGGCACCAGATCAGGTTGTTCTAATTTCAGGACTGAATATATATTTTGATTGTAAATATTGAGTTCTGAAGTTGGGATTTACCCCCCTTGGACAGGTGGATACGGGACTCGACCCCGTTGACCCGTCTGCGTGTAGACTCCCTGAGGCTTGTACCTCTATGTCAGAAAAGCGGACGTTAAACCCTATTCACTCACTCACTCACTGGGTCAAAAATGGGCGTGGCCCGAGGGGTCAACTAGGGGTCAAAGTATATTTTTGACCGAATATGGTCATATAATATATCCAATCCAAGGTATCGACGAGACGATCACTCTGGAGCATGTTTTGCCAAAATCAGATGATTACGTCATCCAAGATGGCCACCGACAGGTCAAAAGGTTGTTCTTTTACTAAAGATTTCAAAGGACTTCTTCTTGTGAACTGCTTGGCCGATATTGACCAAACTTAACTGAAATGGTTTGTTGGTGAAGCCTGTTCATTTTTGTCAAAATGGAGGTCATCACCAAATACAAGATGTCCGCCGTTGAAAAGTAGGTCAAATTGTCAAAAAATCTTCTTCTCACAAACCGCCAGGCTGATTTCGACGAAACTTTGTATGAATGATCGATAGTTAACGCTGATTCAGATTTGTTCATATGGTGGCCTCTGGGTCAAAAATGGTCATGGCCCGAGGGGTCAAATGGGGGTCAAATTTCAAATTTTATTTTTGACCGAATATGGTCATTTTATATATCAAATCGAATTTATAGCAGTAAATCACATGCACATTCGCAATATATGTTAGATCAGAAGGTACCAACAAATTCTGTGGAACATTTGAAGTTGTAAGTGAAGAGTCTTTGTGAAATCAAGATGACCACTATGGAGGCTTTTAGGTGAGCGATACAGGCCCAATTGGGCCTCTTGTTTAATAATTTATACTAATTAAATGCGTCACTTGAAAAAATAATATTTTCGACATATAAAGTTTGATTATTCCACATTAAAAAATAAATACAGGGAATAAATAGTTATGTCCATTAACCTTTTAAGGAAACACGGTTATCGCCCCTGATATCAGTGTCGAAATTTATGTAAAAAAAATATAATGTATAATAATGCCCATCAATATGTGGGTTAATGGTGAATTAATGTTTATTTTGTCAGAAATTATGTCTCATCTAATGTCTCTGATATAAAGAACATTTGGTGCCTAATGAGTGGGCATGCACCTTTAAGAAGTGAATAGGACTCGTATATTAAAATGTCACATGTATTAATTTTTTCGACATTTTTCTAGTGCTTCAGTTACACTGGCTTACAGGACAGCGAAATCTACCTTCACACACGATATTTTCAAACTTCCTGTAGAGACTAAATACAGAAAAGAGGTCTTATTACTTAACTTGTGTCTTATAGATTGACATGAAAATGCAATATATTTAGTAGCATTTTTCTAACACATACAGTGTTTACTATGAAACTGTGAAAATAACCCGTCGATTTTCCCATTACTCTGGAACACCATGTACACATCATTTCCCGCGTAATTATACAGCCACTTCCGTATTTCCAACTTCAGATTACTAAGTGTTTAATCCTCGCCTTAGGCATAAAAAATACTTTCAATGTATTTCTATCCCACTGGCCTTTCGGATGAGACCTGAAACAGATGTCCCGTGCCTAAAATAAATGACTAGCTGTTTCTGGGACGTTAAGCCCATTCACTTTCGCTTCTTCTCGAAAGTATATGTTGTTACCACTCGTCTGAACCGTCTCGATGAGACGGTTCAGATGAGTGGTAACAATATATACATTTATGGAGAGGTATACAACATTTGTTCAATGTTAAGTATTGTATCCATGACTGTCCCCAGACCTGATACAGCGTCTACGTACACGAGAACGTGACAGGGAACGCGAGAGGGAGCGATCGTCAGCGCCTCGGCAACGTAACCGTGACCGCAGTAGTCGGCAGTCACTGTCGTACGAGGCGCCGCCTTTCTACATGCCCAGCGACATCTCCGCCAGCAACACCAGCAATCCCGAGCCTCCGGTGAACCAGAGTAACGACGGTCTCTCGCAGTATCGCGGCCCGTTTGGCGAGAGGTTGTTTCCACGCGTCCGCGCCCTGCAGCCCGTAAGTGACTTGTACCAAATGTAGAATAACAGAAAAGAGTAACTTTATATGCATGGGCAATAAACATGTTTCTGGATAAATCTGAATTGGAATATACTGTTTATATAGGATTTGACCAAGAAGCCCAGAGATATTTATATAAGTGACTTTTTGCAAATGCTTTAAAGTGGCATATCAAGATTTTTTTGAAAAAATAATATAAAAAATAAAAATGTTTTTTCATCATGGCTTTGTGTAAAGTGGTTTAATTGAAGATATATGACGGTACTAGGACTGCTGGGTTGTTTCAATTCTTACCGATATCGGTACATAAGTATCAGATTTTCCATCTTTTTGAACGCGTCGAGGTAAGAAATCCGATTATATACATGTATGTACCTTCGCTTCTTCTATGAAATGTTCTGTAGTACAGAAAAATTCAGTTGACTGACTAACGTTTTATGAATGCACGAGGCAAAGACAAACCCGCGTGAAACTCAATTCTGAAGCTTTATTGCAAGATAGCACACTTCTATATATTCACTAGAAACACTGTAATACTTTAACACCCAGTGTACATGATAAGTTACAATAACCAAATGTGATAACTGAATTAATCAACGATGCTATGTCTAGTGAAAACCAGTTTGTTACGTGACTACTAATCGCCATCATATGCAGGACATATGAATGCTATATTGAGGAAAACTTTTTTTTATCTTTTATACTTACTATTGCCAGATCATTCATAGGGACATATATGTCAGAAAACCGATACAAATCTGCCATTAAATGCTCTTTTACTAATTGTTTTGCTCACTTTTTATCTACCTCGGAGACCCAGTGCCTTTAACCCTTACAATGCTGAATTAAATTGTGTCGTCTGCTGAATATTTCTTATTTTCCATTTTTCTCATCAAAAACATGGTTTGGCAGCACTTTAGAATCATTTCCATTGGAAATGATTCTAAAATGCTGCCAAACCATGTTTTTATTGAGAGAAAAGACAAAATATGAATTAACAGCAGACGACTATTTTCGGTTCCCGCATTCTAAGGGTTAAGGAAAACGCAATATTTCATACCCCTGCATGTGAATAAAGTTACCAGTGGCAATAACACACATTCCCATTGATTCCTGCAGGCTCTGGCGCCGAAGATCACCGGAATGTTGCTGGAGTTGTCTCCCGCTCAGCAGCTCGTCATGTTGACGTCCGAGGAAACGTTGCGTCAGCGAGTCGACGAGGCTGTCGATATCATCATGTCACATAACAGGTCAGTCACAATACATATGTGGCTGTGACTGGAGATATGGGGTTTATGGGATTTGTGACGAGTGTAGCTCCTGATCAAATAGCACATGCCTATAGCCTGATAATGATCTATAGTGCTTGTTAGAAATATCTAATGGAACGGCGAACTGCACTGATCCTGATGATACTTTGCGGATACACAGGCTGATGTGGATCTACACTTGTCACAAAACCAATAATTTTTTTCTTTCTTTTTTTTGTCGCGCCCGGTTGCGGACAGTACAATATAGTTGGCACATTGTCATACTGTCAAAGCCTCGGCGGGCGCGACATGCGGGCCACGGCCATCTAGTATTATTATCATGGCTGCCAACGAGGAGATTAGCTTGGTGATAATGATGCTCTTGTTATTGTAATTTTAGTGCGGATTATATATTATCACATCCCAAAAATGAAAAGAAAAAACCCTGGTCTACCGAATCCTTTCACACAAGGAGCCACCTGCGGAGCTGAATACAGACGCCCTACTCAATCTATATTTAAACATATTTATTTAAACATATTTAGACATATTTAAAACTAGGATCACCTGGCTCAATTATTTGTCTTCCTTGTGTAATCCTGACATTGCTGAATTTATTTTGTCGTCTGCTGTTTTTCAACTTTCATTTCCCCTTACATTATATTAACCCATACAACACCACAGGTAGGGAGTTTTCCCCAATTTACGGTTTGTCTTCTGACCCAATGTTAAATTTGGCCGTTTTCAAAATCGATTTTTTTATAAATATTGGACGATTTAGTTAAAAAAAACATACACGCACATTGTGTAATGTATATTTTATAACTTACGATGTTTATTTTTTATATATGTAACATGTGGGTGACTTTTAATCGATAAATTCTAATCACTTGCGCGTTCACTTTTTATTTTTGGGCACCGCCATTTTGAAAAATCACGTGATAGGTGGTGTGGCTAAATTTCGATAACGCGATCATTTCTTGATGGATATTTAATTTGGGCATGTCAACGGAAAGAAAAAAGCACCCTCTACACGATTCTGATGTCTGCTGTTGAAATTTCTGAGAGGAAAATCGTGTTTGTGGTGCTAGAAAGAGGTAAATATTTGAACAGTGATTTTTATAGGAACCTCTGGATTCGACATCCTAGGACATCGACAGTTTCTTTAACAATCATTAATGTGCCCAAAAAACACTGTACTGAACCGTTTGGCTTGTGCACACTCGGTGGCAAACTTTTTTAGTAACCTCATATCAAACTGGAAGTTCGGAACACGAGCCGTGTCATGGGTTTTCGCGACCATTTTATTTTCACTTCCACATCGAAAAAGCCAGCATTACAGTTGAACTGGCCATTTTTGGTGTAAAATTATAGTGCAAAATTGTTGTTTAATGATGCCTCTGTGTATTTGTGGGTCCTTGTAGATTCACTTTGAATATATGTTCAACAATTCAATAAAAAAAAAAAATTCAACTCCAAATAACATTGTTATTATCAATCAAATTGAGCTGAAGCCTGAATCATTATTATTGAGTATTGTGTATTTAGCGATCTTTTTTTTTGAGACACTAGACTGTCAATCCTCCCTACCCAAGCGCCCCCGCCCCCCTCACCACAGCCCCACCTCTTTCTGTTGGCTCTGAGGCCTATCCAGGGGGCAGCCAGGCGATAAATCAGCAACTTACATTTCTTCCTCCACCCTCACCCACCATGCATTCTTTTTTAAAAACCAACCTGACCTCTGCAGGGAGCAGCCTGGGGAGCTGAATGCAGAGGCCTTACTCGACCTGGATATATTTAACCTATCCTCCGCGGCCAGCTCCGACAAGAAGAAGAAGGTGGCGCCAGTTGCCGAGCGCAGCGTTGACGATGACGACGAGCTAGACGACAAGGCACCACTCTTCTGGCAGCCCGGCAAACGTGGCTTCTACTCGCCCCGCCCCGGCAAGGGGTCGCCCGAGAGGCTGAACGCCTTTAGAAATGTCGGAAGGTAGGTGTGGCTTTATTGGAATTTAATTAATTTATTATACTGGTTCTGGCAGTCGAACAAACACGGATTCTACGCCATCCACCCTGGCAAGGATTCGGCCAAGTGGCTAAACTCATTTAGAAATGTCCGTTGATAGATCACACGTGGGTCAGTTGACATTTAGACCCTTTGAAACTTACAAACCATAAACAACCATGTGCAAATACTGTAGTTTATTTCAAACTGGAGGATGCAAAGAGTAAATTTAATGGTGGGATTCATCCTTACTGGGATCCTGATATCTCCGTTTGTGGCCCTCGGGTACATTTTTGCCTTTCTTGCTACTTGAGAGTAGGGCTAAGTGACTCTGGTGTGGTGAGGACCTGGTACCAGGTCGGGTTATTCTTTATTCTGTAAATATTCAGTTCTGATCTTTGGATCCCCCTCCCCCATTTGTACAGGTGAAATATGAGATTTTTCCCCATTAACACGGCCTAAAATGACCTTAGCTGTTGACAAGCTGTTAAACACCATGAAAGAAATAAATATTTTATTTCAGAATCATCGGCCTCTGCCTGCTACAGAACGAGATGTGTCCGCTGTTTTTCAATCGGCACGTGCTGAAACACCTGCTGGGGCGGAAGGTGAGCTGGCACGACCTCGCGTTCTTCGACCCTGTGATGTACGAGAGCCTGCGACAACTCGTGCTCGACGCCGAGACCAAAGATGCCTCCCTCATGTTTACAGCGCTCGACATGAACTTCTGTGTGGAACTATGCACCGAGGAGGTATGTCCGAAGCAATTACTGTGAAACCTCTCTAAACCGGACACCCTGGGAAATCCCCAGGGTGTCCTGTTTAGAGAAGTTCCACTGAAATGATGTTTACCACCCATGTCAGGTTTTTACTGTGTGGAGGTAATGCTTTAAAGGAGCTGCTTGACAATTCAAGAAATATGAAAGTAGACAAATGTTGCTCATGGACCCCTTACAGATTTTGATTGCTTCATAGCTGAAAGTCGAAACCCCTTGTCCAAAATGCTGGTGACGCCCAGGCCACAATTAATAGAATGTTTGTTTCCCATCTCCCGACCCTGCATTTTCAAGTTGGGTAGGTAGGTATGAATTGTTTTTTAGCCAGGTTTTTTGAAAAAAAATCCAGGCTATTGGATTGGCGACAGCCGGGCGGGCGGCGGGCGGGCGGGCGGGCGGCGTCCACAATCAATGTTAAGTTTTCGTGTTTGAGTCCATTTCTTTGTTACTGTACCACCTAAGACCACCAAACTTTCACAGCTTCATAATCAAGGGGTGCCCACCACATATCACTATCCAACATGTTACTTTTTTTTTAACTTGACCCATTTTTTCCGCGTAGTCGACTTAGCCATTTTCAATGTTAAGTTTTCGCGTTTACAATGTTAAGTTTTCGTGTTTAAGTCCATTTCTTTGGTACTGTACCACCTAGGACCACCAAACTTTCACAGCTTCATAACCAAGGGGGGCCTACCACATACAACTATCCAACATGTGACCATTTTTTACCTTCACCTATTATTTCTACGTAATTGACTTAGCCATTTTCAACGTTAACTTTTTAACGTACGTCTGGTTAGTTTTTTGGTTAAAGCTTTTTCGTTATACTATATCTCTGCAACTGCTTCGCCCATTACCTTGAAACTTCACATGGGTGTTTATCATCATCCATATTTTCATTCTAACCCCCAACCATGCGGCCCCTGTGCCCAATGTCAAGGTCAAATTACTTTGAATTGTTTTGTTAAAGTTTTTTCGTTTACTATATCTCTGCAACTGCTTCACCCATTACTTTGATACTTCACATGGGTGTTTATCATCATTGTTGCACCCGCTTGCGGAAAGCGCGATATCGTCGGCATTTTGACATACGTCCTTCCGTCCGTACGTCCGTGTCCGGTTAAAGTTTTTTCGTTATAGTTTTTCCATCTACTATATCTATTTTTTTAATGTCCATGCCTTGCCCCAAGGCGCGACATGCAGGCCACGGCCATCTAGTCTACAAAAAGTGGGTATAATTATGTTATCCAAGTGTCTATGCTTGGAAAAAACCTGGCCTTCGTGGCTTTGCCTCGTTTCTTGTTTTATCTCTGATCATGCTAGTCGTAGGCTAAAACGCTGACCGTGGGTAGACACTGGGACAAACCGCAAATTTGGCAATACATTTATTTAGTCGGGCCGACTTTAGCGGGTCGGTCGGGCGATATGAACAGCCACCAATTGTATTATGGCTGTATGTATCACTATTGTTTATCCTGTATTGCAGGGTGGGGAGCAGGTTGAGTTGATCCCAGGGGGCACAGATACAGAGGTGACGGCACAGAACGTGCACGACTATGTACGCAGATACGCCGAGTACAGGATGAGTCGAATCGCCGAGAAGGCACTCAAGGTGGGCATCTGCAGTATCATACATAATTAGTATTAACTAATCAATTAATCAATCAAGTCACTCGCCAAGTTGGGATGGATTGTGGCCTAGGGGTTAGAACACCTGACTTTCAATCCGGAGGTTGTGGGTTCAAACCTCGCCTACGGCTTCAAAAATACTTTCCTAATATTTATATAGTCACAGATGAGACTTATAACCAATGTCCCGTCCCTAAATGACCTTAGTTGTTGCTGAGAACCCATTCACTTTCATAAATAATTCATATTAACTAAGTAATTAGTAAAGTCACTCGCCAAGTTTTCTATTACCGAAAATGTGGCTGTGATTGGAAAAATGGGTTTTGTTACCTGTGTAGATCCAGATCAGCATGTGCATCCACAGTCTTAACATGATCTGCACTGTTCGCCATTCCATCAACGAAAAACACCCGTCCTGCTTCTGACAAGGAATATAGATAGTTATCGGGCTACATGAGGGTGCTATTTGATGAGGAGCTACACTGGTTACAAATCCCATGAGCCCCATTTCTATAGTGACAGCGACAAGGGTTTGACTGCAGGGGCCCATCTCACTAAACTTTGTTCGACTAAAATGTTCGTAAGTGCAAATTTCGGATCATCTGGAAATTCCAATTGATGAATTTACATTTATTGAGCATAGGCTGCATATATATATATGCAGCCTATGCTCAATAAATGTAAATCCAATAATTGTTTTCAAGAAAACATTGTTAATGTGAAATTTACTGACTATCATAATTTAACACTTACAAACATTTTAGTCGTACAAAGTTTAGTGAAACGGCACCGTGTTCTCTGTTACAGAAAATGAGGATGGGTGTGTTTGACGTGATACCGTCCAATTGCCTGGAGGGTCTGACTGCGGAGGATCTACGGCTACTCCTGAATGGCGTGGGCAGTATAGACGTACAGACCCTCATCAGCTACACGTCGTTCAACGATGAGAGTGGTCAGTATTCATTGGCGTTGTCGCTGGAATGGTGTGCCACCCTGTTAACTCATTCATTTGTCTGTATATGTCTTTATATGCAGATTAGTGAAGGGGTTAATAGCATGACACATCCTGGATATTTTGTACCTTAGAAGACCTGTGATTTTTTAAGATTGCTTTTTTTTACAGAAGCTGCAATATTTTCCATAAATTGCTTCAAAAGTTGACAAAAATGTCCAGCGCAAATGTGTAATAGAATTCCCAGTTGATGCCAATACTAGCAAACAGGTTTTATATAGACATATACAAATTAGAAACGATATGTGGCGTTTTAAATAATAAATCTTCAATTTACATGACCGTTAGTGTGGGACAATACAATATATGAGACACATTATGTAAGGTAGATGCAGGGTGTCGATGGTGGAGTGATTCCACTGTACAGGCATCTCATGTTTTCCATTTGTGTTGCAGGGGAGAATAACGACAAGGTACAGAGGTTTAAGCGCTGGTTCTGGTCAGTTGTGGAGAAGATGACCAATCACGAACGCCAAGATCTGGTGAGTCACCCTGTCTACTGTTTTATTCTTCTTTTTGCTAGTTTGTATAAATTTTGCTTGAGTGCGATATAGTCGACACTTTTGACGTGCTTCCGGCATTTGCTTTAAAGTTTTTAAGTACCAAATATCTGCACAGCCCAAAATCCAATTGATTTGAACTTCACATACCTCTTTATCATCATCCATATTTTCATTCTATAGCCCACCCATGCTGCCCCCATGCCCAAAGTCAAATTACTTTGAATTTTACTTTATTGGAAGTGAAATGAATGGGATTTAACGTCCCAACAACAGTTAAGGTCATATAGAGACAGGACCATAGTTTAAAGTCTCGTCCACCAGTGGTATGGAAATACTATGAAAGTATTTTTCATGTCCTAAGGTAGGGTTTGAACTGACAACCTTCAGTAGTGAAGTCCTGTATTCTACCCCTGAGCCTGAGCCACAGCCCATCCCTAAATTTACTTTCTTTAAACTTTTTTTGTACAATCTGCATTAAAGTTTTTATGTACCTAATGTCTCAACATACCTAAATCCAATTGACTCAAAACTTCACATACCCAGAGATGCCAACCATTGCAATTTGGGCGTAATGATTACTATGTCAGTATGGCCACTACGCTATTATGCCTCCTCCAGAATTACTGATTTTGTAAATTTGTCAAAATAAAAGTGTCTGAATGTGAAATTACGATATAAAAACCAATTTGGATTGAAGTAGATCTTTCATGACTCGGTGACAGTATTTGGGTATTTTTTTGCGAAACTTTAAAGGTAAAAGTTTTTTTTGCAATGTAATGGGTTTTCATGGGTGGCAATTTCTTTCTGCCCAACGTTTTGGATGCACAGAAATGCAGTTTGCTATGTATACATAAAGTACATGTACAACAGCACACGTTGTTTGCCTTTGCATTTAAGCTGAATTTATTTAGTGCACTATAGGCTTCATATTCATAATTTATATCACCTCATGCTCTTGAAATAGAGTATGTGTATATGCAATTTGTTTATGAATTTGGAAGTTTTTTCATTTGGAAGTGAGGGTGGGTGCGAGGGATATGCCTTGGAACTCCCTAGCCAACCGGCGGCCTGTTTCGTTAGGCCATGTGTCCATGTCAGCCGCGCGCAATCATTAAATTACTCTTTGGCTTTGTCCAATGTTGGCATCTCTGCATACCTCAACACTGCCGTTAATATGACCTTGACCTTTTGACCTTCATAAATGTGCTTGTGAATACTTATCACTTTGGTTAATTAACTTTGCCATAGTTTCTCCAATCTGCCACCCGGGGGCATTCGTGTGCCGACAGGCCACATTTCTTGTTTATTTTCCAGTGGCTGGCCTTTATTCACAGATTTAACAGTATATTGCTTGTTAGAAGCATGACAAGTGTTTCATCGGTTGAATCGCGAACAGTGCAGATCCTGATCAGAATGTGCAGATGCACAGGCTGATCTGGATCTACCCTGGTCGCAAAACCCATAAGCCCCATTTCTCCAGTCACCGGGACATTTCCATCTACGCACCATTACAGAAGCCCCCTTATTACACTTCACTCTCTCAGGGATGGCTCAGGGGTAGAATACAGAATACTTCAATGGTGAAGGTTGTGAGTTCACAACCTACCATAGGGCATGAAAAATACTTTCATAGTACATGTATTTCCATCTCACTGGTCTGTCGGATGAGTCTTTAAAATTGTGGTCCCGTCCCTATATGCCCTTACCTGTTTCTGGAACGTTAAACCCCATTCATTTCATTTCACCGACCCCTTCATCATATGTGGCTGTGACTGGAGAAATGGGGATTGTGGGTTTTGTGACCAGTGTAGATCCAGATCGGCCTGTGCGTCCACAGTCTGATCAGTATCTGCATTGTTCGCCATTCCATAAATGATACACGCGCCATGTTTCTATTAAGAAGCAATATACATAGTATGTAGATTGCTATCATGCTACAGGAGTGTGCTATTTGATTAGGATCTACACTGGTTACAAAATCCATAAGCCCCATTTCTCCAGTCACAGCCACATATGTTATATACCCCCTTTCTCAGCCAGCCCATTTTTGTCAGACGATGGCATGCCTTACATCTGCCCACCATTCCAGGTGTATTTCTGGACATCGAGCCCTGCCCTGCCGGCCAGTGAGGAGGGCTTCCAGCCGATGCCCAGTATCACGATCCGCCCGGCGGACGACGACCACCTGCCCACGGCCAACACATGTATATCGCGCCTCTATATACCGCTCTACACCACCAAACTCATCCTGAAGACTAAACTACTGCTGGCTATTAAGACCAAGGCGTTTGGATTTGTCTAGAAGTCCAAGACATTTGGATTTGTCTAGAAGTCCAAGGCGTTTGTCTCGAAGTCCAAGGCGTTTGGATTTGTCTAGAATACCAAGGCGTTTGGATTTGTCTTGCGGCACCAAACTGATCCTGAAAACTAAACTCAAAGACCAAGGCGTTTGGATTTGTTTAGTGGCACCAAGCTCATTCTTCGGACTAAACTCCTGCTAGCTATTAAGATCAAGGCATTTGGATTTATCTAGTGGTACCTAGCTCATCCATCCTGAAAACTAAACTCCTGCTGGTGATTAAGGCGAAGGCGTTTGGATTTATCTAGTGGTACCTAGCTCATACTGAACATTAAACTCTCCTAGCTAGTAATACCAAGGCGTTTGTATTTGTCTAGCACAAGTTTTGCTGCATCAAGATCAACCTGAAAATGGATCTCATGCCAGCTGTTAAGGACAAGCTGTTTGGATTTGTCTAGCACAAGTTTTACTTGTCTCAGATTGTTGTTCTGAACAATTTTAGGGTAACAAGTTTGTTTAATCATTTCACCGCTACACATCTGATGTGAGAAGTTGTATTTTTTTAACCGTAACTTAGAAATTTTACTTGTAAACCAGTCATTTCAGAAAAGATGTATTATATAAACCTAGATATTATGTAAATCACTTGCTACCGATACTGATGAGATTGTTCCATTTATCCGAAAAGGTACATTGTATAAACCTAAGGTTATGAAAATAGCTTACTACTGATGTGTTTAGACGGCTCCATTTATCAGAAAACGAATAAATTGTATTTCATTTATAAAAGAAAACATGAAAAATACTTACAAACACTGTAGATCCAGACGAGACGGCTCATTATGAGCTGTCTCGTCCGGATCTACAGTGTTTGCATACAGGTTCATGTGGGTTTGAAATTGTTAATTCCAACTGGAATCATGTGCTTTGAATAATCATTTGAATTACCGTTGAACTTGTTTGACCACTTTCCAGTGTCCCGAATGACTTTTCCATGAAACTACAAATACCGATAATGCATTTAACGTCCCCCAGTCCTTGGTTATACTATAGACTGGTGTGGTGGTTGGTTGGGAGCATGTGATGGGTAATTTAACGATCGGGATTCACCCTCGAGTATGTCTTTGGCATTCTTGTATGTGAGAGTTGAATTTGGTTATAGCCCTTATATGAGTAATGTGATTATTCCTAATCCAATTACTTTTAGGGTAAGAGGCCAAGTGACTTTGGTATGGTATGGACCTGGCATCATGTCGGGTTATTCTAATTTCGGGGCTGAATATATTTTTTCTCGATGTAAATATTCTGTTCTAATTTTGGGATTTTGCCCTCAATACATCAGGTTAAATACGGGATCGAACCCGCAGGCCCGACCTTAAATGACCTTAGCTATTGCTAGGCCATTAAACACCAATAAATAAATCAATCAATCCATCAATCCAGTGTCCCGAATGACTTTTCCATGAAACTACAAATACCGATAATGCATTTAACGTCCCCCAGTCCTTGGTTATACTATAGACTGGTGTGGTGGTTGGTTGGGAGCATGTGATGGGTAATTTAACGATCGGGATTCATCCTAACCGGAATCCCGACTGGAGACCTGGTTTGACCCTCGAGTATGTCTTTGGCATTCTTGTATGTGAGAGTTGAATCTGGTTATAGCCCTTATATGAGTAATGTCATTATTCCTAATCCTATTACTTTTAGGGTAAGAGGCCAAGTGACTTTGGTATGGTATGGACCTGGCATCATCTCCGGTTATTCTAATTTCGGGGCTGAATATATTTTTTCTCGATGTAAATATTCTGTTCTAATTTTGGGATTTTCCCCTCAATACAGCAGGTTAAATACGGGATCGAACCCGCAGACCCGACCTTAAATGACCTTAGCTATTGCTAGGCCGTTAAACACCAATAAATAAATAAATCAATCAATCCAGTGTCCAGACTGCCTTGTCCGTGAAACTACAAATACCGACAATGCAATCACCCAGTCTATGATTATACTATATACTCGTCTTGTTACAAAATTACCGAATTTGAAAAATTACCTCCCTTAGAACTACTTCCAGGGCATTATTGACTTTAGAATCAGCTGAGTTGTCAGTTTGACGTCACATTGCTTTGTGCTTTCTGAAAATCAACAAGGAAAAACCATATAGCAACATAAGTTCAAACCGACAAATTCAGCCAATACTAATGTCTAAGATGCCAGCTTAGTTTCACATTTTTGTTTTCAGTGTAAAGCAATGTGACATAGAAACGGAAAAATATGCCACTTTTATTGACACATACATGTATGCCCAAAAATGTTGTTCTGAAGGAAGATGCAGGAATTCCGCTGGCGATCGCCACTTTCGCAATTGGCGATAAAAATAAACAATTGGCGATAAAAAATTACAATTTTCGAAAAAAAAAATAATTATTTATTTTTTGAAAATTGTAATTTTTTATCGCCAATTGTTTTATTTTTTATTTTCCCCAGCGGAATCCCTGTAGATGCGCATGATTTTCCATGCTTGATAACAAATTTTAAAACTGGTTTATTGATACATGCCCATCAGATGAAGACCATAATGTGGATAAGGGATCTCCAGGATCTCCAAGGTTGAAGGTTCGAGTCTACACTTTTGTCTGATCTGTAGCCGATTTCATCAAAATTGCAAAGTATACTTATCTAGGAAAGTATACTTTGAGGGAGAAATCATTTATTTTTCCCAAAATCCATTATTTCATACAGAACTAACCACTGCATATATTTGATGATTAAAAGTATGCAGAATTATTATACTTAATTTATTACATTATCACAGCCAAAATGGATGTGATAATGTAATAAATTCAGTATAATAAAAATTAATAAATTTATCCTTAAATTGAAAATTTCTCCCTCAAAGTATACATTACTAGATAAGTATTCTTTTCAATGTTGGTGAAATAGGCTGCTGGCCAATTAGTTAAATTCATAGTTGAAATTGCCTACCTGCCCGAAATAGAGAATAGGTACTGGGAACAGGGGTGGGACTTTTCAAGTCGACATTTGAACGTTTGAACTTGGGAAGCACACTTTTACAAATGTGTGGTTGCAAACATATGTTTGTTCAGCCATTTTCAGGATTTGGCATTTGGAACTGTGGAAGTATTGTTGTTCAAAGATTAGATTGTCTCGTAAACTGGCTGGCCCTTAAATTTGGGTGAAACAATAGCTACCGTATACTTTTATACTGATCATTTTAAATTTCATGTACTGGTCGTCCAATCTGAATTGTTAACCCGGTCTAGGCTGGATACAATTACAGTGGTATGAAACTTTGAGCATTTCTTTCGCTATACTTTTTATTTCTTCTCGATAGAGCGTAATGGGCTGTGGACAAGGGGATATATCATTGGACAATATCGTAGGTTGTGAGTACAATCCTCGCCATAGGGGTGAAAAATACTTACATAGTACTTTCACCTCACTGCTTTGTCGGATGAAACTTTAAACTGTGTTCCCCCGTCTCTTGCTGAGACGTTAAACCCATTCACTTTCACTTTTCTTCTCGTAATGTATATGTTGTTACCACCCATCTGAACAACCGTCTTCACGGTTGTTCAGATGGGTGGTAACAATATATATTTTTATGGAGATGTATACAACATGATCAGGTGTTTTCAATGTTAAGTATTGTATCAGTGGGTTAAGTGCATTTTAGTCTGGATTATCATATGTAGATGTGATGGCTAATCTGGCACGCTTAGTTTATGTCCACATTTATGTGTTCACGTTTTCATAATAGTCGTACCAAAATAATATTGGAGTGTGAGGTTATTAGAAATGTTAGGTGACATCATTTTGGTGTGTTCTCCTACTGCAGTTTTTTCCTCACCCACGTAATAGCGGAGAGTGAGACACAATTCAGGCGTAATCGGCAATGACGCGTGTTGACGATTTTGGACGTACGCTATGTCCAAATGTTGAATATCTCCTGATCCGTTAGATCATTACCAAACTTCAATAGTTTCCTCACATTCTTGGCTGTCCACCCATTTTCATTCAGGTGACCTTGATCTTGACATTAGTGACCTTGACTTTCCTGGGTGAAACGCTCACCAGCGATCACCTTATGTTTTTGTGCCCAACTATGATCGCAGGGATGGGGGAGCATTTAGTATTACCTGTCACAAGCTTTTCACTATTCTAAACTAGAAGTGGGTGGTTGGTCGGGCGAATGTGACGGCGTAAATTAACTGTAGGGGTTCCTCCTTATAGGAATCACAATTTGCCTGGTTTGGCCCTCGGGTACGTTTTGATCTTTGGCTCAGGTACGTTTTTATCTTTGGCTCTTTTGTTACCTGGGAGTTGAATTGGGTTATTGCCCATTATAAAAGTAGTAAGATTATTACTGATCCTACTGCTTTTGGGAGGGTGCCAAGTGATTCTGGTGTGGCGAGGATCTGGCATCAGATCAGGATTATTCTGATTTCAGGGCTGAATATATTTTTTATTGTAAATATTCTGTTCTGATTTTGGGATTTTCCCCCCATTTGTACTAAACCCATTGACCCGGCCTTAAATGACATTAGCTGTTGATAGGCTGTTAAACCCCAACAAACAAACAAACAAACAAACTAGAAATGAGAAACTACTGCAAATAATGAAAATTCTAATGGAAATGATTTGAAAGTGCTGTCAAACCATTGGTTGAGAAAGTAGACAACGTAATTGTCTGTGAGAAATGGGGCTTATCGGTTTTGCGACCAGTGTAGATCCAGATCAGCCTGTGCATCTGCACAGTCTGATCAGGATCTGCACTTTCGCCATTCCATCGATGAAAAGCTCGTAATGCTTCTAACAAGCAGTTCTGATCATTATCAGGCTACAGGAGTGTGATGTTTGATTAGGAGCTGTACTGGTCACTAAACCCATAAGGCCCATGTCTCTAGTCACAATCACATATGAGACACGCCATCTGATTTTGACCTTCAGACATCTGCGTTATTTCATGAAATACATTTACAAAATTTACAATATTTTTCATATAAAGTCGGCAAAATTTTCCGAGTACAAAATCGCATGGCGTGTCTCAAATGATCCCTTGTGGCAGATTGGAGAAAAATATTGTAAATTTTGTAAAGCAAATTTAATGAAATTATGCAGATGTCCGAAGGTCAAAATCGCATGGCGTGTCTCAAATGCTTCCTGTGGCAGATTGGAGAAAAATATTGTAAATTTTGTAAACGTATTTCATGAAATTACACAGATGTCCGAAGGTCAAAATCACATGGCGTGTCTCATATAAAGCGATAACAAACGAAAATAAACATTTACTTCATTCTACGGGCTAATGTCGGTTGTTTCTATTGTTATTGTATACCTCGCATCTCCAATTATGTTTTGGCATTGTCTTGTCCATGATTATCCATAGGCTGCTAGCTGAGAAAAGGTGTCTTAAAGAACTTGCAACATTTTGCACAGTCGGAATAGGATCTAATTTTGTCGAGGATTCCATGGCTACCTTCATTGACTGATTCAGAATGGCAAACAGCGTAGGCCCAGATCAGCCTGCGCAGATGCGCAGGCTGATCTGGTCCTGAGCTGGTTGCAAAATTCTTAAGGTCCCTTTTCTTAGCTAACTGCCATAGTACATGTATAGTTATGTGTGTGTGTTTATAAATACACAATCAACTTGTGAAAAGGTATTAATGTCGACTTATGGGGAAACGGCCAAGCATTTCGGGAAATGGGCCCTTTACAACCAATTTGGTTGGTCTTTCGGATGACATTTGAAACTGAGGTCCCGTCTCTACGTGACCTTAGCTGTTGCTGGGACGTTCGACCCACTCACTTTCACTGTCAGCCATTTTGTGAATAATTGTGCATATCACAAACTAAATTGGAACTTTCTCTTGATATTATATCACATTTTCCTTTCAAATAGATAATGTTGTGATTTGATACTTTTCAGTTGTTTTTTTTAGCTCACCTAAGCCAAATACTCAATCAAGTGAGCTATTGTTACCCTTTTTTTTTTTTCAATACTTTTTATGTTACCCAATTTTTTTTCCCAATACCTTCTTCTTTGTCTGTCCAAGATTGCTTTAAAGTGTTTGACTTCCATCAATCAGATTGGCATTCTGTAGAAATGTGTGTTAAAGGTACATGCCCACTCAGTAGGCACAACATGTTCTTTATATCAGATACATCATCTGAGACATTTTATGGCAAAATAAACATTCGTTCACCATTACCTCTGACACGTATTGATTGGAATTATTATACATTTTATATCAGACGTAAATTTCCACACTGGCAGACTGCTATCAGTGGCGATAATCGTGTTTCCTTAAAATGTTAACAGACATTATTATTTATTCTCTTTATTTATTTTTTGATGTCGAATGATCATACTTTATAATAGTCAAAAACATTATTTTTTCTGGTGACGCATTTAATTAGTATAAATAATTAAACAAATATCATGCCTCATTTGCATATGAAAATAGCCTGATACCACCGCGCGTCACTATCAGTAAAATAAATATTACTAAATTATTATATCTGTATAGCGGGCACTCGTAATGTTTAGAACTGGTGGGATAATGACACAATTATACACTTATTTAATTCCTATAAAGAACATTTTGTACTGGACTCCCTGAGGCTTGTACCTCTATGTCAGAAAAGCGGACGTTAAACCCTATTCACTCACTCACTCATTGTACCTACTGAGTGGGCATGTACCTTTAACGTTTTGTGGGTACATCCATCCGTGTTGCTGATTTCTGGTTTATCCAGTTCGAAAAGAAAAATGGGCCCCTATCATTAAAGAAGAGGCAGGAATTTTTACCCTGGAGACATGGTGGCCGAATCCTGCAGACTGACACCAATGACAGGCGATCAAGAATTACAGGGTGCTAAAACTGATCCACAGTGACAAGAATGATCCATGATTTAAATTTAAATGGGGCGTGGATTTTGAACAAAGCAATTTAAAGTGGACTTTGTGCTATGGAGGGGATTGTGTAGTTGTGGTAAATGTACCTGCAAACCACACAGGGCTGAATATATAGTTTTTTTACTGTAAATATTCTGTGCTGATTTTGGGATTTTCCCCCCATTTGTACATGTACTTGAACATGTACATGTACTTGTACAGGTAATATATGGGATTTAGTACTAAACCCATTGACCCGGCCTTCAATGACCTTAGCTGTTGATAGGCCGTTAAACCCCAACAAACAAACAAACAAACAAAACCTGCAAACCACTCTCATATGATCCTGTAGCCACGGACGATACGCGAGTGTTTTGCAGAGGTGTCTCCGAGAAACTTTTGAAAGTCGGACTGTTAACATTTTCAACACTGCAGAGCACTACAGCAGTATTTGCAAATAGTGTAGATCCAGAAGAGCTGGGTCGCAGCGAGCCGTCTCATCAGGATCTTCACTTTTCACAGCAATTTTCCCATTGTTCTGGCAGAAAAACACCGCCTTTTTATAAATTGATTTGTCTGAAAGTCACTTTGTGACAATTGGATTGATCGGAAAATTAGCATATCACAGTTCATTCCAGTTATTTAGGGTGAGAGGTTAAATGGTGCATTCTGTGTGCTTAACTCTTACCGTGCTGTATATCATTTTGTCGTCTGCTGTTTATTTTTAGTTTCCGGTTTTCTCATCAAAAACATGCTTTGACAACACTTTAGAATCATTTCCAATGGAAATGAATCTAAAGTGCTGTCGAACTATGTTTTTATTGAGAAAGGAGGCATAATATGAAACGACAGCAGACGACAATTTTCGGCTCTTGCATTTTAAGGGTTGGAATAAAAAAAAAAGCACCAATTTTTAAAGGGGCGAGAGCCTCGCATGGTCGTGATATTCATAGACATCGTACAATGGTGTACCTCGTGATCATAGTACTTGTTTATTCTCACTGGTGCTTCAATCTGCTCCTGTGTAAAATGTTTCTCGTTGAAAAATTCACCGGTTTCCTGGTGAGAAGTCACTGTAAGTAGAGCTATCGTATAAATGCATTTGTTTTATACAGTACGACAATAGCATTAGCCAACATACGTTTGTAGTTGAAGTGAGAAGAGAATTGTGGTATATCTAATAAATGTGTCGACCGAAAGTTTTATGTTTTGGTGTAATCGGTACTGCCCACTTTCTAAAAATATAATCAACGATACTTTAACTCTTTCGACAGGCCTGTATAGTTTTATTGGCAAAAAGTGTAGATCCAGATGAGCCGGCTCCATCAGGATCTGCACGTTTTGGATGTAATTTTCATATTTTTGAGAACAAAAACACTCCCTTTTCATAAATGGACTAGTCTCAAAATCTTTTTGTGACATTGGATTTGTTGCAAAATTAATGTATCAAACTCCGTTCCAGTTACTTAGGGGTGAAGGGGTTAAATAATAAACCACAAACTCACTGTTCCAGTGTTAGGGGTGAAGGGGTTAAATAATAAACCACAAACTCACTGTTCCAGTATTTCGTTGGCGAAAATACAATGGGTTTTTGGTTTATTAAGTATCGTTGGACATATCATAATACTGCAGAAAGCTTGCTAAATTTTGTGTGGCGGTTGGTTGAAAGCATGCGAAGGGTAAATTTAACATAGGGTTCATCCTTACCAGAATCCCAATATCTCTGGTTTGGCTCTTGGGTAAATTCTTGGCTGTCTTGCTACTTGCGAGTTGAATCTGGTTATAACCATTAGAAAAAGTGATCGGTTTAGTACCAATTATATTGCTTTTAGGGTGTAGGGCTAAGTGACTGGTGTGGTGAGATCCTGACAGCAGGTCAGGTTATTCAAATTGCAAGGCTGAATATAATTAGGTTTGAGGCGGCTTTCAGCTGCGCCGAAAACCTATCGTATTCGTTGTTTTTTTATTATTTTTTTTTATTCAGTCGTTCAGTCTACAGCCCAACCGCTGGTCGGATCGACTTCAAATTTTGCATGCCGATTCGGATCAAGTGTGAGCAGAGACTTAGAGATTTTCAGAAATCTCTTAATGCCACTTTCCACGAAACCGGAAGTGACGTCA
Source organism: Conchocele bisecta (assembly GCA_029237695.1). NCBI lineage: Eukaryota > Metazoa > Mollusca > Bivalvia > Lucinida > Thyasiridae > Conchocele > Conchocele bisecta. The sequence goes on from CM055266.1 coordinate 28,867,975, forward strand.
TACTTTCTATAACTTCCTTATTTTCCAACCGATTTCAAAAATTCTTTTTGCATTGGAAAGCTGACACAATTCTCTATCTCGGACTCGCTGACAGCTCTCGGCTATCTCAAATAAGAGAGCTATAGGCATTTGAAGTTGAAAAATGTACATACTTTTCAACGATTTTGCCGAATTTTTGCCGAATTTCGGCTGATAACGGGTGGTCTTTACAAACGTTTTCCAATTTGTACAGTAATGTCAGCAACATAATTTCTTGCCAGTGTGATAGGGGAGTGTCAGGCGCATAAAAGATGATAATTTTCAGAGCTCTATCTTGACTACTTCCGGTTCTATTGGATGTCAAAGATGAACGTCTTTTTTTCAAGTTTTCAAAATAGAGCAAACGGATGTGACGTCAGCTTCGTTATTTATCAATAGATTTCAAAATTTCTTGCTGCGGTCGATATTTCAGTCCTTTAGCTAAAACTTTCCCGCTTTGTGCCCGGCCTATGGTGAAAAACAAACGAAAACTTCACTGGCGGAATATTGCACATATTTAATTTCCGTTTTATTAGGTGTATTTACAAATGGCGTAAACTGCAATTTAAGGGCGATAACTATCGAAAAATAATCATCCGCTGACTTACGGGCTCCCTCCATCTACACCAAACCGCTGGTCGGATCGACTTCAAATTTTGCATGCCGATTCGGATCAAGTGTGAGCAGAGACTCCGAGATTTTCAGATATCTTTTAATGCTACTTTCCACGAAAACGGCTGATAACGGGTGGTCTTTACAAACGTTTTCCAATTTGTACAGTACTGTCAGCAACATAATTTCTTGCCAGGGAGATAAAACTTCAGAAATTCTTTTTGCAACCGATAGTTTACACCTTGGGCTAAAGCTTAGTTACACATGAAATCAATGTTTGAGGCTCAAACAGTTGATGCAGCTCAAGCTGCTCTAGTTATAATTATATTCTTTCTGTAAATATTCCAAGTTTTGATTTTGGGATTTTTATACGCCCGCTTGAAAGAAAACGGGACGTATTATGTATTCACCTTGTATGGGCAGGCGGGCAGGCAGGTACAGCTTGCCCACGCCATAACTAGTTTTACTTGACAGATCGTAACCAAACATGGTACATGTTTATCACGGCAAGACGAAGAAGCTGATTGATTTTCAATTTTTTTCGATGACTTATCTCCACTTGGTGATCATTTTAAATTTTCGCACTCTGTATCCTTGTCCACACAATAACTCCAGTTCTACTTTTCCTTTCGTAACCAAATTTGGTATACATGTTTATCACGTCAAGATGAAGAACCCTATTGGTTTTCAATGAGTTATCTCCCTTGTGGACTGGTCTTTCCTCGACGAGCGTATATTGTGATCTTTGGCACTCTTGTCCCCCCATCACAACAAGTGAAATTTGGGATTCGACTCTTGTTAACCCGGCCTAAACTGACCTTAGCTGTTGACAGGCCGTTGAACACTATTATATAAATAATATTTAAAACATTCAAACATCCACAGGTAGACTACTGAATTCAAATACATTGGAACCGTTCTACAACCGCCACACATTATGGAAGGGGAAGAGTGGATGAATTAATTCACCATTACCCCACATATTGATTGGCATTATTATACATTTTATATCAGACGTAATTTTCCACTCTGATATCAATAACCGTGTTTCATTAAACTGTCAATGGACATTACTATTTATTCTCTATTTATTTTTTGATGTGCAATGATCATACTTTAGTTGGTATAAATAATTAAAAAATACCAGTATAAATAATTAAAAAATACCATGCCTCATTTGCATATGAAAATAGCCTGACACAACTGTGAGTCACTATCAGTAAAATAAATATTACTAAATGATTATACATGTATCTGTATAGCGGGCACTCGTAATTTTTAGAACTGGTGGAATAGTGACACAATTATACACTTATTTAATTGTATCCCCCGGACTCCGTCGGGGGATACTATGAATTTGACAGCGCGCCGCGTCCGCGTCCGCGTCCGCGTCCGCGTCCGCCGCAGACACTTCTTGTCCGGAGCATAACTCGAACACCCTTTGGAATATTTTCATGAAACTTCACACATGCATAGACCACGACCCGAAGGTGTGTCACGCATAAGAATGACAACTCTTGCATAGCTAATTTTTGAGTTATCTCCCTTTTTTGTTTCTCGCACTGATTTCGTGTCCGGAGCATAACTCCACCAACCTTTGGAATATTTTCATGAAACTTCACACATGCATAGACCACGACCCGAAGGTGTGTCGCGCACAAGAATGACAACTCTTGCATAGCTAATTTTTGAGTTATCTCCCTTTTTTGTTTCGCGCACTGATTGACCATAACTCGACCACCCTTTGGAATATTTTTATGAAACTTCACACATTCAATTAGACCACGAACCGAAGGTGTGTCGTGCACAAGAATGACAACTCTTGCATAGCTAATGTTTTAGTTATCTCCCTTTTTTTGTTTTCGCGCACTGATTTCCTATCCGGAGCATAACTCGACCACCCTTTGGAATATTTTCATGAAACTTCACACATGCATAGACCACGACCCGGAGGTGTGTCACGCACAAGAATGACAACTCTTGCGTAGCTAATTTTTTAGTTATCTCCCTTTTTTGTTTTGCGCACTCTACAAACTGGACAATAATGCATGAAGACCCGTTTTCTCGTCTGCTCTGTACACCTTTTCTCGTGTGCTCTGTACACCTTACCTGTAGAGAGAACAATAGAGACTGGGAGAACCATTCACCTGTCCATGTGCTGCATGTGCTAGCATGTGCAAATGTCCAGTCTTGACCACAGGTAATTTATACAGGTAAATTACTACATTGGATATTACATTTCCGTAAACTGTTGAAAATATTGTGGCATTATGTGGACCTGTGCAGATATATGTAGATAAATATAGGATTATTAAAAAAAATATCTGGGCTCCAGTAGCAAGCATTATTATTTTTAATTTTTAAACTTTTTTTTTCCATTTTTTTTTTTAGCATGTGCAACTGACCACTGACCACTTCAGGTAATTTATACAGGTAAATGATTATATTACATTTCCGTAAACTGTGTTGAAAATAATGTGGCAATATGTGGACCTGTGTATATATGATATGTAGATAAATATAGGACTATTAAAAAACATTCTGGGCTCCAGTAGGGAGCATTATTCTTTTTTTTTTTTTAAATGTAATTTTTTTTTTCCATTTTTTTTTTTACATTCTTTTTCAATTTTTTAACTGACCACTAACTTATTACAGGTAATTTATACAGGTACATTATTACATTTACGTAAACTGTGTTGACAATATTGTGGCAGTATGTGGACCTGTGCAGATATATGTAGATAAATATAGGACTATTAACAAAAATTCTGGGCTCCAGTAGCGAGCATTATTATTATTTTTTTTTTTGTATATTACATTTCCGTAAACTGTGTTGAAAATATTGTGGCATTACGTGGACCTGTGCAGATATATGTAGATAAATATAGGACTATTAAAAAAAAATTCTGGGCTCCAGTAGCAAGCATTATTATTTTTAATTTTTAAACTTTTTTTTTCCATTTTTTTTTTTAATTTTTTTTACAAATTCTTTTTCAATTTTTGTCTAGTAGCATAAGGTCGTAAGTGCTATATACAGACTATTATCATATAATAAAACAATTATTGACTAGTGAGCCATAGAATATAATCTGATATTCTATGGCTCACTAGTCAATAATTGTATAATATGTTCGGGCCAGTGAAAATTGCTTTCGGGCCCAGGCTCGAGGTCAAGGCGGGACAGGGCGAGGCATCTGATTCCGCGGAATTCTTGTTTACTTATCTCCCTTTGTTGTTTCGTGCTCTGATTTTGTATCCAGAGCATAACTCGAACACCCTTTGGAATATTTGTATGCCCCACCACGATAGTGGAGGGGGCATTTAGTGTTACCCTTGTCCGTCCGTCCGTCCGTCCGTCCGTCCGCACACACGAATTGGTACTTGTAAGCGTACGGGGATCTTATTGGGTAGGGTTGGGATAGTGTTGGGTACTCTTGTTGGGTATTTTTATACAGTAAAAACCCAACAAGTATTCATTCGTAGGAACGTGCGTCCCGTCCTCCCGTCCGTCCATCCGTCCGTCCGTCCGTCACAAAACTTTAACACTCGGGTAAATGTCTCATAATTTCTTCATCCTTCGACCGATCTGCTTCATATTTCATATACACATTGCTCTGATGGTTCACTACCGCCTTGTGTCAAATCCACGTGCTTCAAAAACTTTAACGCTCGGGTTAATATCTTATAATTTCTGTTTTCTTTCACGTATCATCTTCATATTTCATATACGCATTGCTCTAATGGTCCTCTACCGCCCTGTGCCAAATCCACGTTCGTCCTGCCCCGCCAATGCCAGGGTCAAGGTCACATACTTGGTTCTTCAAAAACTTTAACGCTCAGGTAAATATCTTATAATTTTTCTTTCCATTCACGGATCAACTTCATATTTCATATACGCGTTGCTCTAATGGTTCTCTACCGCCCTGTGCCAAATCCACGTTCGTCCCGCCCCCGCCAAGCCCAGGGTTAACATCACATACTTAGTGCTTCAACAACTTTAACGCTCAGGTAAATATCTTATAATTTCTGTTTTCTTTCACGTATCATCCTCATATTTCATATACGCATTGCTCTAATGGTCCTCTACCGCCCTGTGCCAAATCGACGTTCGTCCTGCCCCCGCCAAGCCCAGGGCCAAGGTCACATACTTGGTGCTTCAAAAACTTTAACGCTAAGGTAAAAGAAAATTTTGACTTGGAATTTGGTTTCATTTATTATCAAAGCGATATGTGGGACATCCGTGTTCTATGAACACATTTTCTAGTTTATTAAACTTCACACATGCATAGAAGACGACCCAAAGGTGTGTCGCACTTAAGAATGACAACTCTTGCGTCGTTAATTTCTTAGTTATCTCCCTTTGTTGTTTCGTGCACTGATTTCGTGTCCGGAGCATAACTCGAACACCCTTTGGAATATTTTCATGAAACTTCACACATGCATAGACCACGACCCTAAAGGTGTGTCACGCAAGAATGACAACTCTTGCATCACTAATTTTTTAGTTATCTCCCTTTGTTTTTCCGTCACTGATTTTGTCTCCGGAGCATAACACCCTTTTTTCAAACTACTTGTGTATCTGGGGAGGGGGATACACATGCGCTTGTAGACAAGCGTCCATTTCTAGTTCCTATAAAGATCATTGTGTGCCTACTGAGAGGGCATGCACCTTTAACAGAAATATCCTTTATAAACGTGTAGATCAACCCCATGGTGTATCGCACAGATGCACAGGCTGATAAACGTCGGCACTGATATTCACGTTATTCAGTTGGTAAAACCTTCTGGCAGTGTAGATGATTATGAAACAGTTGAAATGTGACTGTGACTGGAGTAATGGGGCTCATGGTATTGCTGGTCAGTCTAGATCCTGGTCTAGTACATTCCAGCAGCCTCATATTGATATTTACTGTTTGTTAGAAGCAGGACCGGTGACCTATTGACTGAATGGCAAACAGCATAGGTCCTTATCAGACTGCATCTGCGCAGGCATATTTGGGGCTACTCGTGGGTGGTTGTTCGGGCGAACGTGACGGTGTAAATTAACGGTAGGTGTTCCTCCTTATAGGAATCACGATTTGACACTCGGGTACGTTTTTATCCTGGGAGTTGAATTGGGTTATTGCCCATTATAAAAGTAGTAAGATTATTACTGATCCTACTGCTTTTGGGAGGGGACCAAGTGATTCTGGTGTGGCGAGGACCTGACATCAGATCAGGATTATTATGATTTCAGGGTTAAACCCCAACAAACAAACAAACACACTGGGGCTACTCTGATCGCAAATTCAATAAACCCCATTTCTCCAGTCACAGCCACACATGTGTCAATGGGTCGGGATCAAAGCTGGTCTCACATCTCGAGTTGTTAACCGTCTCATAACCTCATTAATTTAAAGCACACATTTTGACTACATTGCAACTAATAATAAATGCGGAAAGAGATACGGGCCAACGGCCATTGGCTTGACAAATTTTCTGGGCTCATGTGCCCAGGTTTGGAAGGTCTGCGAGCCAATTCCTACACTGTGTTAAATGTTCATTGGCCGATAGGCCTGCACATATCTGGGCATATATTCATGGTATTGTTTGCCATGTCGGTAAAAGGTTCATGCTACCTATAACCTAATTCTGTGTGACAAAATCTCAGCAACTTTGTGTTTGTTGTTGCTGAGAATAACAGATTGCAAAACTAGATTTGCAGCCGTTCTATCACATAGAACTACCTATAACCTTGCAGATGCGAATGAAGTTAGTATTTATTCATTTATATTCCTTTTTTCTCAAAAAATAAATCCGGGTTTGTCCGCAAATTAACCGTTACAACGTTATCTTATTTTTTTGTCGTCTGCTGTTTGTTTTCTATCTTCCATTTGTATCATCAAAAACATGCTTTCACAGCACTTAGGAATAGTTTGCAACATGCTTTGACAGCACTTCAGAATCATTTCCATTCTGAAGTACTGTCAAACCATGTTTGTATTGAGAAATACGGCAAGATATAACTGCAGACGACAATGGTTGTGTGTAGCGGTTTAAGGGTTACAATCTTAGCAATGATTAGCTAGATCTACCAAAAAAAGTTTTTGTTCAGAAATTAGACACTTGAACAAAATAACAGCATATGACAATCTGTTTTGCCCACATTCAGAGTGTTGGTGCATTATTTACTTTGGTATGTACCCACAGGCGATTCTAGCGTGTCCTGGATGGTCAATTATTGTTTGTATATACATAAAACCTCTAAGTACTATTATATTTACATCCGGGCACTTTTGAATTGTTTTGTACATTGTTTAGAAAGGTGTTTTATGTATATACAAACAATAATTGACCATCCAAGACACGCTAGAATCACCTGTGTATGTACCCTGCAAATAACATAGGGGTACGCATAGTCACCACCTGTGCGTCTGTATGAAACGCCAAATCTACATAGACTCAACTAATTATTGCCACAGGTGGAAGACTTGGACCTATGACACCAACACAATGCCTATTAAAATAAATCCCATTACCCCACCCACTTGGTCTCGTACACTACCATCTTCTATAGTGTACGAGACCAAGTGGGTTGGGTAATGGGATGTTTTTTAATAGGCATTTTTTTGGTGTCATAGGTCCGAGTCTTCCATCTGTGATTATTGCTAGCGCTAAATAATTAGAGCTAGCATTAAATATTTAGAGCTAGCTCCAAATCATTTGAAGTGATCTCTAAATCATTTGGAGCTAGCTCTAACTATTTAATGCTAGCTCTAATTATTTAGAGCTAGCATTAATTTTTTACAGCTAGCATTAAATATGTAGAAGAGCTATCATTAGTTATTTGAGTGTACAGTGTATGTAGATTTGGCGTTCTAGCATTAAATATTTAGAGCTAGCTCCAAATGATTTAGAGAGCTCTTCAAATTATTTGGAGCTAGCTGTAAATATTTAATGTGATTTAGAGCTAGTAATTATTGCAATGGAAAAGATTCTAAAGTGCTGTCAAAGCATGTTGTAAATTATTATAAAGTGCCGTCAAAGCACGTTTTTGATGATACAAATAGAAAATAAACAGCAGACGACAAACAATTAAGATAGCAGTGTAAGGGTTAATGATATTTCATGAAAAATATTTACAAAATAGTTTCCGTAAATGACGTGGAAAGTTGATGAAATTTTCATAGCAAATGGAAATTTCGTCATCTTTCGACGTCATTTACAGAAAATATCACAGTTTCTGTAAACTATTTCATGAAAAATTGCATAGGTGCAAAATCACATGGCGTGTCTCATATGTAGCTGCTATTTCCACAGGTGCAATGTGAACACATTTGCCCGGCACTGAATCGGCCACGGTGTTACTGTGTTTCAGTGCTGGGTGCACGCTGCTCCCCATACGGGTACACCCCTGTTTGTGGAGGGTGGCAGGTGGGAGCATGTGATGGGTAATTTAACGATCGGAGTTCATCCTTACCGGAATTCCGAAAGGAGACCTGGTTTGGCCCTGACATACGTCTTTGGCATTTTGTATGTGACAGTTGATTCTGATTATACCCCTTATGTGAGTTTTACGATTATTCGTAATCCTATTTTAGGGGAAGGGGTCAAGTGACTTGGTGTGGTATGGACCAGGCACCAGGTCAGGTTATTCTAATTTCAGGGCTGAATATATTTTTTCTCCATGTAAATATTCCGTTCTGATTTTGGGATTTTCCCCCCAATGCATCAGGTTAAAACGGGATCGAACCCGTTTGCCCGGCCTTACATGACCTTAGCTGTTGATAGGCCGTTAAACACCAATAAACAAACAAACAGTCCTGTTTGTATATACATTGCTATTAAATGGATCTCAAGTACAGATCAATCAATCAATCAATACATATTTCAGTGCTGAAGCATTAAATTATCGCATTGCGTAGCGAAAATGGGATATAGGGACGTAAAAGTTGTCCATCTGTCGTCACGTTTCCCATTCTGCTATATAACTTCTTTACCGTATGACCGATTGGCTTGAAACTTCATGCGCATGCTTCTCATCATCTATGTGTTCTTTCCGCACCACACCCCGCCGTACCCAAGGTCAAGGTCAAATAACTCTAAATAAATTTCCGTCGGTAGATTTTATTTGCATCCAATAGTTGCGTGCGTTTTTCTCCATTCTTCTATAACTTCTTTACTGTTTGAGCGGTTGGCTTCAAACTTCTGTTCATGTGCAATTTTATCATCTTTCATATTTTCATTCACCGCTACACCCACTCCCCCCATGCTCAAGGTCAAATAACTTTCCGTCCTGTAGATACGTGCGCGATCTCCATTCTGCCATGTCTTTACTGTATGAGCGATTGGCATCAAACTTTATGTGCCTGTTTCTCGTCATTCTTATTTTCATTCACCGCCCTACCCATGCTCCCGCATGTCTCTGTCCAGTAGATGCGTGCATGATTCTCCATTCTACTATAACGTCTTTACTGTATGAGCGATTTGGCTTCAAATTTGCAAGTGTTTCAACATTCATATTTTCATTCCCCACCCCACACATGCTCCCACATGCCCAATGTCAAATAACTTAAGAAATGTCCGTCCTATAGATGAGTGCGCAACTTCTTTACTGTAAGAGAAATTGGCTTTAAGTTACATGTGCATATTTCTCATCATTGATAGTTTCATTCCCAACCTCACCCATGCTCTCCCTATGCCCAATGTCAAGGTCAAATGTCCATTCAATAGTTGTGTGCACATTTCTCCATTCTGCTATATCATCTTTACTGTATGAGTGAGTGCCTTCAAACTTCATGTGCATGTTTCTCATCATACATATTTCCATTCCCTGCCCCACCTGTTTTCACCCATGCCCAAGGTCAAGGTCAAATGACATAGAAATTTCCGTCCGATATATGCGTATGAATGTCTCCATTATCCTATAGTATCTTTTCCCATGACTGACTGGCTTCCAATTGCATATGCATGCATTCCCCGCCCCATCCACAAGGTCAATATCAACTCAAGGGATTGAACGTCCTGAAAGTCTTCGCAGTATGTATTTGTTGATGACAAATAGACTAATAAGTAATCTATATCGGAAACGTTGCAAGTAGCTGCATTGTAGTTTTCAGACTTGGAATAGAAGGGATGCGGAACTTTTGGCACGATTGACAAGTCGACGCGTGTGTTTCTGACAAAATATGAAAACGGACCGAACAACTATTCAGCGCCATTGGGTCATTTAAAGATGTTGTCCATTTTTAGCTACGGTCTGCTTGTTTTCATTTCAGATGAAGATGTGAACATATAAGGGTTCTATCGAGTTTATAAGGATATATAAATCCTTGAGACAGTGACCGAACTTTTGGTATATGACCCACTTTCCTAAGGAGGTCAGAAACCATTGTTATAAATACTCAGGCTAAGTTTTGTGAGGATTGTTGTAGTACATCATATCTTCATTTTATTGATAGCTACTTCAGAGTGGCTAAAATGGAAGTGCAAATTGTGATGTAGTAGTTCACTCCCTACGGAGGAATCTCTAGGCTGTACACCATAGTGTGCGCCATATTTAGAAAACATGTAGACTTTCAGGACGTTCAGTCCTTTGATTATGTCCCTCCAATACCTGTGTCCTGTATCTGAGCAGAGCTCCCAACTATGCAAACTGTGTGTCAAATACCCATTATTCTCGATTTACGGAATGGTGCGAGTGCTATAAATATCGCTATAGATAGTGTAACAAACGCAAGAGAGCGGTCTTACGATTTGTTGTTGTGTCAGGATGGGTTATGGAGAGTCAATGGAAGATGTTTATTCAGGTATTCAGTTTATTATCTTCGACATAGGCATGCAGGATGTGGGTCAAGACTCTCCGTTGCTAGATTTATTCCTGTGGCCATAAAAGCTATCGGGTATGTTTGTCTAGTGAAAATGTGAAATGATATGCCTTAATTACCATTATATTAGCTACAGAGTGTAGATATGTCAATAATAATACCATATTTAGCTTGTCAAAATGAGTCGTGTACCCCACCCACCCACTTTGCATGGGGGTTATTATTACACTCCGGTTCTATTATGTTACAATATGTTGGTTACCTGCATATTTTCGCATAGTTTTTACATCAATTAAAACAATTAGCCAGGGTTGTTATTTTTGTGAAGATTTTGAAAAAGCATTTGATAGTGTTTATCATGCTGGGTATGGACAAAAAACATTAAAATACTTTAACTTTGGAGATGATTTTATTAAATGGATTACCTTATTTTATACGGATGCAAAACGCTGCAACAATGGTCACCTCTCAGAACTTTTCGGCACAGGCCGCGGACTACGTCAAGGCTGTCTCCTATCCCCATATCTTTTCATAATAACAATTGAAATATTATCAAAATGCTTTCAAAATAATGAGGATATAAAGGGAGTGAACATATACAATCAAAATATCAAAAACAATATGTCTATACATTACCTGCCCAATAAAACATTTGCATGGACTTAGGAATTATGTTTTCAAATAGTGCAAATTTATCATGCTGGGTATGGACAAAAAACATTAAAATACTTTAACTTTGGAGATGATTTTATTAAATGGATTACCTTATTTTATACGGATGCAAAACGCTGCAACAATGGTCACCTCGGACTACGTCAAGGCTGTCTCCTATCCCCATATCTTTTCATAATAACAATTGAAATATTATCAAAATGCTTTCAAAATAATGAGGATATAAAGGGAGTGAACATATACAATCAAAATATCAAAAACAATATGTCTATACATTACCTGCCCAATAAAACATTTGCATGGACTTAGGAATTATGTTTTCAAATAGTGCAAATTTGATCCACCAGTACAATATTGATCCAAAGATAAAATAATTTGAAAAGTGCTTATTTAAACAAATGGAAACACATATATCTAACATTGATAGGAAAAATAAATGTACTAGAAACATTCGCTATATTCCAAAATTAATATATCCATTAACAGTTATTCAAACACCTTCAGAGAATATTATAAAACATATCAATAATATTTTATGACTTTCTATGGGATTCTAAACCAGATAAAATAAAACGAGAGACAATAACACAAGGTTATGAAAATGGTGGAATACATATGGTTGACATAGACTGTTTATAACCTCCTTAAAAGCAAGTTCAATGTAGAGGATCACGTGGTTTCCGAACGGCATGACGTCATGTTTTTTTAGATGTCTTTACAGTAGATTTTCTTTAATATCTTGCGAATGGAATGACATATGTTTATGAAATATACCGCAGCAAATGCGGTACACGTTGCCCTTTATTGAACAGGCGGCTTTAATCTCATAATTGTGTCGTTTTGACGAAGAATCAGTTACCGTAAATGTAAATAAAAACTAGAGCACGTGAGTGTAAGAAATAAATGGTACTCGATTCTTTGTGAAATTTATAAAAACAACAGCATGCGACAATTTTCGTTTCCAACTTTCTGAAGGTTAATGACCTTCAGAAGTAATCGACAGATTCGGAGTCTCTTCTGTTTCCGTACAACAGTGACACAGTATTCCAGAGAAATATTTCCTGAATTTGGCATTGAAGAATCCGTACATGAGTGGGTTGATGGCGGCACTGAGCAGGTAGGAGCGGAGTCCAATGTTGAAGAGGACGTCCTCGGAGTCCGACATGTAATTCCCTTCGTATCCGCCCCTGAATGTCCGCCAAAGGACCAGCGCCAAATACGGCACCGAACTGACAACGAATGTGATTGTAATGGCAAACATGATGATAGTGTACTTCATTGTTTTAATATGCAGAGAATCTGTAAATGCCGCAATTGATGAGCGTTTACGTCGTGTTGATTTATCCATACTGTCGTTTCTAGTAACGCTACCGTCTCTGACTTTCTTAAACACACCATTGGAATATGTGACTCCATTTGAGGTAGTTGCTGTCACAGATACGTGTACGTGTTCATGTTCCACGGATGATGTTTCTAGTTGTCTGTCTTTGTCATCCGGGTTTACACTGACACTCGTGCTTGTAACTGCCACAGCGACGGCCAGATCCATGGCAGAGCTGTTATGTGGCGTTCCTAGAAGCCGGACTCGCATCTCGTGGTGACGAAATACCACCCGGCCTATCAAACAGTAGAGGACGGCCAGTGTCAGGGTGACCACAATAACCATGACCGCATATATCCCATCGTATAGCCAGAGGTAGATTTGGTAACTATCTGCCTTAGTGGTCGTGCAGTCTGATCCAACTAACGTGATATTGTACGAATTGTCTACACTCACTTTCACTGGCTCGTACAAGACTAGTGCTGGACAAGCCAAGAACAACGACACTCCACCTGCGATAAAACTTGCAACTTTGGCTGTTCTGACTGTAAGTTGACTTTTAAATGGGCTGCAGATCTTCCTGTACCTATCTGTTGCTATTGCCAACAGTATTATTGTGCATCCAATCGCTGCGGCATGATTAAAGAATTTCATAACTTTGCAGGCGCCCACGTTGTGAAAGGTGTAATATAGTCGGAGGTCGACAATCTCTATTGGGATGGAGACGACACATGTGATCAGGTCGAAAACGGCCAGGGCCATAATGAACGTCGAATTGCTGGTGACGAGGGTCTTACGGCCGTAGTAGAAGAAGACCATAACGTTACCCAGGAGCCCCGCCAACATGATGGCGGACACATACACTATGACTGGTTTCATCAGCATCGCCTTCTCATCGTTAATCGTGTCCAGTAGGTCTTCATACTCGACCGTCGTGTTCCCCATTGTGGGTAGCTTATATTCTCACGTTATCATTGTTTTCATGCTGTACACTAAATATCACTTGTCAACATTTGTTGTTTTGAAACTTATCAAACATTAGTAATTATTGTGTGTACATATATTACGTTTTAAAAATCAAGTATAAGTAATGTATTGGTTTTATGCGGCAAATTCACGGAATTATCCTTTAAGCCATCTAAGACTGAACGTATCAGAATCACACTGTCTGCAATACCAACACAAACAATTACATGTATATGTTCTTGTTTAGAGTTACCTAACATCTGAGTATCTACGGTCTAGTATAGTGTTTCATTTCTTTATGATTCCATTCTATTTTTGTGTTTCAGCAATCTATGTCCGTGATGAGCAAACAACTGGAACAAAAATAATAAGTAGTACATGTAATTATTAATTTGTAAAACATATATATGACCCCGTAGCATACTGGACTCTAACTGGAGAAAGTCTTACAAACGGTTTGACTTTTCGACACACATGTACACGTACGGACGTACGGATGGACGGACGTACGGAACCTCAAGAGAAACGCAACATTGCCCCCCTTGCTATCGCATAGGGGGCATAAAAATAATGCTAATCTGAATCATTTAAATGTATCAATAATATCGGAATTTATAAACAAATGTTGCGAATCGAAGAAATATCGAAATATTTTGTTTTTCAAAATTCTGTGGCACTCCGTTATATTACATGACAACAAATGGCACTTGTCGTTGGGTAAATATTGTTTTATAAACATATCTATATGGTTGAAGGCCATTGCAAACATGTCATAATTAATTAGGCCTAAAATAGTTGTGGTCCGGGCAACAGTCCAGAATATATAACAGAATACGCATTGATTATCAACAGTGGGAGTACAAAATTCTCACAGCAATGTGATAATACTCATTGATTTGAAAGTGTGTAGTGGAAATACTGTAATAAAGTTGAAATCATAAATGTACTTAGTTGAGCTGCAAAAAGCAAACATCCACCTCAAATAAGTGAAATTAAAAAATGTTTTTTTTTATTTTTTAATCATTTGTTCCCTATTTAATAAGGAAGAAAATCAATAATACATTATTTTGTAAAAGTAAAATACGCATTGAATTTGAAATCTAGGGTAAATTACTATTTAGATATTTAAACTTATCTGGGGCTCTGAGACAGATTTTATTTGTTTAGTACATGTACTGCTACATGTAGTTATGACTTAATTCTTGCTTGCCAACTTGACTTAAGTGATACAATCAATATTAACCAGTTTCAAGGGTTTCATGGCGACAGTCACTGAAATTGAGATTTGTCTTCAAAACCTCTATTAAATAGGTAGCATATCACTAGGTCAGGTCGGGTAGCCCGCACCACAAGACTATGTATACATTACTGTTCACATATTGGATTGTTAAGGAATGAAATGCGAGGGAGCGCTAACGACCGCAGAATTTAGTTCCTGTACAATCCAACATGTGAACAATAACATATGTATAGTTCAGCTAAGTGAACAATACAATGTCCCATCCGAGTATTGATTTTCCATTTCCTGTTGAACAGTGATTAAATCTGGTAATATATAACTTATTGGGGTGAAATTTTGCAATATGTGAAATAAGTGGAGCACAATGCTGCCCAGCAATTGACTTAGACAGTTGTGCGAACTATAAAAGGCCTTATAAACATGTTATGCTTATTGGTGTAAATGTTTCATTTTAATTAAAAAAAATATTTTATTTGTTGAAATATAGAACATAAGTGGATAAATGATAATTATTGATACTCAGTGGCCCGTGTATTTAGACAAAGTTGTTTAATTATATGTGACTTTGACTGGAGAAATGTGACTTATGGACTCTAACATACTATATGTAATACAGTCGAACCTGTGCTAAAGGCCACCTCCGAATAGCAATTACCTGTCAATGGCAGCCACGCTTTTGTTTTCCATGGCCTGCCTTTATTCACAGGTTTGAGTGCATATATATGAAAAATGTCGAATGTCCAATTGTCGAATATATGTATTTTTATGTAAACATCCGAAGAACATATTGTAAATTCGTGTATTATAGGCGGCTAAGAAAACTTTCTCCACCTGTGGGAATTAGATAAGAGGTAATTCCCACAGGCCGGAATTAAACTGTCCATTAGACTGTCCATTTTATAGTTATAAAGCAAACATTTGTAAATACTGTAGATCCAGATGAGCCGGAATGTAGCAAGCCGTCTCCCCAGGATCTGCAGTGTTTGTCTGTATTTTGAGCGACAGGCCGGATTTTTGACAGGTTCCACAAACGAACGGTTGCCTATCGTTAACACATCGTTTTGACATAGTTTTCTTGTTTATAATTAGAAAACGTTGTTTAAACCAACGAAACCATAACTTTCTAATTAAAAACAGCGAAAACGAGTCAAAAGGATGAGTTGAAAAACAACGACAGGCGTTTAAATAGTTGAAAGCCGGGAAGCCGGGAAGCCGAACATATCGTTTTCACGTAAGAACAATACACACGATAATCGTTTCTATTATATTATATGCATATCGTTGTGGAAAACAACCGTTTTCAGTACTTTTTCCATTTTTTTTTTTGCGTTTGGGAACCTGCAACAAATCTTCATTGTGCGGGCAATACATTGGTAGTTGCCAGTAGCAACCATGCATAACCATGCTGAGCTCACTAAGCTGCAACCCTGCTTTAAGCAGCTGTTTAGCTGTGACTGGCGAAATGGAGCTTATGGAATTTGTGACCAGAGTAGCACCGGATCAAATACCACACTCTTGTAGCCTGATCATTATCTATATTGCTTGTTACATGTTTATACCGACGAACTATTATAGGAATGTATGGCGTTTTTGTGGAATTTATCGGGGTATAAACTTGGAAAAGTCGCGGGAATACTGGACGAAGGCCGGAAGGCCTCGTCCAGTATTCCCGCGACTTTTCCAAGTTTATACCCCGATAAATTCCACAAAAACGCCATTCATTCCTTATAATTCCAGCATTTGAAATAAATTCATCAAGAAAATGTGTTTATTTTCCGTTTTCTTAAGAATTATTTTAACTGCGCCTCACGGTTACGGAAAGTAGTTCGGCGTGGGAGTTTACTGGGATATCAATTTTGGACAGAGACTTGCTACGGGCCAATCAAATGTTAGCGAATTGTGTAAATATTTTTGTGCTGGAATTATTGGCTATTAACACATTAAATCTAAAAACAATTGTAAGTACATTTTCATCCAGAACATTGATGATACTCCATCAAGTATTGATTTTATTGCGCAAACTCGATTTTCCTATGGGAATTTAACATGGGGCAAAATGAGGAGGAAGGTTGAAAACCCCCCAAAAGGGGGAACATGTCTCCGGAAACTCCGGAAAGTTTGATTTTGATAATCGATCGACAAATTCGAAACTTATTTTTAAAAGTCTACTTTTAGCCCCCATGTTCAATTCCCATAGGAAAATATTCGAAAAAGTTCGTCGGCAGAAAAATGTGTAACAGACTAGCGTTTCATTGGCATGGCGAATTGTGCAGATCCCAATCGGATTGTGCGTATGCACAGGGTTGATCTGGATCTACACTGGTCGCAAAACCCATAAGCCCCATTTCTTCAGTAACATCCATTTCATAAATAAAGTTAAAAGTTGACAAAAATATAATAATTCCGAATGTACTGTGAATATTTTGTCAACTGTTGACCGCAATTTTGTAAAGTTTTAACGTATTTCATGAAATTACGCAGATGTCCGAAGGTACAAAATCACAAGTCCAAGGTGCATGATCACGTGGTTACAACAACAACAACGTCGCCCACTCCGAAGTAAGTATTATTTGATATTTTCCTTAATATGCAACGGATTTTGATGAAATATGGCGCAGCAAACGCGTCTTCATGATATGCATTTGGTGGTCCAGGGAGTTTGGCACAGACTTATGTCGTTTTTTCAAAGAATCGATTTCCGTGTCGGAGACACGGACATCGATTCTTCGCAAAAACGACAGATGTTTGAGCGAAAATACAGAGACCACCAAATGCAGCTTAACAAGACGCGTTTGATGCGCCATATTTCATCAATCCGTTACGTAATAACGACAATATAAAAGAATACGTACTTTCAATCGGATGGATTCTGGAAGTTTCAGTACTTGTTGTTGTTGTTAGTACTACGTGATCATACACCTTGAAGTCGTGTCTCATACGAGAGTGGTCATGAAAAACGGGAGGACATGGAATGAGTTTTTGACCAGTGTATGTGTCAACTGGAATACTGGTAATACTTGTATAAACCGACTGGGGCCTCACAAGTTGTTACAAGTTGTAAAAACATGAACTATGCCACGAGTGTACTGCGAACAGCGAAACCCCTGACCATAGTCTGCGGATGCCACACTAATCTGGCGCTTCACTGGCCACCACCCAGTTAGATATATATAATGTTTTCACAAATGAGCGACTCGGGCCCAGTTGGACCTCTTGTTTCACACGTAACTGGATCTCTCTTTTTTTACATTGATTCACGGTACGTGATTCAAGTACAAAAAAAACAACTCCATCTGCGCCTGATCAAATAAACATATTGATACTGTGAAAAATGTCATTAACAGTAGCGAACGTAGATTTCTGTAGTTTGCGTTTCTAGGAAAACGAAAGACACACAAACACCTGGGGACCGTTTCACTAAACTTCGTACGACTAAAGTGTTCGTAAGTGCAAAATTATGATGGTCTGTACATTTCTCATTAGCATTGTTTTCTTGTAAACAATTAATGGATTTACATGTATTGAGCATAGGCTGCATATGCAGCCTATGCTGAATAAATGTACATCCATCAATTAAAATTGCCAGACGATCCTGAATTTGCACTTACGAACATTTTAGTCGTACGGAGTTTAGTGAAACTGGCTACTGTATTGGCCGTTTTACCAACCATTGACTGGAATGGAATCGTATAGTTCGCACTACTTTCTAAGCCAAATCGCAAACAGGTATCGTGCTACACTTATTTCACACATTACAAGACATATTCCCAGTAACTTACATACAGTGGAACCTCTCTAAACCGGAAACCAAGAAAACACCTGTGATCTTATTGTTGATGAGTTTCTTTGGCATTTATCTCAGGTGATAATGTCTATTCGTGATCGCGTAACACACAGCTACGGCTCAGAATGATCAAATGCCTGATTTACAGTGAAACCTCTCTGAGCCGGATGTCCGGTTTAGAGAGGTTTCACTGTATTACCATATTTAGTCATTAAGTCTTCGACACGAAATGGAAAATCATTACTCGGATGGAAGATGCATAGTAAAATTTTGCTGAACTATACATATGTTATTGTTCACATATTGGACTTTTAAGGAACTAAATGCTGCGGTCGCTAGCACTCATTCGCATTTAATTCCTTAAACATTAAATATGTGAACAATAACTTTGTTTTCTGGACACGGGTGAAACACCCATACTGGATGGTAAAATGGTTGCAATTGAAGGGTCAGTGGAATAAGGGGGTCAGCCATACTGGAGTCAGCCCATTTTCCACTGGCCCATTCAATTCATAGCCATAGGTTTTTCACAGGAGGGGTATTCCAGTAAAGGTGCTAATAGTCGGTATATGGACTAAAATTGTCATGGTAACATAAATAGAGCCATGCTTTATATTTTTAATTACACATATAATCCGAGATTAAAATGCGGTGCGGAAGTGATATAGAGAATACCAGGCTAGTGTCCGAGCCGAGCCTGATAAACTTGATACAAAATACACTAGTCTGGTATTCTATTTATCAGGTAACGTTTTATGTTCGAAAATGACCACATATGACGTCGTTATCTATGGACAGAACGAGGACTTTTTTACGTTGTGTCCTTACACTGACGTCATTCGGTAACGTCACGTGACGTCATCCGACCAATGGAACGTCAGTTTTCACTTCGTTGTAACCCGGATGTTTATATCAGGGCAATGCCTGATACAACAAATATGTTATCAGTTAGTACGTATTCGGTCAATGCAGGGCAGGTTACCTGATAAATGTGTATATAAGGTATTCCCCTGTATCTAGCCCTTAGACTGCTGAACACGAAAATCGTCGTCTGCTTTTGCTTTGCCTTCTTGCTCAATACAAACATGTTTTGACAGCATGATAGAATCATTTCCATTGAAAATGATTCTAAAACGTTGCCAAAGCATGTTTTTGATGAGAATTATCGAAGAAAATAAATAAACAGCGGACGACAAAATTAATTCAGCATTAACCTCCATACAACAGCCACCTCTCTACAACAGCCTGTTTTTCGTCTTCCCATGGGTGACTGTTGTCGAGAGGTTGCACTGTATATTAACCCTGTCAGCCATGCAGACCATTTATAGCACAGAGGTATTTTCAAACACTGCTGTTTATATATCAAGCATCATGCTTGTCCATATTTTTCAGATAATGATGCTTGTCCATATTTTTCAGATATTTAAAAAATATATATTTTTATTATATACCTACCCATGAAATACATAGTTATACGATGTAAATAAAAGTCATATGTTCTCATCGATGAAATAAACAACTTCCGGTGAAAATACGACTACTTCCGCTATCTATATTCATAACGCGCACCTGCAGTGCCGGACTGCAAATAGGCTGCACATACACATTCATTACCGTATACAGTCTAAAAAACTGCTAATTTCCATGGAGCGGTATAGAATATTCATATTTTTGCAACGAATATGACATATATGTTCATCCAGTGGTGTGAAATTCATTTTTGCAACGAATATGACATATATGTTCATCGAGTGGTGTGAAATGAATTTCACACCACTCGATGAACATATATGTCATATTCGTTGCAAAAATATGAATATCCTCTATTTATTTGTATCGTATTTCTGAACATAGTTATATCTATGAGTCGCTAGACAAAAGATCAGGATTTGTAAAAAAAATGTTTTACTGAATAATAACTCGTGTTGCAAATGCTAGTTTCGTACAATCGATGATTATTAATGTGCTAGTTATTTTTCAGTATTATAAACATACTTTTTTGCCAATCAACATTTTGTTTACAGACGAGTTATATGAACAAATAAAACAGGTTCAGAAATACGATACCAATCAACAATCAAACTATTTTTCCTTCCCATTTTCATCACTTTCTGTAGCCTATTTCACCAACATTGCAAAGTATACTTTTCTCGCAAAGTATACTTTGAGGGCGACATTTTCAATTTTAGGATAAATTTATTAATTTTTATTATTCTGAATTTATTACATTATCACAGCAATTTTGGCTGTGATAATGTAATACATTCAGTATAATAATTATGCATACTTGTAATCATCAAATACATGCATTTGTTAGTTCTATATGAAATAATGCATTTCAGGAAAAATAAATGATTACTCTCTCAAAGTATACTTTGCTAGAAAAGTATACTTTGCAATGGTGGTGAAATAGGCTACTGGGCTATCTGAGACCCAGCCACTTTAAAGTTACCGATTACGGCGGTGACGGTTTAACCTTGTACACATTGTGTGAGTGTAGTTGTCACTAATTGAGCATATTTGAATAGTCACAGATCTTTCTGTTCTATACGATTTCACAATCCCATTGAAGACCAAACCAAATATAGATTATTGTCAGTCGAGGGTGCAGCTGTTTTCACGCCAAAGGCCGGTACACCGCTTTGCTAAAATACGCAGACTAAAACGAAATACATTGAAACCTCTCTAAACCGGACACCAAGAAACCTCCTGTGATCATTTATCTCAGGTGATGATGTCTGTTCGTGATCGTATAGCACACAACTATGGCTCAGAATGATCAAATGTCTGACTTACCGTTTAAACTCTCTAATCCGGACACCCTGGGGACCTCCCACACTGTACTGGGGACCTCCCACACTGTACTGGGGACCTCCCACACTGTACTGGGGACCTCTCACACTGTACTGGGGACCTCCCAGGGTGTCCGGTTTAGAGAGGTTTCACTGTAAAAAAATAATAATAGTAAAACAATAAAAAGGTGTATTTGTGTATAGCGTATAAACACTGTTTTGATAGTATGCCCGCCACTGCCCCAGACAGTACATTTTCTGTTCGGCGGACTCATATAGCGCGAATCTTTTTTGCTAAAAAACGATAGCACATGTTGCGAACAGTAACTCTTGAAATCTACTCCAGGACGGGAGTAGATTTCAAGAGTTACTGTTCGCAACAAAACACATAAACAAAACATGCCGGTAATTATGTGTGTTTTATAGTTGCATAGTTTCAGTACTTAACGTTTTGCCATTGACAGAAGCATTATTTGTCTTAGGATAATATTTAATATGTGTTCAGACCGAGTCTCAATGTGCATGATTACGTGGTTACAACAACAACAACAATGGCTGAAAGTGTTGAAAGCTCGCCCACTCCAAAGTAAGTAGTATTTGATATTTTCCTTAATATGCAACTGATTTTTATGACATATGGCGCTGCAAACGCGTCTTCATGAGCTGCATTTTGTGGTCCAGGGAGTCACAGACGTATGTCTTTCTTGCGAAGAATAGATTTCCGTGTTACACGGAAATCGATTCTTCGCAACAACGGCAGAAGTTTGGGCCAAAATACAGAGACCACCAAATGCAGCTTAACAAGACGCGTTTGATGCGCCATATTTCATCAAAATCCGTTACATAATAAGGACACAATAAAATAATACGTACTTTGAATCGGAGGCCTTCTGGAAGTTTCAGTACTTGTTGTTGTTGTTATAACCACGTGATCATACACCTCGAGTCTACAAGCTATTCTGAATCGTATTTCACAATGCTTCGTAATGTATGTATTTGGATTTATGGAAATGTTAATGTAATATTGAAAACGAACCATATGTATGTGTAATCAACTGAAGTTCATATTCAAACTGACGACGTGGATAGCAAAACTCTTTTAAGAATATGAACTATTTACAGGTCAAAATGAGAGAAATACTCAACAATACGAGTATGGTATTGATGACGTAATTGTAGCTGTGTTATAGAGTGGCTGCAACAACGCCTGTACTACCGGCGGTCCCTGTGTGGTCTGTATTATAGAGTGGCTGCAACAACGCCTGTACTACCGGCGGTCCCTGTGTGGTCTGTATTATAGAGTGGCTGCAACAACGCCTGTACTGCCGGCGGTCCCTGTGTCGTCTGTATTATAGAGTGGCTGCAACAACGCCTGTACTGCCGGCGGTCCATGTATGGTCTGTATTATAGAGTAGCTGCAACAACGCATGTACTACCGGCGGTCCCTGTGTGGTCTGTGTTATAGAGTGGCTGCAACAACGCCTGTACTGCCGGCGGTCCCTGTGTGGTCTGTGTTATAGAGTGGCTGCAACAACACATGTACTGCCGGCGGTCCCTGTGTGGTCTGTGTTATAGAGTGGCTGCAACAACGCCTGTACTGCCGGCGGTCCTTGTGTGGTCTGTATTATAGAGTGGCTGCAACAACACATGTACTGCCGGCGGTCCCTGTGTGGTCTGTGTTATAGAGTGGCTGCAACAACACATGTACTGCCGGCGGTCCCTGTGTGGTCTGTGTTATAGAGTGGCTGCAACAACGCCTGTACTGCCGGCGGTCCATGTGTGGTCTGTATTATAGAGTGGCTGCAACAACACATGTACTGCCGGCGGTCCCTGTGTGGTCTGTGTTATAGAGTGGCTGCAACAACGCATGCACTGCCGGCGGTCCCTGTGTGGTCTGTATTATAGAGTGGTTGCAACAACACATGTACTGCCGGCGGTCCCTGTGTGGTCTGTGTTATAGAGTGGCTGCAACAACACATGTACTGCCGGCGGTCCCTGTGTGGTCTGTATTATAGAATAGGTGCAAGAACGCCTGTACTGCCGGCGGTCCCTGTGTCGTCTGTATTATAGAGTGGCTGCAACAACGCCTGTACTGCCGGCGGTCCTTGTGTGGTGTGTGTTATAGAGTGGGTGTAACAACGCCCGTACTGCCGGCGATCCCTGTGACCGATCCGGTGCCGTATTTCTGTAACATTTATAAAATGGCCTCCGTAATAAAATATACTTATGACTAAATAGCTGGTATAAATGCCCATAGTCACAATTCCTGTGGCTAAACCTATGTGTTATGGGTCACAGAATACATTCATACCATCAGGTGATACATCAGGTTGTTAATTATAAAAAAAATGGACATGGCAGACAATATGGCCGCCAGAAATACACGAACAAAATAAAATAAGTTGAACATTTAATAAAAGTTGCAATTTCTTTGGCAACAATTGCTGTAGCACGCATTATTCAGTCAAAATCTAATCGTATGAGGCACACATTACTTCATGTTAAAGCGAGAGTGTCGCATACATTAGTAATGCAATTATATATTTTAGATGAAAGTTTCAAACAACTGTTATTTTTGGTCATTTAATTCAGAATATTTTACCAATGTTTTATGCATACATGTATTTTTCATCTGCTGAGTTTCTTTGCTTTATATACTGATATGTATAGTTCTTCAATTCAGTAATAACAAATAAAGAATAACACGATGTATGTGATGCATTCGCTTTAACATTCACTACTTGTGCACTGTTTATATATAGGATTCATGATCACTGCTCTCACTTATGTCACTGTTGAAGTTGAGGCAAAAGTCGTGCGTGGCTACACTTCTCTTGCGATCCGGCGCATCGACAAGCAATATAGCATGGTACACCTCTCTTCACACAGGAACATCTATTACCACACCCTTTGGTACAACTGCAGGCAATCGATCTGGCCATTTCTTGAGGCCAAAGTGGTTCAGACGTTGTTACGGGAACATAACTATCATCTTTGGCATTCCATCCGAATTCTTCAAATGAAGGTAGAGTTGTTTTAGGAATGTGCGCCGACTTGTCTATTATGGTTGCCAATGCTGCACGCTTTAGATGAGAACGGAATGTGCCTTCAGTTGGTGGTAGAATATCTTCAACAGTGTTGATTTGTTGTTCAGAAATTATTTGTTAGCTCGAATGTCAGCAATAGATTGGCCTGCATCAATTGATTTAGCATACACTCCAATCATCAGTTGCTTTGCTTCTTTGGCTACATTTTCATCAAGCTGGAATACGTCAGGAGTTTCCGCAAAGTCTTGCATCGCTGGCAGATGGAGGGCCATGCTGGTATAATAGAAGAAACTTGTGGTGATTCTTCCACTCAGGCTATGAATGAAGGGAAGGGATCGGCATCGAGATGGTCCTAATGCTGCAGCTATATCATGTATAGGCAGGTATGCATCACTGTCTGTTCTAATCCATATTTCTGACAAATCTTTCAGTAAAGATGCTGTATAAAATACTAAGATGACAATCACGCCTGTGTCGTTGCTATGAATGACCAAGCGTTGGGTGTGTTCATGATTAGCACTGTAGATTGCATGCAGCACAATTCGCGTGTCTGCTTCCTCCTGAGTGGATTCAAGTTCGGGGACAGGGTTAGAAGAACCATGACTAATCTTAACAGTCTTTGTTTCTTCACTAAATCAACCTCCAAGATACAGACTGACATGATTCAGAGATGGAGCTTCAGTTTCGGATACCAACCAAGTGTCACATAGGAATCTATGTAATCCAGCGTTGTTGGCTGGTACTGAAAATAACTCAAATGGTTCTGGGGAACGAATTTGTTCCAGTATGTCATATTCTTTGGGTTAAGTTGGTTTATTTAGGCTCCGTTTTTGACGTTCAGCTCCCTTCAAGCTTGGTGTCCTATATCTATCACAGCAAACGTGAATCAATTCCGTATTTACCGGTATGTCTGAGAGCAAGTTGTACTTGTATCGCTGGGATATCTGCCCAAATATTTCATCTTTATGGAAAGACCAGTGACGAATTGCAAACATAGCATCAACAATAACTGCTGTTTTGATCTGGCTTTCTGGCAATTTGGCAACTGAACTCACATTCGTCTCTGTTTTCATGGCATTGACAATGTTTGCCTTATTACCCGATCGCATCTGGCCATCTTCTGTGAATATTGATGGTGGATATTTACTGCATTCATGATTGCCAATATAGTTGATAATATCAATGTGTCCACCACTTGCTGCAATCTGTATCATGCGAATCAGAGCTACACTTTCGTCACTTTTTCCACTTTGTGGTTTTATTTTACGCGACTTTGACATTTTGTTCTGAATAGTCAATGTTTGTAGTTTAACAACTTTGGTTTTCTTCTGCTTCTGTTGTATTGAATCATTTAACGTGTCCGTACCGATTTGTTTAACATTCAAGAGTTGTTGTTGTATATTTGGGTCTGCCTTTTGACCAGTAACTATGTTAATGCATGAGATGTTGTTGTGTTGCAAATGGGCTCGTTTCGATTGCAGCAACTACCTTTAATACGTCATGACAATCTCTTTCGACTCTGGCACGACCACTTTCATGATGCGGATTATCTGTTTCTGGATCTAGATGTAGCATACTCTTTAATTCTGATGAGACAGTTGCAGTCAATGCCTTCGTATACACCCACTTACTTCGAGCCTGGGGATTAGTCGTTATTCCATCTAGTCCACTTGTTTCCTTTGCACTTGTATTGTAAGTCTGTTCAAGCAACATGTCTAGAGAGATGCCGTTGTGGTGATCCTCAGCTCTTCTACCAACAAAGGCACCATGCATAAATACCCGATGAACTTCCGGTGATGTTTGGGGCAGTTGTTTCATCTCGTGCAGGTACAACGGCAATGACTGTTGACCGTATTTGTAGTGTCCTGCTGCAGTCATGTACGGTAGCATCTTTGCAGCCTCTGTCAAATAGCCGGGCCAATTTCCTTCTCTTTCATGCAGAATGAATTTACGGATAATGTTCGACACAACACAACACCACCACCACCAGTAACTACATATGCTAGAGAAGACCAATTGAAGACAATGATATTAGTGTACTCTGACACATTAATAAATTGAGAAAGTGTCGTCAATCATTTTACAGGCCATGTTACGATATGCACTGCATGTATTTTGGGGGCCATCTTGGATTCCGCATCTACCAGTGATGTTTTCCATTCACCGATTCATCAACTAAACTCTATAACATAAAGAACATTAGTATTGCAGTAAAATGTGTGACTATATCTTCCACGATATTCAATAAATATAGAACATTCAAATTTGACGGCGGCCATCTTGAAAACGGTTGTATATTTTTTCCAGTAGTACATTTTTCGGGTTGTGCACCTGGAAGTTGTTTGTGAAGGTCTCCTGAACACATTGATACCACACAACCTTTTACAGCATCCCATGACAGGTGGACCCATTTGGCCCCCTAGCTAGTACCTGCGTATGGAACGCCAAATCTACATAAACTCAAATATATATTGCTAGCAACAAATATTTGGAGCTAGCAATAAATATTTGGAGAGCTCTCGAAATCAATTAATGATATCTCGAAATCAATTAATGATATCTCGAAATCATTTGGAGAGCTCTCGAAATCATTTGGAGCGAGCAATATAACATTTGATTTGGAGACCTCTCTAAATCATTTGGAGCTATCTCTAAATCATTTGGAGAGCTCTCGAAATCATTTGGAGAGCTCTCGAAATCAATTAATGATATCTGGAAATCATTTAGAGAGCTCTCGAAATAATTTGTAGCGAGCATTATATAACTTGATTTCGAGAGCTCTCCAAATCAAAGCGATATAATGCTCGCTACAAATGATTTCGAGAGCTCTCTAAATGATTTCGAGATATCATTAATTGATTTCGAGAGCTCTCCAAATGATTTCGAGAGCTCTCCAAATGATTTAGAGATAGCTCCAAATGATTTCGAGAGCTCTCCAAATGATTTAGAGATAGCTCCAAATGATTTAGAGAGCTCTCCAAATCAAAGTTATATAATGCTCGCTACAAATGATTTCGAGAGCTCTTTAAATGATTTCGAGATATCATTAATTGATTTCGAGAGCTCTCCAAATGATTTAGAGAGCTCTCCAAATCAAATGTTATATAATGCTCGCTCCAAATGATTTCGAGAGCTCTCCAAATGATTTCGAGATATCATTAATTGATTTCGAGAGCTCTCCAAATGATTTCGAGAGCTCTCCAAATATTTATTGCTAGCTCCAAATATTTGTTGCTAGCAATATATATTTGAGTTTATGTAGATTTGGCGTTCCATACCTGCGGGGGATGTTAAATTGCATTACTCCGGTTTATGACCGATCTGAAGTTTAATCCATATTGGTTGTTGGAGGTCGGTTTTCGTCGGTACTGGCTGGCGGAAAGTGCTCTCGCAGTAACATTGTAAGCACACGAAATTGTATTGTGTGAAAAAACACACTAACACATAATGTAGATACATAGAGTAAGACAATTTCAAATGTCTGTTCCACGTTTTGCTGCCGACGAACTTTTGGCTATTACATCTATTAAATCTAAACAATACAACATTTAAGTACATTTTAATCAATAACAAAAAGTCATGTCCCTCAAAAAAATTAGTTGATGAAATTCCATAAGATATTTTATTGCGAAAAAAAGATTTTCCTATGGGATTTCCTATAGATTTTTTTAAATAATCTTTTTTTGTTGACCGATTTTCAAAATCTAACTTGTTTTCTTACTTACATCATTTCCAAGCTATCTCGCTAGGTTTCCGAGTCAATTTCCAAAATCTTTTATTTTTTTAAATATTGATTTTATTTCGAAAAAACGATTTTCCTATGAGAATTTAACATGGGGGCTAAAATAGATTTGTTTATTAAAGTAATTTTTTATTTGTTGACCGATTTTCAAAATCTAACTTTTGTTTTCTTATTTACATCATTTCCAAGCTATCTCGCCAGGTTCCTGAATCAATTTCCAAAAAAAAGTATTTGTTTTACCCTCCTGGTCACCCTCCGCCTACTGTTTGCCCCATGTTAAATTCCCATAGGAAAATCGTTTTGTTTCGCAATAAAATCAATATTTGATGGAATTTCATCAACTAATTTTTTTAGTGAAGGTGACCTTTTTGTTATTGATGAAAACGTACTTACATTTTAATATGGTTTAGATTTGATGTGTTTAATAGCCAAACGTTCGTCGGCAGCAAAACGTGGAACAGACAGTAGTTTGTATAGTCTCTGTGTCTAAGCAGCATTTGCAAATACTTCAGTCATTTTAACACATGTTGTTGCTTTATTGAATACCGAAGCATGGCGATTGTTTCAAAATAGTCAATAGCATATATGCATTCTGAGCTGGCGCTAGGATTTTGAAATTAATCGCTCAATCGGACTGATAAAACGAAAAAGAGCAATACTATTTTCCATTTACTCCCATATTTGTAAAAACATAGTATTGTTTCAAGTAAATTCTGAGACGTTTAGTAGCCAAAATATCCATTTCTGAAATATTGGTAGACACATTGCTATTTTAGTATTCAAATCGCGACAAAAGCCAAACTTGGCATTTAATGATGAATATATATTTAAAGGTGGGAATAGGCATGCGGGCCTTCCATCCCCGGTATAAAAATAAATGGATTTATGATTATAACATAAATCACGTTATTATATGGAGGTGCAATGCTCCGCCCCCTAAGCGTAGCTCTGTGAGTCACGGCGCAATAGCCAATGGGAATAGATCAGCGAGCATAAAATAGAAATTATTACAGCATTCGCCCTGTTCTGCTGGCGAAAGCTAAATAAGCATTTTTAATAAACAGGAATTAAAGTGTTGATTAATAACATTGTGAGCTGATAAATTACGTTAAAACAGATTGGTGTCGCTGTGATTTCTCTGGACATTATATTGCGAAACGAGTTGTTCACGGATTGCTGGGACATGCCGAGAACACGGAGGGCCAGAAAAGCGGTTGACGATTTGGGGTGTCAGGTTGCCTCCTAAACGGGCCGAAGAAATTCGCCAAACGATAACTTTATCGCCAGCCGACGACCACCCACGGCACCAGCGGCATCTGCGACGCCAGAGGGCCCAGTAGCGCCATCATTGGCGCCACCTATTCCAGCGGTATGGGCTGCACCGACGCCACCATCGTTGTCAGCACAAACAGCGGCGCCAGTGATAGATATCACTACGGCAGGTGAGATTGTATGCAATAGCAACGATCCCATTATGGGGTTTGACATTCCTGTAGCCGCAATGTCCAGCATAACTGCACCATTTGAGCCAATTTATGGCTCAGCAAATACTCAAAATGCAGGTATTGAGGTTGTGCGGGAGAATGTACACATTCCCCCTCATACAGGACATGCCATGCCAATTCCAATATCGTGTGCAAACGATACAATCACCATACATGTGTCGCAGCAAATGCGCCAAAAAATTGTGTTAAATCAATACGTTCATTTGTCCCAATTGCTAAAGCGGGATAACGATGTCGGTGGTGATACTCAGGGTACAGCACTGTTTGTCAATGATCAGGGTATTATTCAAGCCAAGCCCAGAATGAGTAGAGACAGACTGCAGTCAATCGATCAGTGGACCGATGCTTTCATTATTTACATGCATGTATATATACAACAGCATCCGACACAAGCGTCTGACATGCTGGCGTATTTACACACAATACCAAAATATCCATTTCTGAAATATTAGTAGACACATTGCTATTTTAGTATTCAAATCGCGACAAAAGCCAAACTTGGCATTTAATGATGAATATATATTTAAAGGTGGGAATAGGCATGCGGGCCTTCCATCCCCGGTATAAAAATAAATGGATTTATGATTATAACATAAATCACGTTATTATATGGAGGTGCAATGCTCCGCCCCCTAAGCGTAACTCTGTGAGTCACGGCGCAATAGCCAATGGGAATAGATCAGCGAGCATAGTATTGTTTCAAGTAAATTCTGAGACGTTTAGTAGCCAAAATATCCATTTCTGAAAAATTAGTAGACACATTGCTATTATAGTATTCAAATCGCGACAAAAGCCAAACTTGGCATTTAATGATGAATATATATTTAAAGGTGGGAATAGGCATGCGGGCCTTCCATCCCCGGTATAAAAATAATGTATTCATATCACAATCCGTGTGTACTATTCCAAAGAAATGATACATGTGATACATGAGAGGCTGACCGACTGACCGACAGGTGATAGGGGGTGGATCGAAATAAAGATATAACGCCTTCCAAACATCGTTCAATCTGCTAAGCCAATGACATCGCCGCATCAGCAACCACGTGTAGGTCTGATGGAGTATCATGATTCAGATGGCCAGAGGGATACAGACCACCAGGCTCTCAGCGGTACCGATAAATGAACTACTTTCACAAAGCATACACAACGTGTAATACATGTACCTCTCGTATTCCACCAGCACAGACTAAAATCAGCCGCCACATTAGAAGAATGTCGGATAAACATGCATATTCGCATCGCTGCACCTGCTAGGAGCAGTGCACACGGACTGTGTGTAGACTAAATTTTAATCAGTTATGAGTTTGCATGGTGATTATATTGTTTCATATTGCAAAGGTCCATTTATACATTTTCTACGCATTGACTGAATAATTTCCAGCACACCAACCAATGCCATTCCATCAATGAAACACCCGTAGTACTTCTAACAGGCAATACATATCGTTATCAGGCTACGGGAGTGTTATATATGATTATGAGCTACATTAGTCACACCTACGGGGCGCCAAGTGGGACATGGCTCAATTTTGTCAACAAAATTCATTTTTGTGCCACAAAATTCATTTTTGTGCCACAAAATTCAATTCTGTGTCACAAAATTCACTTTTGTGCCACAGAATTCAATTCTGTGCCACAGCATTCAATTCTGTGTCACAAAATTCAATTCTGTCAATTCTGCACACGCATGTAAGAAGGACTACCATTGGTCAGAAACTGCACTGGAGAAATGGGTCACGGTCGCCGATCTACACATTCAATGTCGATGATTCATTTCTCATTCTGCCGATGATTCATTTCTCATTCTGCCATTTTGCTTCAACTATCTCCAAACAGTCAAACGTTGACAAACTCATTCGTATTTAAACTCATTTGCGTTATAATTGTACACATAATTCATGTACATGTAGATCTCCCGCGAGTACTGACGTCATGTATTGTGTATCGCAAGGTACATCTGCCCCAGTTAAATCAATAATACACGCTCTGTGGCCTGTGTTCTGACTGCTGTCTGTGTTTATAAACAGAATGTGTGTATTGGGCCATTTGAGGAAACCATTTGTAGTATTTGTGTAGATACCATGGATACTAGGATGGTGTATACTGTAAATAATGCATGTAGACACATAGTTGCGAACACGTAACTTCGCAACTAGTAGACACAGATCCAATACCATTTGTTTCACAAGGTTAGATCTACTGTTAGAATACGACGTCATCTAATGTCATTTTCGAGCATAAAACGTTACCTGATAAATAGAATACCAGGCTAGTGTATTTTAATATCAAGTTTATCAGGCTCGGCTCGGAAACGGTAGGAATTCCTCGGCAAGCCTCGGAATTCCTACGCGTTTCCTAGCCTTGCCTGATAAACTTGATATCCAAATACACTAGCCTGGTATTCTCTATATATGGGCATGCTCTCAGGTCTAGCTATGTCCCGGCTACTTTATGTTTGACCCTGTTTACATAATTGAGGGAAAATTCTGAATATTTTCTTATTTCTCCTTCAAAGTATATATGCTTATATGGTGTGACCACTCATTTGTAATCTAATATAACCATAATAACTGTCCATAAAGAAGTATAATATTGATATATTGGGTTATATTTTCGCATTGAAATATTTAAACCTGCAAGTGTACTCCACCATCTAGTAAAATGGACTAAGACCGATCTCAACCAATCAACGTAGAGATGACATAGACTATCCTACGCAAACTAATTTTTGTGGACAAAAAATGAATTCTGTCCCACAAAACTGAATTTTCTTCACAAAACTCAATTCTGTCTTACAAAATTGAATTTTGTGACACAGAATTGACAGAATTGAATTTTGTGACACAGAATTGAATTTTGTGATTTTTAGTGTTACAAAACTCAATTTTGTACACATAATTAACCTGTCCTGCATGGCGCCCCGTAACACCTGCCATAAACCCCATTTCTCTAGTCACATCCACATATGGCGCTCATGGCATATCCGACCACTGTATATCCAGACCAGCCTCTGAGCATGCACTGATCATCATCCAGCCAATGAAATAGCTGCCCTGTTTCTTACAAACAGTACAATATGTTCGTATCATGCCACGGTGGTAAGTGGTCGGGAGCATGCGATGGGTAATTTAACGATCGGGATTCATCTTTACCGGCATCCGGAATTATATATATAGTGTTTGGACTGTGTGTCCGTGTGTCCGACAGTCCGTGTGTCCGTCCAACACATTAAGACGTTCGCCAGAGTTTCTTAATGTTGTCATAACTTATATATCACTTGAAGGATTACTTAAATATTTCAACACAACATACTTGGGGACTGATGCCACACATCCATACTGCCCTTAATATGACATTGACCCTTTCACCTTGACAACTTTGAACTTTTGCACACATTAAAGGTACACGCCCACTCAGTAGGCACAAACTGTTCTTTATATCAAATACATCATCTGAGACATTTTCTGGCGAAGTAAAAATTCATACACCGTTACCCACGTATTGATTGGCATTATTATACATTTTATATCAGACGTAAATTTCCACACTGGTATCAGTGTTTCCTTAAAATGTCAACGGATTTTACTATTTATTCTCTGTATTTATTTATGTGTTTGATGTGCAATGATCATACTTTATAATCTGTCGAAAATATTATGTTTTTCAGGTGACACATTTTAATTAGTATAAATAATTACAAAATATAATGCCTCATTTGCACATGAAAATATCCTGATACCACCGCGAGTCACTATCAGTAAAATAAATATTACCAAATGATTATATCTGTACTGTATAGCGGGCTCTCACAATCTTTAGCAGGGGTGGAATAGTGACACAATTATACACTTATTTAATTCCCATAAAGAACATTTTGTGCCTACTGGGTGGGCATGTACCTTTAAGAAGATCGCAGTAGTTTCTCATTTCTATCATAACTTCTTTATCCCGTCAACGCAGTACCTATGTGCCGTGAAACAAGGTGCCGTGAAACATTTGATATCCTGTCAATACGACCTAATCACAATTCATACGCGTCATTCGTGTTGGTGACTACTTTCCCCAGTATACTTCTTGAGTTGACTGAAAAGTCTGATGTAAATGGAACCGTTTACAGTGTGAGGGTTAAATTTGGCAAATAAAAACGATATCGCCAGAAAATAAAATTAAGTGCAAGTCATTTTCTGAATGTCAAATCAATTTCCATTACGACCCTCAATTTCCAAATGCGTTTGCTCTCTACCCATTCCGTGCGTCATTCAGACATGACTGACGTCATACTTATATTTACGTCAATAAGTCTACTACGTCATTTAAAATAAAAATTGCTGCTCCCAGTGATTCCAGTCAGGTATTAAAGGAAATAAACGAAACAAAATGATGTTTGTGTTGCTGATTTTTATTCTGGACAGATCGCTATCGTTGCAGAATCTGCCCCAAATGGAAATGGATGGTGTCGGTCGGGTTATTGGTTTCGTGGTGAATTTTGAGAGTGTATTTTGTTGAAAAGAAGCTGTATAATTTCACATTGTCGGTGACAAAATATAAAGTATCAACACTGACAACAGAACATTTATCTGTTGAACCTGCCTGAAGTACAAGTTGTAATGGTTAATTCGGGATGGATGGTTGCCATTATAAATAGGATTAAATCGTAAAGCTGCCGTCTTGTGTTTTTTTTTCCATTTCCATGATTCACGAATGGTGAAAAGAACAAACAAAATCGTTGTAACATTTTAAGTTTATTCGTGAAATATTTCGATACAGTGTAAAGTTCCTAAAGTCTAAAACAATTATTGATCAATTTACTGTCATGACTGTTGATTAACGGATTTTACAACCATACTTTATCCAACTATGTTCTGTGCGCCAATGAGTGTTTGATGTAATTCAGTTGAACAGTTCTAACTTATCTCGCTTTTGAAGGCTAACTTAAGTTGATTTAAATGCTGTTTTAGAATGTTGACGGGATAAATATAATAGTAGGTTAGTGCCGTGCATGGGAAAACATATCTGGCTCGGCACGGAAACCGGATAGGCTCAGCAGAGCCTCGCCCATCCAGTTTCCTAAGCCTCGCCAGTTATCTTTTCCCATTCACGGCACTAACCTACTATTCTCTATTTATGACATCTCTAATTTGTCGAAAATATATTTTTTTTCAGGTGACACATTTAATTAGTGTACATAATTAAAAAATATAATGCCTCATTTGCACATGAAAATAGCATGATACCACCGCGAGTCACTATCAGTAAAATACATATTACCAAATGATTATAGCTGTATAGCGGGCTCTCATAATCTTTAGAAGTGGTGGAATAGTGACTCAATTATACACTTATTTAATTCCCATAAAGAACATTTTGTGCCTATTGGATGGGCATGTACCTTTAAGAAGATCGCAGTAGTCTCTCATTTATATTATAACTTCTATATCCCTTGGTGTATTACTTTAATATTTCACATACTTGTGGACAAATGCTACACATCCATGCTGCCCTTAACTTAATATGACCTTGACATTTTGACCTTCACAAGTTTTCACTATTTCACACATTAAGACGTTTGCCGGAGTTTCTCAATTCTGGCATAATACATTGTTCTTATTAATATTTCTGGACTCCGCGGATGCGCAGGCCAATCTGGGACTACACTGGTCGCTTAATCAATACAGCCCAATTATCCAGTCACAGTTATAATTTATATGTGATGATCGAAATCGGCTTTGTTGTTTGCCATTCTGTTTGTATTATATACCCATATCTATACAAATGGTCAGTGCCTATGTTGTTTGCCATCTAACTGATATGCGCTATCTTATTCCTCCATGTAACTATATGATCAGTCGCTGCACTGTTTGTGTACACTGAAGACATTCATTTGTCTTATTTTCCCATAAAGTATATGTTGTGGCCATCCGTAGATCAACGGACTGACGTGATTCGACGTAAAGCCCCAGTCACACTGTCAGGTATTGAGGGCTAAGTATTACTACGCTTTTAATACCAAGTAAAACGGCAATATACGTATTAAACGTAGTAGATACGACTGTATACGTACTGATGATTGCTCCCGTTTTGGGCATTCAAAATTAACTTGGGTTTCGATATACGTAACTTATACCTATTAAAACGTAATAAAACGTATCAGAACATAGTTAAAACGTATTAAAGCGTATTAGATACGTACAACAACGTACTTAGCCATATGTCCACTATGTACTACTACGTATTTTCTACGCTTTACTATTTTTTACTACGTATTACTGTGTTTTATTTCTACGTTTTATTATGTTTTATTAGGTATGGCCGTATCTAATATATTTTACTACGTTTTAATACTTATAATACTACGTGTCAAATTAATTTTGAACGTGTCCAAAACAAACGTGATAGGAGCAATCAACATTACTTATATAGCCGTATCTAATACGTTGTACTACGTATATTACTACAAAACAAACGTGATAGGAGCAATCAACATTACTTATATAGCCGTATCTAATACGTTGTACTACGTATATTACTACAAAACAAACGTGATAGGAGCAATCAACATTACTTATATAGCCGTATCTAATACGTTGTACTACGTATATTACTACGTTTTTGATTTGGCTTGTCAACGCGGCCGCGTTTATTTCCGGTTCGCCGACCTCGTAATACTCGCTGAAACTACCTAACAATCCCTAATAAAAACGTACTGAATCGCAGTAAAACGTAGCGAAACTTGGCGATCATCTAGTAAATCCTACTAATCCCTAGTGAAATCGTGACAATCATAGAGCCGCTTTGATACCCGGCCTGTCACATGTTAGACGGGACGATACGTAGTAAAACCTTGTAAAACGCAGTGGAAACCTACTACAAACCTAGTAACACATAATAGGCCCCTCCCTCCCCCCCCCCTTGGGGCTTGGCTTGTAAATCAAGCACAATAGCATGATCCAGTGAACGAATGAAACATACGTGACCTTCAATTAGCATGACCATGCTCGTTTTGACCGTCGCAAGGTCGCTGAAACATTTAGCCATTTGTTTAATAATTTCTCCATTAAATAAATTAAATACAAACATAATTTCAAGTTTTTGCCTTGTACTTTCATGGTGCATGTATTATAAAATAAGTAGATATATAAAATAACAGCATTAGCCCTTACAATGCTGAATTAATTTTTGTCATCTGCTGGTTATTTTCTATTTTCATTTTTCTCATCAAAAACATGGTTTGTCAGTACTTTAGAATCATTTCGAATCGAAATGGCTGTTGACTTTTGTTCCTGCATGTATTATGATAATACTGAAACAGCAATCTATCAATAGCCAGAAATGGAAAACACAAAGTGTACGCACTGCAACCTCTCTCCTGGAGGAGTATGCACATATACCAGCGAAACAGAGATTGACATATACTTCGCAACCTGAGAACACATTTCTATGCTTTAGGGCATTTGACTCCAGTTATTAAACACATTTGATTAATGGCAATTGATCTGTTCATTTGATTGGTAAGAAGATATTCAAGCCACTTTCCATTGTTAAATATTTGATGGCATGATACTCTTGGAAAATGTTCATGTACTGGCTATCAGAAGAATGGCTGGCTTGGTGCAGCCACTATCCATATGGCTTTTCAAACAGCCATTATATGTGCCACGTCCAGTCTGTTGGAGCCCATTCATACTAATTAACTGTCATATAACTGTTTACCTAAGGAGTGTCAGATAGTAATCACCCATGTTTTGTATTTAAACCCATGCATTCTGAGAATGTTCGCTAAATGTTTCAGCAGTATTGTTTAATTCAGGAATAATGCCCCGAGATATAAGACCTAGTGGTCACACTGTCAGGTACTGAGGGCTAGGTATTACTACGTTTCCCATCCGTATGGATTGCCAAATCTTTGCCCAGTTTTGTTGGTATTAGCTATAGGCTTTACTAGGTTTCTAGTAGCTTTCCACTTCGTTTTTGCAAGGTTTTAATAAATATCGCCCCATCGGACATGTAACAGGTCGGGTATCAAAGCGGCTACTTGTCACGATTTCACTAGGGATTATCTAGTAGTAGGTTTTACTAGGTGACTGCCGAGTTTCGCTACGCTTTACTACGATTTAGTACGTTTTTAATGGGGATTGCTATATTTTTGCAGACATATTTTCGTCCGAAACTACATTCAATTACGAGTGTTATGTTGTATGTCTGCGCTCTATAACCCACTGGATGAATTTTTGGTACCAGTTTGAAGTATAGTACGTATCTAATACGTGTATTTGAGCTGAACATGTCGAAAAATGTTCAGTTCCCTCTACCTACAGCGACGGTTCAAACAATATGTGTGATTGTGTGGGGGGGGGGGGGGGGGGGGGGGGGGGGGGGGGGGGGGGGGGGGGGGGGGGGGGGCACCACACCCGGAGACTTAGACAGCAAAAGTCACGAGATGCGGCAATATAAATCCAAGTGAGGGGATATTAGTAGTTCGTAAAACGGCACATAATGTATCTATGGAGACACTACTGCTGCCACTCCCATGAATTAGACACAAACAACTAAATTCCGAGAAGCGGGAATTATACTTTAAAGGCCGTGGTCGTTCACACTTGGGAAGACGTAACTCACATTCAATAATATCATTAAATTCAGCTCAGGTCAGTTATACAAACAACCATGCTCCCCAGACAACATTAGGACACACAATTGTGTAATTAGCCAGTTTGCTGGCAGTCCTGCCACACACCAGAGATAACAGCAGTATCATGGCATATGTAGCCGGGTTACACATCACAATAGCTCCCGACTCCCCTGTGCCGAATGCATGTATTTCTCAGGATTATTGCCTTGATATGACACTATCAGTGGCATGTTGTGGCATGCATCTGACCAGTACTTATCCTATCGCGTAGCGAAAATTGGATGCTAAAGCCGTCCGTCCGTCTGTCCGTCCATCTTCAACCACGTATACTCGTGGATCAATTTGTGCGTAATTGTAATGTTGAAACAAGCAGACTATTTACAGGTGCACAGGTAAGTGGGTTTGCAAGTATACCACAGTGTGTACGTCTGTCCGTCCGTCCGTCCGTCCGTCAGTCTGTATGTCTGCCTGTCTGTCCGTCACGCTTTCCAGTCGCCTATTACTTCTGTACTGTATGACATATTGGCTTGAAACTTCATATGCATGTTCATTATCATCCATACTTTCATTCCCTGCCCCGCCCATGCCCAAGGTCAAGGTCAAATAACTTAAATATTTACGTCCAGTCGATTCGTGCGCGCTTCTCCATTCTGCTATAACTTGTTTTATTTACTTGGCTTGTAACTTCATGTGCATGTTTGTTATCATCCATATTTCCATTCCCCAACACACTCATGCTCTCCCTGTGCCCAATGTCAAGGTCAACCAACTTTGAAATTTGCGTCCTATAGATGTGTGTGCAATTTTCTATTTTCCTGTAACTTATTTTTACTGTAGGACAGATTGTTTTGACACTTCATGTGCATGTTTATTACCATCCATATTTCCATTCCCCACCCCACCCTTGCTCGTCACATGCTCAAGGTCAAATCACATAGAAATTTATGTCCAGTAGATGCGTGCACGTTTCCCCATTCTCCTATAACTTCTTTACTGTACAACTAGTTGGCTTCAAACTTCATATGCATGTTTATTATCATCCATATTTTCATTTCACACCCCAGCATGCTCCCTCCACCTTGGCATCGGTCAATGTAAAATAACTCTGAAATTCCCACTTCAGCACATTCATTCTGCTATAAGCTCTTTACCATATGAGTGATTCATCTTTTTCATTATCCATATTATCTTTCAGTAGATGCATGCGCATTCATCTATTCTCCTATAACTTCTTTACCGTATCAATGTGTATGTTTGTGATCCAGTCACCGCAGCGATGGGATACATGCCGTTGGCGTCGTGCTTGTAATTAGATTTGTATTATGAACTAATGACAAATAAATGCATGTACATGTAGATGTACAAAGTACATGTATTCGTATGCGATATTTACACGTGCATTGGATTTGAAATGTAATAGAAAACACTACAATGACATTCGCGTGACAATTACCTACTTTTCGCAAACTATGGGTCAAGTCCAATGGTTTAAGATATAACAGTACAGCCACTATGCAGCACAATAGCCTGAGCCAGTGATCAAAAACGAATGAAACATACGTGACCTTCAATTATCATGACCTTGCTCTTGTTGACTGTCGCAAGATCGCTGAAACACTTGACCATTTATTTACGTAAAACTTCTGGATAGTGGCTGCACCAAGACAGTCATTCTTCTGATAGCCAGTACATGAACATTTTCCAAGAGTATCATGTAAACATTTCTCAATTAAATAAATTAAATACAAACATAATCTCTAGTTTTGCCTGGTAATTTCATGGTGCATGTATTATATAATAAGTATGTAGATATATAAACTTAACAGCATTAACCCTTACATTGCTTACTTAATTTTTGTTGTCGGCTGTTTATTTTCTAATTTTCATTTTTCTCTTAAAAAAACATTCTTTGGCAGCACTTGAGAATCATTTTCAATGTAAAATAGATTTGTCAGTAAGCGAGGCTTACGGAATGTGGACCCAGGTGCCCCTTAATGTGTATATCTGTAGTCTGTGGGTCTGTGACCTTGACCCTGGGCTTAGCAGGGGTGGCACGGTCATGAATTTGTCATAGCATGATTTCTCCGATGTTCAGTTTTGTGACCTTGACCTTGGGATCAGCGGGGATTGGACAGTCATGGATTTATCACAGCATGACAGTAGACCCTGAGAGGACTGCATGCGTGAAATATTAAGAATGTTCGATGAAGGAAATATAGGTTATAACATATTTCACCGATGTTAAGTTTTGTGAAGAGACTAAGTATGTGACCTTGACCTTGGGATCAGCGGGGGTTGGATGGTCATGTATTTGTCACGGCATGATAGTAGACCCTGAGAGGACTGCATGCATGAAATATTAAGAATGTTCGATGAAGGAAATAGAGGTTATAACATATTTCTTTGATGTTAAGTTTAGTGACGAACGTATGGACGGACGGATGGACGGACGTCCTTACGTGACATCCCTTAGGTGGTTTTTACTATATAAAAGATCAAAGGAATGACCACCTAAGGAACAATAGGCTTAAGTGGTCAACGGAATAAATCTATTGTATTCTTTTGTCTTAGGCCACGCCTCTAACCACCTAAGACCCTGTATGTGTGCCCGGACGGACGGACGGACGGACGGACGGACGGGCAACCTGACTCCAGTCCGCCCCCCCCACCCCAACACACACACAACTCTTGCGGAGCCATAGTGATTATAAAGTGCTGAGAAACTATGTCTTTACTGATAAAGAAGATAATATATAAAAGCAGCAGACAGTAATTCAAATACATGGCTTTTGACTTTTGTTCCTGCATATTATATTATTATGATAATACTGAAATACTTGAAACAACAATATGTCAGAGAGCCAGAAATTGAAAACACAAAAGCCCTGCCACCTCTCTCCTAGAGTATGCAGAGATTGGTCTATACTGGCAGCCTGGGAACACAGAAACGAGCAACAATAGCCACCCCCACCCCACCCCACATTCTTACGCTTTAGGGCATTTGACTCCATTGATGACAATTGATATGTTCATTTTGATTGGTATGGAATATATTCAAGCCAATTTCCATTGTTAAATACTTGATGGTATAATGCTCATGGTGCAATATGAAACGTTCATGTGCTGGCTAGCAGAAGAATGGCTTGCTTGGTACATCCACTATCCAGATGGCTTTTCAGATAGCCATTACAGGTGTCATGTCCAGTCTGTTGGGGTCCATTCACACTAATTAACTACCCTATAACGGTTTACCTAAGGAATGGCAGATAGTAATCACCCCCGTCCTGCATTTAAACCCATGCATACTGATAAGGTTCCCTAAATGTTTCAGCAGTGTTGTTTAATTCAAGAATAATGATGCCCCAAGATATTTATTGAGTATTTTCAGCCACGGCCTGTGTCTAACCCCCGACCTCCATGGGTTGCCCGCAACTCCCCCAGGTGGGAAATATATTGAAATTGAATAAATCATGTAGTAATATTATATATATAATTACATCCGTTTTTACCCGATTCCAATATATACTAACTCGGTGAAAAACTCACTATTTGGATAAAGCGGAGCAAGTAATAATTTGCTCGATTGGTAATGTACGTCACGTACACCTTCTATTTGAATAGGCAATGTAGCAGGTTAAATGCGCGATTGAACCCGTTGTTGATAGGCCGTTAAACACAAATAAATCGATTCAAATCTATTTGAATAGAGAGAGGTCAGAATATCGCCCAACCAACATATTCCTAAATATACCAGCAACCACTATAAAAACTTTAGCGTGACGTAGAAATCTACATATTAGTTGTTATTTGGGAATTATTCAGAGGAAACTTACAGATATAAGTTTGCTCAATATAAAAGCAATATCCAATCCTAGTCTTTCCGACTGCTCAAGTATTTACATTTAGTTTTATATGACATCCATTTTGTAAAATAATAATTCTGACCAGTTTAATACGCTCATAACAATCTCCATTTACATATCTCAAACATACGTCGACAGTAAATACAATAAAAGCCCGATGTATCAGTTTCATAGCTAACCCGAATATTTTCTGTCTGTAAGGCAGGTCGTCTTGCTGCCACAGACAGAAAATTCGGGTCATTTCAGAGCGTGCATTTTGTACGTTTTTGTTGTGGTACAAAGGCTCATTATGATTTGGGACTTAACTGGCACGTGGTCACTAGGGACCTGCCAATGGGTCTGACCGTGGTTTTATAGCCGCATTACCTGCACCCTGTCTCGTGAAACGAGAAAGAGCGCTACATCTAGCCACACAGAAAACTACCTTGTCTTTCTACTCTGATGTTCACCGAATGTGTTGTCTAGTCATAGGCTAACTATAGCCAAGTATATAAATAAATCCTATATACAGAC
The DNA here is from genome assembly GCA_029237695.1 of Conchocele bisecta. Lineage (NCBI taxonomy): Eukaryota > Metazoa > Mollusca > Bivalvia > Lucinida > Thyasiridae > Conchocele > Conchocele bisecta. The sequence goes on from CM055266.1 coordinate 28,910,488, forward strand.
GACATTATTGGCAGATATTTTTTGGATATGTAAGATGTTGATATTTTGCTGTTTATTTTCTCGTGGTACCCGCCATCTCCCTCATACACCATCACGCGCAAAGAAAGTATGTATTGTTGCAATAAATCAAAACTTTATAAAGTGAATCACATATTACAAGTTAACATTTGTTTACTTCAGTAGATCCTGTTCAGTAGTTTAAAATTTACTATAAGTATCCATTTAGCGAGTGTTTATGTGTATATACAATGGTAGGAAACTACGTCATCACGCACATGCTAAATGGGTTTCAATTCACTACAGAGCCCCATCCAGAAACGAAAATTTGCAATTTCTTTACATTATATCGTTCAGGAACTCTCTGTCAGACATGTTATCTCGCGGGTATAAATGTTATCGATTGATTGACTGCTGTGTGTGGGCTTACGTCTGTTCGACATCTACATATGGGAATACACTGTATAGTATGAGGCTTTAAAACAGAAAGTACTGTAATGTGTCCAGCACTCAAACAACGGTATCCTGGTCTGCTGACAGGCGTCCATACATACACCACGGATCATTTAGGCATATACGTGAATCGGAGTAAGAATCGCCGTTAATATATGGATCCAGGTAAAGAATTATGCACCGTTAATAAACTTAAACGGCCTCTATTTTGTTCCCGGCCTCTATCAAACTGTACTACGTGGCCTCTATTCCGTTTCCCACTGGCATCTATCGTGTATACACCGACAGCATCTAACGTGGTACCCAGCAGCAGACGAGCATTAACGGCTACGGTACTGACAGGATGGTGGCTGACCAGGTTCAGGAGTAAACTGCCTATGTAATAATAGCGTCTACAACCAGAGTTAACTACATGTACATGTATTTATTGACCGAATGACTGCCATTTTGGATGACTGTAAATATTTGATTATTCAGTTGCGCTGAATTAAAGTTGCGTGGAATATAAGCATGTACGTTGGTGGACTGGACATGCTGGATGGCTGGTTGGTTGGTTGGTTGTGTGTAAGAATTGGCCTATCGACCTTACAGACCCGTGGATTTCTCCACAATCGTAACATAATGAGAGCATATTGAAGTGTGTATCACTAGACGTGTGCCATTGAATGGTGGCTACATATTAAATACAGGTGTAGATGAATTCCGGCCTAATTCCTTGCCGACTGTTCCGTTCATATGGCGAGAACGGGGTGGGGGAGTTTTGGCATCGGGAAATGGCGTTGGTGATTTTATGAATAATTGTTATAGAATAAGATATACATAATTATTATACAGGGGGGACTGAGGAAAGTAGTTTGAGTTAATACAAATACGAATGTATGAGTTAACGAGAGTTATTATATAGGAAAACATGTACTATATAGGAAAGCATGTACTTGGGACTAACAATTTGACTTGGAGTTGTCAGAGAGTTTTAGGGGTTTCCTCTTTATTGTGTAATTACAATTGCATTTCACTCGAAGGTAGTAGGTGGGAGCGGGAGGGTGGCGTGCAACACCTTGGTGAGTTGATACATTCTGAAGACATTGAAAGGTTCAGTAACAGTGGACGCTAGATTGTCCTTAACAATAATCCTGTGTCATTTGTTTGTTGAAAGCAAATTAATTCTTGATTTTGTTTTTAGATAGTATAATCATTGAACACATTTGGGTGGACTTTTTTTCAAGCACAAAATGGCCGCCAAATTCAAAATTGCCGCCATAATAATAGTAAAATGTAAAAATGTCAACAACTAATATTCATTTCGAACCTGTTTTACACTTTATGATAGTGTATGCATTTAGCATTCATGATAGCCATTTGTATTAATACAAGAGTCATATTTTGACAATATGGGGCGTATTACATTTTCACCAGTATGAAATTGACCTGTTTGTATATAAATACATTCATGAAGTTGTGTGTCTGTTCAACGATATTGTGTTTAAACTTTACTGTCATGGCCTAAGATCGCACGACGTACATGTTGTGAAATATGGCACTCATAGATATAGTTTGGCCGCCCCTAACAATCATATAGGCTCAATGCAGGTTTCACTGTCTGGAGAAAATCGCATTTTAAGTTTTTTAGCGTGCATCATACATCAAGTCGTTTATGTACAGTAAGCATGTGCTTTGCAGTCACTGTCACGTTGTGACGCATACTAACTGTAATTCTTTTATATGTATACTATACAGTTCATGCAATGCATATTTTGGAATTAAATTATAATCTGATCAAACTTTCATTTACATTATGCCAGAAGTGCACTAGTGAACACATACTAGGTCCATAGTCAGTACATTGATTACTCAATACAATGCTTTAAGTTTGAAATGTATCAATACTCAATTACATTGTATGACTGCAGGGTCAAACACAATCATTTTAGTAGACATTACAGCCACTGGTCTACATAGACTATTAATGTGAGTACATATCCTCCTCCAGCAGATCTGGGTCCGGTAATCATTAACAGTCATACTTGTTGTCATACAATGGGTGATACATTAATGGAATTACCATATAGTGGGATAATGACAGTATGTATGTCATTTTCTCATTTGAAACCAAACATTTGGAATTGTATTTGTAAGCTAAATTGGTAGTATCAGTTTTCCCTTTTAATATTTCTGATACATCTATTGTTGTAAAGCCATCATCATATTTATATTTGAAATGAATTTGATTCTCAGTAGTCTTTTAACTTCATCCAGTTCACATTATTACCATGTATATCTACCTTAAAATCACCAGAAATTTCATTGGCAACTTGCCGAAGGTCATAAACTGCTGAAGCATATTGGAATGACTATGATGTCTATGCATTTTACGCCTTGCCACATACGACAGTATCACATTGACTGTTATATTGCAGCATTCATTGAATCACACTCCATATGTGTGTGCCTAGACTTGAATAACGTTTGTTCTAATGTATTAAGATGTGTCTTCACTGCAACTGCATGTCTGCGACATACTGATTCCTGTGTTGTTATGTGCAGAATCAGAGTACATAACAACAGGTTTGATGGCTGGTTGCAAACATTTAAAATTCGCAACCAGACAAGATCCATTTTCCTGGTTTCATACCAAGTGTAACATGTGCCATTATATATAGCTAGATTAACTCTTACACTGCTGAATAATTTTTTACGTCTGCTGTTTATTTTCTACATTTCATTTATGACATAAAACATATGGTCAGTCCTGTTTATCTGTCTGTAATGTTGGTTTTCTTTGCAAGTCCTTTCCTTCGATTGTAAATGACTTTGTTGTATTTTTGTATCAGCAGGGGTGACATATTTGCTTTTTATCCCGTATGCGTATGTGCTGTGAAACACGCTGCCGTGAAACATTTTTGATATCCAGTCAATACTATTTTTGCATTTTACAGCCATTTGTAGGTGTTGACGGGATATATAGAATAGTAGGTTAGTGCCGTGAATGGAAACAAATATCTGGCGCGGCATGGAAACGGGATGTGCTCGGCAGAGCCTCGCCCATCCCGTTTCCTGAGCCTTGCCAGATATTTTTTCCCATTCACGGCACTAACCTACTATTCTCTATCTATTTTCCTTATTTCTGAACCAAAATATATGTTGTGACCACTCATTTGAACCGTCTCGGCGAGACGGTTCAAATGAGTGGTCACAACATATACTTCTGTTGAGAAATAAAGAAATTATTGAGCCTTGCCGGATATTTTTTCCCATTCACGGCACTAACCTACTATTCTCTATTTCCTTTTCATTATAGACAATGCACGTCTCACAACAACAGTGTTTAGGTTTGTGAAAAGAATAGTTGTACTCATGATACATGTTAAATATGCAATTAATGATGCAGGATTCAGTCCATGTTCTGCACACTTTTAATTAGTACAAGTCATACAGCAATTGATAGGTCTTAGCTCCATAATCCTCTGTTAGCGAATCCTTAATATTGTAACGAGTTTCCATCACAGGGAATGAGTCTATGTGTGCTTTTATATGAGTAAGTACATTAGCAGGTGTCTTATTGCATGGACTATGTCTTACAGCATATCTGTTCCTGTGAATGAGTCATGTGCTTCTACAAATATGTGAGTAGAGACGAAAATATACATTTACCAAATAAGCACATGTGCATTATGTGCATATTGCAATATCATGTGTATTTCCGGTTACATGAGTCTGCTATTTGATCAGGAACTACACTGGTCACACAGCCCATTAGTCCCATTCTCCCAGTCACTGCCACAACTGGTGTTGTTGTTGTTTTTAGTTGGGGCTTATGGGTTTTGCGCACAGTCTGATCAGAATCTGCACTGTTCGCCATTCCAGCATTTATGGTAACACTGGTTTCTTGAAGAAAATGTGAAACACTTGACAGTCTACAATGATGATATCTCATCAGCACAGACGCTCTAATCGGAAACTCAAACAATGACAACACCACTCCAGCAATCACGATCAATGATCTACCATTGACCAATAACACGGCCATATGTACAGCATGGCACATGTCATATACACGGGTGTAGCTCTAAATGTCATTTATCCGGCCTGAATGCTGTCTGCATCTTTTTAAATGTGTTTGCAGTGTAAACTGTGGTTTCGTCACACAGCGGAGACACTGCCCAGACTACAGGGATGAGCTGGTATCTGGCTAGGCTGGCAGTGCAGCCCGAGTTACGTAATGTTACAGCTAATTAAAGTTTAATTACGACAGGAAACAGATTGATCAGTTTAAGATACCATCGAAGGCCATATTATGCAAGAGTACATGCATTGTCATAATCAATCCTCAAGTGTGGCTGTGACTGACCTAATGGAGCTTTCGGATTTGAGACCACCAGTGTAGATCCAGATCAGCCTGTGCAGTCTGATCAGGATCTGCACTGTTCTCCATTGCATTAATGAAGCAACCGTCATGTTTCTAACAAGCAATATAGATCGTTATCAGGCTACAGGAGTGTGTGCTATTTGATCTAGAGCTAAACAGTCACAAATCATATAATCCCCATTTCTGTAGGCCCAGCCACAAATATAGCTGTGACTGGAGAAAATGGGTTTTCGGTTTTTAGACCAGTGTAGATCCAGATCAGCCTGTGCATCCGCACAGTCTGATCAGGATCTGCACTGTTCTCCATTTCATCAGACTGGACATAAAGCCCAATTTCTCCAGTCACAGCTATGTTTGTGGCTGGAGCTACAGACTGTGGATGTTCTAGCGCACTGTAGCAATGATAATAACCAATACTCTATTACAAGCGGGAACACTGCTGAATTTATTTAATGACCACTGTATATCCTGATCAGACTGCGCCGGTGTGCAGTGCAGACTGATCCGGATTTACACTGGTCATAAATGCCATAAGCCCCGTTCAGGTAGTCACAACCACCGTTGGAAAACGGCGAACACTGTCCCGCGTGACGACACTGCTCACATTCGTCATTTATATAGAGGATCAAAGCAAATCTGCAGGCGCATGGCATTTAGTGTCAAATGTGTCCACCAGACACATGTACAAACCATTGTCAACATTGTACATCAGATATCAGATGTCAGATATATGATGTATGACTAGATTAGATTTTTGCTATGTACACTGTATTGTAAATCAGTGTTTCTGTATAATATTGTTGTACATACTCATGGGCCAGTTGGCTTAATGCAAATAAACTTTCATCTATGATAAATGCATTGAGCGAATATCACATATCTATATCTATACGTATTTGGCGCATTATTACACCATCGACTGCGCTAATCCTGCCAATATTTGAATTTATTTTTATTTAAAAATACTTGAATATTGTGCTTGAAATCAAACAGCTTGATTGATCGAGCCTGAGATGTGCTATTGGAAGAATGGGACTGAGCCCCCTTTTCCCGGTGACGCCTTCAATTATGAAACATCCTATGTACCGTATTATATTTGCCGACAGGAACTGCACGGTACATGGGGCTCCAGAAGCATCATAAGATTGGTCCGGCGAATCTCGTGGGTGTCCCCATTACCCATCCAAAGTGTATGTTGTTACCACTCAGTTGAACCGTCTCGCCGAGACGGTTCAACTGAGTGGTAACAACATACACTTTTGATGAGAAATGAGAAAAATTGCAGAAAATAATATTTACATTCCGTTTTTTTTTTTAAATAATATACATGTATATATAAACTTGCATCTATGATAAATGCATCGAGCGAATATCACATATTTATATATATACGTATTTGGCGCATCAGTATACCATCGACTGCGCTAATCCTGCCAATATTTGTAAATGCGTTTATACAAAATACTTGAATATTGTGTTTGAAAGTAAGCAGCTTGATTGCGCTACAGTCTAGGTACAGCCAATCAAACTGCTTAATTACTAGTTCATATTGCCAATAGATGTTCCGAAATGTTGAAATGTCGTAATCTTGGCAAAATGAACACAGACGGTTGTGTAACCTGCCGATGTTTGACAATGTAAATGTCGTGTCCCATGAATGACAATGCGCATGCGCCGGTTGGGATGGGCAACAAATTAGGCCACAAGTGCGAGTCATTAATGGATAATTGACACGAAATATACGTACGTACATGGACTTGGAGGGACAACAGCGGGTACAAGAGCGTTCATGCCCACTAATATATTTATATGAGACACGCCATGTGAGTTTGTACCTCTGCGTAATTTCATTAAATACGTTTACAAAATTTACAATATTTTTCATAAATAAAGTCAAAAGTAGACAAAACTTCCACAGTACGTGCGGAATATAATTTTTGACGCCATTTACGGAAGATATTGTACATTTTATAAACGTATTTCATGAAAATCCGAAGGTACAAAATCACATGGCGTGTCACATATACATGTGGTAAAAACTTTCTGACGTACGACCTGACGTCATCATCCCACGAGCTGTACATGTCTTCAAATGTCGATAGTACATACAAGGTTACTAGGAAAGTGGTTTTGTCTGAATTAAAACAATCAGGAAGTGGAAATATATAAACAACTATAATGTGAATGTTGGGTCAAACCATCTGTCTGTTTCGAAATGCAACATGTTTATTTTGCATCACCTCCAGTTCTGAGTGTGCTGAAATATCCAAAATATTCCGAAATTCCTGACAAATATAAGTAATTTGAATCAGACTCGGTTAATGCGTTAATGATTTCTGGCCATTGCAGACAGTTCAATGGCCACGATGCATTGGTAAACGTATGTGAAACCAATGTAACCAGAGTGTCTACACCATTCGTCGTGTAGTCTATGAATGCACTAATGAATGTATGCATAAAATGAAAGTTGCTCCCCAAAAGTATACTTAGCCATTTTGGTGGAGTCTGGTCACTTTATGACTTCACCTCATACAATGGAGATCGCCTTGCTTTTCCAAAGTCGGCACAACAACCGGAAGAGCAACACAATTGGGTGACGATTGACAAAACCGGCGTATCGCCTTTGCGTCCAGTGTAGACCCAGGCCAGACTGCAGACATGACTGGGTTCACGTTGTTCGCCATTCGATCAGAATGTACAGACCCACCATGCATCAAACAAATACATGCATATTACAACAATGAGCATGTATGCGGAGATGATTCAGATTGGTAACAAGTGCCGGTTTGTCAGCTGCCAGGAAGTGTCCATTATATGTCAATGGTCTATACATGAGACACGCCATTTGATTTTGTACCTTCGTAATTTCATTAAATACGTTTGCAAAATTTACAATATTTTTCATAAATTAAGTAAAAAAGTTGACAAAATGTTCAGAGTACATGCGGAATTAAGGTTTGACAGAAAAGGCAACTTTTAACGCCATTTAAGGAAAATATTGTAATTTTTGTAAACGTATTTCATGAAATTACGCAGAAGTCCGAAGGTACAAAATCCCATGGCGCGTCTGATATGAGCCACTCCTGGAACATGTGGGTCACTAAGATGTAGGGAATAGGATGTGTAGCTCTGGCTAAATATGACCCGACAGCATAGGGCCCAGTTGTATAGGCACTGGCCGCATTGGGCCCGGCTGGATAGACCCCGGCTGAATAGGGCCGGGTTAAACAGAGCGCGGGTGTATATGGTCCGGCTAAACAGGGCCCTGTCGCGTAGGGTCTAGCTGAATAGAGCACAGACAGCCTAGGCCCCGGTTGAATATGTTTCCGATAAATGGATGTCTGAATGCAAAGGGCCCTGCTTAATACGGTTGTTTACTTTCTCCTTCATCGAAAGTGTCCGCGGAAATTTGCTAATACATGTTGTATTAGGTGAGTTTGTAATAATATGTTTGTATCATATTGTTGCCTTTTCTGTCAATAAGAATAGCGAGGCATGAATGAATGTCCAGCGGACAATAGCATATTTTCAGTGCGCGAAAGTGAAACCTAATTCCGCAAATCTATACCGATAGCTGCAGGGTATCGGTAGAGCAACCCATTATATATAAAGCTGATTACGTGCAACGAATGCACCCGTGTGTTTTGATCCAGTGATGTCAACCATATTATATGCTGGAATAAATAACATAATCCTTTCACCCCTAAGTAACTTGACTGGATATTGATATGTAAATTTTGCAACCAATCATATCATTACAAAGGGATTTTCAGGCTTGTATGGTGTTTTTGTTCTCCAAAATATGAAAATTACTTGCAAAGAGCGCAGATCCTGATGAGACGGCTCGTCATGAGCCGGCTCATCTGGATCTACACTGTTTGTCAATACCACTATACGGGTATGCAGTGCTGGGAGGGTTAAGGTCACGGTTGCTCCCCTGTTTATACGTTTGATAATCGATTCGCTACAGCTTTCGAATTCGGATTATCTCCTCGTACGACGGACGAACTTTGTTCTAAGTAACGCTAAAGTATTTCCTGTGAGTACATGACCCAGTAAAACCTGCCAAAACACGGAGAGAAATGCGATCATGGCCCCATGAACCCCAAATTCCTCCATCACAACCCTTCAGTGTGACCCGTACTCGGGAAAACTACGTTCCTACCAAACAAGTCTGGATATCGCCCGTTTCTGATTACATAACGTGTCATACAGTGCTGTCTCAGTGGGTCAAGTTTGTTATGACTTAGTGCACTAACTCACATTACGCATGTCCTTGACAGATTGGTAAGTACGAGTCCAGATATGCCAAGCTTACTTTCGGATGTCTGATTTACCTTCACGTCAAACACCGTACACCAATGAGGAGTCCATGCAGTCGTACGAGGTTTAGTGAAACAGCCCACTGTTCTGCATTGTGGCAGCGAAAATGTCCACATGGTGTCTGTCCCTTGGCAGGAGTGTCGGGGTAGCTACGGAATATATATCGGCACCTGATAAACTAACAACTACTTCATCACTTGAACAGCGACATTGAACTGAGCAGGTCGTTTGTTTTTACCGGCCGGCAATTATCTCAAGGTTACCGGCGGCGGCCATTTTTACTGCTGGAAATTAACTTATATTTCCATTGCGTTTATTCTTATTCACTGGATTGTTACTTCTGGATTTGCGAAAAGTTAGGTCGGGGCTGGGGTGTGCTTATGGTGGGCGACTTTCCGGCTGGAATTGAGTTAATTTAGACTAGTTGCTATGGCATTTTTTGTTCGTATTATTCATATCTCCGTGTTATGGGTGGTTGATTGTGGCACCTTGTGGATCTACCTCGCCTCACGGTAGAGAAGTTGACTAATTGGTGCATCCGACTGCCACTTATAGAACACAACCCATGCGTGTAGTCCTTCTGGGACTCTGACTGGTTTGTTGTTACACCCGTGTGGCTCTGCCTGGCTGCCGATATAGCGGATAAGCCGGGCGGATTGACCTATCTGGGTGTATCCCGCGGCCATTACCGGGTTCTGGATTGAATATGCGAATGGGTGAGATATATATACCATCTACATATTATTATTATTATTATCTGGTGTGTGGTCGTACTACGACCAGTTCACACCAGTGGGACAGGCGACGTGTTAACACATGGGGGTTAGGCCAGGGTGTCCAGGCAACTCAGTTACAACACTTTCTTATGCACTTAAGCCATATATAACAAGTCTAACCAAATCAGCAAGTTAGCTAAAGCTCAGCCGAATATTCTGCCTACCCTTGCCTGCTTCTGGCCCCGGCCTGCCTTGGAGCTGTCTGGAAGTCTGGAACTATGTGGACAAAAATAGCACGTGTTTTTACCGACTATATGGCACCAACTTGCGTGTCGAGTGCCGCCAGAGGTGGATTGGTTCTACATGGAACCCGTTTTGCGCTGCATCACTGGTGCCAGATTATATCCAGTTAACCCCTCTTTTATTCCCGCCTCCCGTGCACCGGGACACCGCGTGGGAATTGGACCGTATTGGACATAAGCAGTCTCCCATTTCGGCACACAATTATACACATCTGTCCGCCTTGCACCAACATATATCACATATAACACTTAAAAATTCGGCCTTTTTGGACTTATATGTCCGGGTATGGAATGTCTTCGAGCCAATTCCAAACCTTAAATATAAGTTTAAAGAAAGTAAAAAAGAAAGTAACAACTATACGCGTGCTATGTTCTGAGCCGACACATCGAACACTTGGCGAGTGTGTTTAACCCTTAGACTGCTGAGCGCGAAAATTGTCGTCTGCTGTAGCTTTATATTTCGCCTTCTTTCTCAATAAAAACATGGTTTGACAGCACTTTATAATCATTTCCAATGGAAATTATTCTAAAATATTGCTCAAAGCATGTTGTTGATGATAAATTAGAAAAAAAGGTAAATAAACAGCAGACGACAAAATTTAATTCAGCAGTGTAAGGGTCGATTCCTTTGTGACTGAATTATCCCTTTCAACATCACATACCTGTATAGCTAGCTGTATTGGCAAATAGCGTAGCTCCAGCAGAATACGTCCATTATTGCCTAGAGAGATACGCCCCGAATTAACGGAGTCCATACACGAAGGATACTAAGTCCTTCAAGCGCCCTGCGTCTACCGACCCAGGCAATTGAGGATGTGCACATCTCTATTGGCGATTACCTCTACAGTTCTTTGGTTGGGATGTCGGCGCGAATATCCTCCTCATCGGCGGCGCAATTGATAATATGAGACACGCCATGCGATTTTGTACCTAAAAACATGTACGATATTTCCTGAAATATGTTTCCTGAAACTGTGATACGTTCTGTCAATGACGTCGAACGATGACAACATTTTCATAGCAAATGCGGAATTGAATTCCGCATTTGCTATGGAAATTTCGTCAACTTTCGACGTTATTTACGGAAACTTTCGTAAATTTTGTAAATATTTTTCATGGAATATCACACATGTTCTTAGGTACACAATCACTTGGCGTGTTTCATATATAGCCTTCCACATTCCCGACGTACAGAGGGAGGTAGGTATGGCGTCGATATTCCGTTGGCCTTTTGTCACCTCTTGTTTATTCAACCTGCATGCCATAACAATGAAAGAACAAACACCACAAACGGGTAAGTAGTAATTTCACCCACTCCATGATGAGGACCCCTATACGGGGTATGAAAGAATTGAAATATTGTTTGCTATTTTTCTTATTTTTATTCAAAAGTATATGTTGTTATCACTCAGTTGAACCGTCTCGGCGAGACGGTTCAACTGAGTGGTAACAATATATACTTCCGTGCATACTGAAGATAATTACTTGTAGTAGTGGCGAGACCATTTGTGAAGCCTCAACAATTAATGGGGTAATCCATATATCGGCACAGATGGAGTGGCGTCAATTTTTAGCACGTCATGAACTATGACACATGGAACACTGGGGATTTCGCCGGACCATTTGTTTTATTTATTTAACTGATCATTTCAGGGCCGGGTTAACGGGGTCGCATCCATATTTCATCTGTTGTGATGGGTTGGGGATCCCAAAATCAGAACTGGATATTTACAAAAAAGATACATGCTCAGACCTGAAATGATGCAGGATTCAGTCCATGTTCTGCACACTTTAATTAGTACAAGCCATACAGCAGTTGATAGGTCTTAGCTCCATAATCATCCTCTGTTTGGCGAATCCTTAATATTGTAATGAGTTTCCATCACAGGGAATGAGTCTATGAGTGCTTTTATATGAGTGAATACATTAGCAGGTGTCTTATTGCATGGACTATGCCTTCCAGCATATCTGTTCCTGTGAATGCGTCATGTGCTTCTATAAATATGTGTGTAGAGACGAAAATATACATTTACCAAATAAGCACATGTGCATTATGTGCATATTGCAATAGCATGTGTATTTCCATTGATGGGATTATCTGCGTACATAAGTTCGTATCACATATAACTTGTTTAGTAATTGAAGACTTTACACAGGCTCGCCGGAAGGGACATCTACCCTAACACATAATTATTCCTCTGGCAAATTTGGACAATATGACTACACTGTACATACTAAATCAAACGAGGAATTATAAAATAATAACTATTGTTCATCTTAATAGGCATTGGCTGCAGTATGAAACTATCATATTGAATACACGTGTAAAATGTATACAATACAAGATCGGCTAACCTCGGCCAATGTACGTTAATATAGAACGTTCTGACCAGATACACCAACTGTCTGTTCGCAATTACTTGACTCTGAGAATTAGATATGGATATACATCGATCATTTTCTATACTCTTTCATCAATCGAAAATTCAATTTATCTGGATATGTACATGCCAAACCTGCTAGATCCGAATACGGAATGCACACTTACTACAGAAACCTGGAAACAAAAGACTATATAATTTTGATCATTATCAATTGGTTTGTCGTGTTGTATGACTTTTTCTTTGCTATGCAAATTAATAAGGCTATACACTAGTAATATGATGACACATGCAAATCATGTCGGTGCCAGCGTGCTACTGAGCTTCCTTCAGTAGGATACATGCCTTTCTAGTGTATTTTTATACATCTTGGCATCATTATATCTACGAGAAAGGCATCGCTACAATAGTAACTTTGTTTTTTCAAATATGGCTAAATTAATATAGGAATTATGTAGAATGGTGTAGAAAGTTATCAAAACCATCAAGATAACTGTGGAAATTAATCACATTTACTTTGATATCATGTGTGAAAGGATTTCCAGATTTTTGCATCACATACTGTAAATACATGTACAAGTATGCATGTTTTCTGTTGGATCATCCAATACACTATACATATAGAGCAACAATTTCAGCGAATTTTGTATAAACACGGTAATATCGTTTGTTTCTGAGCGGCCATTTTGAAATTGAATTTGGTCAAATTATATGTTATTATACACATCGTATTGCCGTTCTAAGGATTATACAAGTGTATTACATAACTTTAAAAGTCAAATTGCAGCATGTTGCATGTCTATTGTGTTAGCTGCCATCTTGGATTTAGCGGCCATATTGAATTTGGAAAAAAATTCAACCTATTTTTTTAACATAAACGAGCCAAAACAAGTGAACGTTTGCTTTTAACAAACAATTGACACAAAATTTACATTCTGGTCGACACTATAAAGATACATATTTTATTTTCATTTCAATGGGATATGTTTCTTTTCTCTTTAAATTCCGTTCGTACGTCCGTCCGTGGTAATTTCTTTTCGGGTCCTATGTCCGTGTCTTTCACAAAGCATAACATGCTTATACTCATCACATATACAGCTACAATACATGTTCTATTTCCACCCCTCCGGGTATATGTAGACTGGACTGGACACGGTTTACATTACGAATATAATGACTTTGTATCTGGTGTATATGATGTGATAGGCAACAGAAAAATGAATATTGACCGAGGCGATCTTTGTTTTATTACATAACCACTTCAGAGCTAAATGACACAATGCCACTGAATGGCGGACAGTGCAGAGCCTGACCAGCCTGCTCGGGGGCGCTGCTGCATGATACATGTAATCGCCGTCTACACTAGCATCACAGGCCGAACGGCCAATTCCCGAGTCATATACAAGTATGTATACGTTAGCAGCACTTGCTTGCCTGACTGAATGGCGAACAGTGTAGACCCTGTACATGATACACTACGTCTACAGAGTAGTCGCAAAGTACAATGACCTTCGACAAAAACATATTTGTTAATATATAACCACTTCAGAGATGAATGGCTTAATTTCACCGTCTGGTAGTGGAATAAATTACATGCCCTTCGAAAAAATGTAAAATTTGCTGTTAGACAAGCTTATAGTTAGTTGTCAAAATTGACAATTTTGACGTTAGCATATGAATTCATTCTTCGCCGGAAATGACGTCAAACGTGAGGTCAATTACTTCTTGCGAACGTCTTGGAGTAAATAATTCCTTCAAAGAAATAAATCCAGAATCACGGTAAATCTCTGAGTAGCATGTAATATTGGTCAATATCTGGCATGCAACTTTGTATATTTTAGCACTTCTACATCAGACAAATTTTAATTTTCAATGAAATGTTGACATGCTGGTTTACTTTCGTAGTTGATTATTTTTCATTTTGTTTGTGTTCAATGCATTCCGGCATTTGTATATGTTTGGATCATGACTATTTATTTTAGTGTCACAGATATAATATTAAAAGTATAGAGTTGAAACTTTTAGATGTCAGAGATAATTGGAAGCATTGATACTGTGATAAACTATATTCAGATATTATGCGTGCTGTATATATGAACTATGGAAATTTGAATGTGGGGATCACTTTTATCCATCCGATACATGAGCCGCATTCTATATTTCTCATATATTTTCACCGTGTATGCACAGACCTAGAATAAATAGACTGGCGACTCCGTGAAATTACAACGAGATCCCGCATGTTCTCGTGGCGCCGAGATTTTAGCGCGAGTTCATCGAGCACCTGTCGCGCACTCATCGATAACGTAACCAATATAAACAATATGGCGGCTAGGTTAATAATCGATAATCGACTGGTATAAATCCGATGCGATAAACTGTCGCTGTGTGTCAACAAAGCGATTTTAAAACAAACACCCAACAAGTAACTAGCTTAGTTTACCTGTTCTTTGGAAATGAATTGTTCCAGCAAAGTCTCGTCTCGCATATATAGGACAACACTAGAGACAAATGCGTTGTTCCTTGAGCAAGACACTTTACGCTCACTGCCTCAGTCCGTCCAGGTGTAAATGGGATCCGGCCAATTAAAGGGAAAGATCAACTGTATTTTATTGTATGTACATATGAATAAAATAGTCTCCTCATCATCCTCATGATCCTGTATATACTGCATTAACGCAAATCGGACTAACGGACAGACCGCGCTATACCATACAGGCGCGTCGGAAGGCAGATTATATCACAGGTGGAATACTCGGACCTGTGATACAAAGAAAATTACCATTACAAATAAATTCATTACCCCACCCATTTGGTCTCATACAGTACTATCTATTAACGTCATGTACAGTACGATACCAGGTGGGTGGGGTAATGGGATTAATAGGCATTTTTTTTTGGCGAAGCGCAGCGTAGGGCGAGGGGTTTGGGAGTCCTAAATATACATAAAAGCACCAATAAGTTATACAAAAAAATAAGCTAACACTGTTAAACTCCATTTTATAACACATTACGATGTTATAAGAGGGAGTAATAAATGTTTAGCTTATTTTGTTTCCACTTATTGATGCTTCTATGTATATTTAATGTATTATGAACCTTCGTCCGCTACTTCAACCTGTTGGTACTACCAACTTGTCTATTTATATATTGGGCCACAGGCGAATAAAAGGCACCTTACAACATGTGATACCAGCGAAGTCCCAACAATCTGATTCAATCAATCACACTCGATCAATCTGTCAGGTACCAACACCAATTCAATTGATTCCGGCTATGCTACATGTAATGTAATGTGCAACATAGTTGTGCAACAGGTTGGACAAAATCACTTTACGATGTTTGCAACCAGCATAGTCGCAAACCAGCCGGACCATGGCCTACGCCATTCAACATCCCGTTATTGATGGGTTTTAAACATCCCAGCAACTGCTAAGGTCATATAGAGATGGGACCACAGTATTAAAGTCTCATCAGACAGACTAGTGGGATAGAAATAGTATGCAAGTATTGTTCACGCTTATGGCGAGGATTGAACTCACAACCTCTGGTTTCCAATACCAGATCTCCTACTATGGCATGGCCCATCCCCATTCAGTGACTGAAGTAATTTTGCTGTCATTAGCAAAACGGTTAGACCAGAAGTGCAATGTTGCTGCGTGCAAGACGATCAGGATCTAAAATTGCTGCCAATGTCTTCCCGTTCCTTTGATCAGTGGGTGACCAATTTGTTTACAGTACATGTACACAGAGCTCAAGTAAAGTCTTGTATTGGTGTATTTTATGCATTTATTTACCTGAATGCGATTAATTTTCAAAGGTGGGAATATAAGTATGCACACTAATTTGAAACTACTCTTTGACTTTCAAACTGAGGAGTAAACATTTTCTACTAAAATTGAGAATTCACTTAATTGAGCCGACAAAAGCAAACAAGTGCATGTTCTACCAAAACAAAAACCATGTGATCCATTTTCAAAAATAAAATATGCAACACATTTGAAATCAGGGGGTGTCTTTAGACACAATGCTTATCTGGAGCTCTGTGTACATGAACTTCTATGTGCAGATGCACAGGCGGGATAACACATATTTCAGTTGAACAAAGTATTTTTTATTTTTATTAAATTAGTATATTCAACATAATTAAGTAGTAACTACAGTATACATAACCTTTAATACACCGGTCACATAAGGTATTTCCGTTTCTCATCATATTTTAAATGTACATACTTACCTTGATGTATGAAGATTATACTTATCAACAAATTAATTTGATTTAGTGGTGTTAACGACCTGCCAACAGCTAAGGTTATTTTAGTTGGATTTTATTCCATATTTCACCTGTTATGATGGTGCCAGGTCCTCACCACATTATAGTCACTTAGCCCCAACCCTAAAAGTATTATGAGTAGTACTTATCTTACTACTGTTATAATGGGCACAACAATAATCAAATCTCAAGTAACACGGAAGCCAGAAATGTACCAGGGATGTCCTGATTCTGATAAGGATGAAACTCATGAAACCGCCATCCCTGAACGACTCCATTCTGGTGATTTATTACCATATGTAATTCAGCTGCATATCTGTGTTATATCACATCAATATTACTCCAGTAGTTACAGAGCTAATTAGCAAAATGCTTGTTACTAATCAAGTTGAAAATTCACTTATATGAGCTGAAGAAAAAAGTAAACGTTTTTTTTTAGATTTTTTACAGATCAAATAAGTGATGTTTCAACTTAATTCCTTATATTATATCAGAAAAATATGTGTAATAGTTTTAGTTCACATATTGAATTTGCAATAAATTAATTTCGAGCGATATGTGAACTACCGTATAACTATATTATTGTTGGCCCAGCCTCTTCGCGTGCACACCAAGCATCGCCCATACACGTGCTTTCGAATGGCAATACTACTCTACGCGATTGACGATTTGACACCGAATCGATCGATCCCACGCAGTAAAATGGTTAGCGTCACGGGAAATTATGTCCACAAGGTCTTGTCTAAATATAGCTCTCCATGTATTGACACATTTAATGATTAATTGAGATTAAAAGCTGTGCTTTCATTGGTCAAGAAACTAGAGCAAACAATAAATTCATCAATTCATTTGCAAAATAAAATATGCATCAAACTTGAAATCAGTGGGTATATAGACACACAGCTTATCTGGAGCGCTGATGATTTACACCAACCAAAGTGCACAAGGAAGTAAATTCAAAGAAAACAACACAAGCATCGTTTTAACATGATGTTATCAAACTGGGGCACCGTTTCACTAAATTTCATATGATAGGATTAATGAGCCACATTGATGTGTTGTAAAATTATAAAATATTTGTACGGACATATTTTATCGTACAAAGTTAAGTGAAATGTGCCCCCAGAAAGATAATGTACAACGATCAGAACTGAACGGTTGAATAATTTTATGGAAAATGAGACTCGATAGTTTCTGAGACACTTCTTTCAAATACTTAACCCTTTCAACATTACAGACCTCTATAGCTGTGTTTACCAACAGTGTAGATCCAGATGAGCCGGCTCGTAACGGGTCGTCTCATCAGGATCTTCCATATTTTTTAGAAAAATAACAACCCCATTTTTATAAATACTGTCGACTAATCTCGAAAATCATTGTGTGTACAAAAATTAACATATCAAACTCAATTTCAGTCATTTATGTTTGAAAGGGTTAAAAGCACAAATCCTGACATTTTCCATTTCAATTGTATAGGTAAGAAAATCCAATAATCGAAGATGGTGAAAATCTGTGTGTCTGTATCATTGCGGGCAACTCTGCACACCATAACCGTCCGTCACTGTAGGCGATAGAGAAAGAAGTCCTCTTCATGGAGCTCCTGGAAACGAAACGAATTAACACGGTTTTAACCAGTTCACGCCTAAATAAGTGGCGTAGACTTGCTCCTGCTAAAGAATAGGACTACTGCATAATCCGAAATATTTGAACACAATTTATTCTAGGAGACACTAATAAATATCTTTTTTTTTTCACAATAAAGAGTGTCCTAATGTTTAGCGCTGTAGTTCATTAATATCATGAGGGGGATCAGGGACGGTGTGCGAAATGAAAATATTATACGGATGATGAAAAACATGCACATGACGTTTGAATGGAATCACTCAAATGGTAAAGTTGTAGCAGAATGAATCTACTGAATCGAAATGTAAAATCGACTCCACGTGAAATTTCAAAGTTAGTTTTTACGTTGACACATTGAAATAATGTAAAAAGTGGATAAATGGCGTTCATAAAAAAAGTCTCTGGTCATAAGAGTAACAAAGAATACAAACAATACTACCATTATAATATGCTTTGCAAACAAAATCAACAACAAAGTTTTGCCCACTACAGTATTGCAATAGCTGATTCAGATTCACATTGAAATCACGTGAAAAGTGGATAAATAGCATGAAATATAGTCTCTGGATAGCAGAGCAACATCAATTTACAGATGGCAATACTGTTTACTGCACAATACTACCATTATAATATGCTTTGCCAAAACAATCAACAACTTTAATGAAATGAAACAAAAGTTTTGCGCATTACAGTATTGCAATAGCCGATTCAAGTTCACATTGAACTTACGTGAAAAGTGGATAAATAGCATGACGTATAAAGTTTCTGGATAGCAGAGCAACAGAGAATTACAAATGGCAATACCGTTTACTGCACAATACTACCATTATAATATGCTTTGCCAAAAAAAATCAACAACTTTAATAAAATGTAACAAATGTTTTGCGCACTACAGTATTGCAATAGCCGATTCAGATTCACATTGAAATTACGTGAAAAGTGGATAAATAGCATGAAATATAAAGTATCTGGATACCAGAGCAACAGAGAATTACAAATGGAAATACTGTTTACTGCACAATACTACCATAATCATATACTTTGCCAAAACAATCAACAACTTTAATAAAATGAAACAAAAGTCTTGCGCACTACAGTATTGCAATAGCCGATTCAGATTCACATTGAAATTACGTGAAAAGTGGATAAATAGCATGAAATATAAAGTCTCTGGATAGCAGAGCAACAGAGAATTACAAATGGCAATACTACATGTTTACTGCACAATACTACCATTATAATATGCTTTGCCAAAAAAATCAACAGCTTTAATGAAATGAAACAAACGTTTTGCGCACTACAGTATTGCAATAGCCGATTCAGATTCACATTGAAATTACGTGAAAAGTGGATAAATAACATGAAATATAAAGTATCTGGATAGCAGAGCAACAGAGAATTACAAATGGAAATACTGTTTACTGCACAATACTACCATTATAATATGCTTTGCCAAAAAATTCAACAACTTTAATAAAATGAAACAAAAGTTTTGCGCACTACAGTATTGCAATAGCCGATTAAGATTCAAATTGAAATGCGTGACAAGTGGATATATAGCATGAAATATAAAGTCTCTGGACATAATTAAGGGCAACAGAGAATTACAAATGGCAATAATGTTTACCGCACAATACTATCATTATAATATGCTTTTCCAAAAAAATAAACAACTTCAATAAAATGAAAGTTTTGCGTGCTACAATATAGCTACAATATTGCAATAGCTGATTCTGCTTCACATAGGAATCACGTGAAAAGTGGACAAATAGAATGAAATAAAATATAAAGTCTAACTAAACAGATAGAGAATTGAGAGGATAATACAATTATAATTTATAAATAGCTGTATGCACTATTCGATGCGTGTCATGCATATATTAATTGTACCGCATCATAACATTATTGAAAATTTGCTGCCGACTACTGGTACAGTCGGTTAATGGGTTCAAACTTGTATAAATTGTAAACAAATGAGCAGACTTTATATTGTTTTACGCGTTGTCATACTCTCTTACAGATGCCAATTAACATGATAAGTATTTGTTTGTGTTGTCTTACAAGTGTATATTAAATTATTTGGATGGGAAATCATCGACCAGGCGGAAATTCAGCGTTGTTTTAGCAGATATTTGCTGGTGTAAACAAGCGTAAACAAAACACTATTTGTACAATGTGAAAACCACATAGCCGCGTTATATTTGGGAGTATTTGGAAAATAGAATGTTTGTACTATGTAAAATAATAAGCAGTCGGTAAACTGGTGCAAATAATTACTCACCTGTGTTCGATTAATATAATTTTCTTTCTCAATCATACGGCTATATCGTAAATCGCGCGAAATCTCGCGGCGTCACGAGATATCACTGAAAATTCGATCTATGTGCGCGGAGTCGCCAGTCTATTTATTCTAGTTCTGTGGTGTATGTATGCACATCAGAGATTTTCATAGAACGCCTATATTCTCGTGAATAGTTACAGGCGTTCTATAATTACAATCGGTCGATGGGCCGAATGGGGTTCGCTGCGGGAAACTTCGTAACATGAAAGTGTGCCAATACCAACAAGCTATATGTTAGTTCAATATTGAAACATGCTAACACCTGTAAACATTAATAGGTTATATTAAAATAATAATACGCATGTAATTTGCAAAAAAATAGCTTCCCAATGAAATTTAGTTTAAATAGATTATCCCGTATGGAGCCTCATTTAGAACGTCCGGTACATAAAGAGTCAATATTTGAACCATTTTACTAAACGCCATAGTGTCATGTGTCCAATTTATTGGACACAGGACACTTTTTTTTAATGTAATATACCAACCAATAACAAATTTACGTTTAAAAAGTCAGCTATTTGTTGTTAAATGCGATTTTATTTTCATTGTGACGTCATACTATATTTCGTGTCCTGCCATTACACGTACTGGTTCAAGACAATTTTGAAATTTATTGCTGTCTTCATTGTTGATAAGCTCTACATACGGTAATACAGATACTCATTGTGTACTCGACGATTTGTGAATGCTACAGACGTACATTTCTGCAAATTTGCTAAAGTTGAGAGGACAATACGGCGACAGCCATGGCCCAAGACGCATCAATAATTGACCTACATTTTACATAAGTCTACTTAGACTAACATGCCATGTCTCTATATCATGTTTAACTTCTATTTTTCATTATCTGACTTTTTTCATTTATTATTTTCTTTGCTATAGAGACTGGCTTCCATCCCATTGGGTGACATAGCGAACTCTAAACTCGAATACTCGATACGAATACGCGCATAATTTTGACACTTCGTGAACTGTACGATACCGATATCATCTGACAATACGTTTAAATAATATTAATACACCAAATTTCATTCATAATTTATATGCAACTACTTTCCTTACTAGTTATTTCTCAACATTTCTTTGTAAAACAGCGTGCATAACACGTTCAGTTTATCACCGTCGCCATTTTTTTTCCGATCGGAAATCTGCAAAGTAACCGACCAATGAAATCGATTGACGTATGTGGGGGTTTCCCGCTCAGATGTCAGATAGTCTGGCAGCCAAGTGTATGGCACGTTCCATGCAGGAGCTTAACTTTATTTGGAATAAAATAAAAAAAATTATTGGTGGCGATTTTGATTGCGCAGATCATCAACATCAAGAATCCGACTGATGACACTATGTCATCTTTGATCATTTTGAGAAAGTTGCATAAATCCAAAATGGCTGCCAAACAGTTATAGTGTGTCATATATAGTTGTTTCCACATGAGGTATTAGCATACATTAACAGCATAAAGTGGTTTATTTACTTGGCTTATCGAGATAAGTGATCAACATTAAATGTCAATGCACTGTTAAATGGTAAAAATCCAACATGGCCGCCAAACGTAACATGATATTTTGCATATGACTGCTCCCACGTACACTCCATATGAAAACATGTATACTAATCTTGGATATATTGATATGATAAACGCTTACAGTAAATTTGATAGTAACTAGACACATTTGTGAAGAACGAAAGTCCAAGATGGCCGCAAATATATACAGAAATTATCCCATGACGATCATCACAGAGAATAATAATTAAGTATATAATTGCACATCGATGTCATATCGTAGTAAATTGGAATAAAAGTACTGAAGTTATGTATACTATGAACGTTTTTACTAACTTAGGAATACAATTAGATAACTACCAATAGCAGAAATCATAGATGGCCGCCAAATTAATTATAGATTGAACAAATTGCATATAATTACTAGGATTATAAGTAAATATATCTCTTAGATACTTATATACATGGCAGACGTATATATAAAGATAAATTACCTCGCAATGGCAATCATATCTGTAATGATTAAATATTAAATTTCAAAGGAAATAAATATATGGCTAATGGAGGCTCTAGAGATGCATTATACATGGACAACAACTATTACCCAACAGTCCAAACATTAAACAAAACCAATCATATTGAAGTGCAATACACGAAGACATGACACCAAGGATGCCGCTTTGGTATTGTCAAAACAGTCCAGTTGGGTGGATGAACCTGATTAAACACCATATAATTTCTCCCGCAAACCTCTCCATCATAAGTGAAAAGGACAGTATTATGCAAGGCAATGATGAATCAAAAATGATTAATGCATGTATACTGTACACAAAAAAGACATTAATTACACAAAATGTATCGGTTTCCGTAATTGAAAGCTAATATTGTAAATATAACTATAAGAAAACAATGATACATGTACAATTATGATGACACAAACAGCATTTTCATATTAGTCTATCAAATTGCGTGAATACTGTATGCCTCATATCCATATTATGGTACTTTGAAGTTTGTCACGTTCTATATATGGTTGTGTACCATGTGTATTGCTGTCTGCATGTACTATAATCGTTTTTGTTACCGTGAGTATTTAGTAGTGGCACAACTAGATTGTCTGTCATATAATATCAATTACATTTGTATTAGCTGTGTCCTACCTGTGGTATTTAATATATAGCATCTCCATGTTCTTCTCGAAATTATTATACCCACTTTTTTAGGAAAAAAAAATGGGTATATTGTTTTCGTCACGGGTGTCCGTCCGTCCGTCCGTACGTCCGTCACGTTTCTTGTAACTCGAAAAACTTTTTCACCTTCATACCTACGCGCCTGATATTTGGTATGTAGCTTCGTTATCATGTGCAGATGCGCAAAGTGAATTCGGATTTTTCATCCGACCCTCCATCATGGATTATCTCCCCCTTTCGGACTCAGAATTTCCCATTCTTTCCTTGTAACTCGAAAAACTTTTTCACCTTAATACCTACGCGTCTGATATTTGGTTCGTAGCTTCGTTTTGATGTGCTGATGCGCAAAGTGAATTCGGATTTTTTATCCGACCCTGCATCATGGATTACCTCCCCCTTTCGGACTTAGCATTTGGGGAAAGTGGGTATATTGCGATGGCGCGCCATCGACTTTTTCTAGTTATATTTGTGATTACGGTTGTTTTCTTTGATCCACATTTATGTATACTGACGGCGTCATGTCTTAGTTTTTACATATCATATGCATTCACTTAGCTGAATTCTGTCATATGTTTAAATAAGTAAAACTCATTAAATGGCATATAACTACACAATAATTCGACACAAATAAAGTATTTGTATTGCTTATCTTTGAAACAATACACAGAGAAAATTGATGTACATGTGTACATACTTTACCTCATCATATAAATATGTTGCTCTACATCGGCGATAGTGGTCTGAAAACACATCAATTACTTGCAGCTTACAAAGTAATAAGTGATATTAAAGTGGTGTACATCAACCATCATGTGCATACAGCCGCTTTGTGGAAACTGACTACTTTCACGAAAGAAAACATGTGGCCAATACTATCAGCTATGTGGTTGTACTAAGTAGGTTGAAAGCACGTAATGGTAGTCAGAAACTGGAATAAGCTACTGGATGGCTGAACTATGTTATTGTACGTAGTCACCGATTGTGACAGAAATATATAGACGTATCATCCATTTGTACTTATTCAATTGCTATATCCAGACACTCAAGTTGTTAATGACACTATCTAGAGGAGCCAATTTCATGCGATGTTGCACAGTAAATCACATTGAGCATTTGCGTTTTTGGAGCCAATGATATAAACGACGACATCTGTGTTTTTACAAATTGGGAAGTACAATATATCTCCCTGCCAACAATAGAAGTATGAATGCTGCTATGTAATGACAAGACAAGACAAAACAATATCAAAATATCTAACTGAATGCACGAGTTTAAATCTATGTTATAATATAATTGTATTACTATTATAAGGTACTATATTCTTATCCGGCGGCCATAGTAGACTTACGTTATATTGCCGATGCTGTCTAATGGTGTATATCAAGGTGTAATTACAAAAGCTATTTACTACACAAGTTAGTTATCAGGTAATATGATATTTGGTGGTCACCTTGGACTAATGCGATTGAAACATGTGTCTAAATACATACCCAATGTATTGGAATAATTATATACCTAAATACAATATTGGTATGCAAATTCGCTCTGATATGATTGCAAGTATATAGTGTTTCTTTATTTTAAGATACGGTTGCAAGTACATTGTAATATATTCATATATGGCTGCCATCTTGGACTTGTGTTATATAGATTAGTATATAATTTCACATCAAAGTTAAAAAACACACATTCATTGTTTTAAACACATAATTAAAAAACGTATATTCTTTGATATGACGAATTAATGAAAGTATGTAAAATGTTTGGCGGCCATCTTGGATTTTTTCTATATGCTGTTAAGGAATTGAATTTTAAAGTTGCCCGTTTGTGTCAACGCGTTAATACATTCATTATACTCTCTTAGATGGTTTAATTTCCTCCTGGGGATGCAATTATATCGCACAATATATCTTGGTGGCAGCCATCTTGAATTTATGCAGATTTCTCCAAATGCTCAAGGGTAACAGATTTGCATCAGTCGGATTATAAAACTAGAAAGTCTACATAGGCAAAATCAGTAGTAAAAAAACTTGTTATTCAAAACGAAGTTAAGCCCCAAAATCGGCCTTTGGCCTCCGGACTAAAAACAGAATTACGGAAGTTAATTTATTCTGCCGGAAATTCTTCGGCAAAATGGCGACAATAGCGTGTAAACTTTGTACAATTTATGTAGTCGGACAAAAGGAGCGATAAACACTTTATTTTAATAGGCAAGTCACCCATTGTAACTCATACAGGCTATTTAATATAATTTCTGGCTTTGCACTGCTGGTTTAGCACCATTAGACGCGTATTTAGACAATAATCGACAGATTTCAAATCTTGAAATCGATTTGAAATCAAGTCGCTACAGTAGGTATCTGTGAGGTCTATGGCTGTAACGGTAGTGAAAGCCATAGTGCTATGTCTAAAGTCTACTGGCTTCAAGACACGAAACATTCATTTCAGGTAAGAATTATTTCTTTATTACTGTTGACCAATATTTGAATCGTGCTGACTTCGACAGCACTTTTAACCACAGGGCTACTAAAATAATTCCATTGTATTTAATCTAACATGAATTCAAGTGGGTGGGGGTATTCAACATTGCCTGTGCTTGTGCCGAGTCATTGGTTTTCGCGACCAATGTTGTTTCCACAATTGTTGTTTAAATAGCTAATTTCTAATTTATGGTGCATCTCGGACTCTGTGTGTTTGTGGCACCTCGATACTTGTAGATTCACTTTGAATATATGTTTTCAGTCCAACAAGTCAATTCTTTATATTTAGGCTATTTATCTGTTATCTATTCACTATTGTATATATAGGCTTTTAGCCACTTAAAAAAGACACTACTTTCATTCACCCCCCCCTTTCGAGAGTCAAATGTGTTTAAAAAAACTGTAACAACAGTGATGAAATAAGTAAAAAATTGAGGTGTGCGAATCCAGGTACACTGCATGCATTTGCACAGTGGTGACTTTTCCCCGAAATATCATGAATATAGGCCGGTGCAGTATTTCTATTAAGTAAGTGTACCCGGCTTCGCACCGTGTATGTGGCTTTGCACACACCAATATTTTACATGTCTGATTATTCATGTTGTTTTCTTAAGACAAGTGTTTTCAGAAAGTCACGTGTTTACACGATTTAGAAAACTATAACAACAGTGACCAAACAAGTACAAAAATTGAAGTGCAGTATTTGTATTAAGTATTTGTATTGCAGTGGGTGGGCTTCCTAAAATTTATTTGTACACAGGGTACCCATGTTTGGTCTGGGGTGGTGATGAGGGACTTCTTTGCTTCATTGGGGGTGACCTCACAAAATATGGGCGGGGGTGGAGACTATGTTTGTTGGGATTACAATCGTGTCTGTTAATTCTGCGCACCTAATAATAATTTTCGTGAAAATGTCCATATTCCGTCTAAATTCCCTGAACATTCAAGGCAGTTCTTAGTCGAGATAATCACGGCTAAACAGATGGCTTTTACTATTTCATCTGTCGTCTATTATCTGTATCCGCCTAGCGGAGACCCAGCCAAATTTGATCAAAATATCAGTCCATTTTGTATACGGGAATAAAATGATAACCAATGTATATTTGCATGTGTATTATTGGTTTATGAAGCTTTTTTTAACAGATCTGTTGTTGATCTATTCATTTAGTAAGCAGGACCACTAATCATTTTGACCATGTTCTGAATAACTTTTTACCAAACTATCGGAATGGGATAAAATTGTGACTTAGTATACCGTTAATCAGCTGATTTATTCCAAAATCAACATAATTTATTCTGACGTAAGCTGGGCAAAACATTACGTGAATTGTGCATTAGCCGGTGCGCAGAATTAGCCGAAATGACATTTTTTATATGCAGATCAGAATGTCAGTTTTGTCATTGGTTTGATACATGTACAGATATGTATGTCAGTGATTCTATATTTTATGTACATCTGGTGTCCCGGTGTAATTTACTGACAAATCACACAATTTATAAGGAAATTTTTTTTTTTCAGTAAAGAAACTATGTATAATACCAATCCATTAAGAAAACAGTATTTACAATTCTTGTTATGTGTGTTTAGTTATTATTTTCTGTTGTTGGCATATGTATGGTGCACCAAATGGGCATGTCCCGATCATCAATCAGCACAGTTCACAAGCCCGTAATTCTCAAATCTTGTCAATTTGTACTTTACTATACATTGCATCTGAATTAAAATAGTTTAACATTGACATTAAGCTTATTCTGCAATAATTTGCCTTTTGTTGTCAAAAATACTGACGTTAATGTATCTGTCCCGCGAAATCGAATCATTACCGTTACGCTGAAAAAAAAAAGTAAAATCAGAGTAACCTCCCTTTCCTACTCTCAGCTACTAATGCAATGAAACACTGTTTATGGGCGCCCCGATTTATAAATAAACACGGTGGTAACACAACTTAAGTCATTGCCGAGAACTAGACCGGTCTGTATTCGGAATTTTAAGGTTACACATTACATGCATCATTACCGTTCACGGTTTATACACGTCCATATGTATGTAGGTCGACTGAAACCAAAATTGGTAGATAGACACACTTACAACGTTGTCTTTGCATATTCTACCTTCATGATGCGTTGTATACAAGAGGGGTGACAAATGGGAGTTTTTGAAGAAAAATCATTACCGTTACGGTCATTTCGTTACAAAATTGTGTAACGGTAATGACGATCGTGTAACGGCAATGATAAATTACCATACTAACCAGTCAGTTGATGCGTCAATTAGATATAAACCAGGTCCCATCAGTTGTCGGTCAGTAATGGCACATTATTCAGACCTACAACATTTATATATCAGGATTTAATTAGTAAAAGCTCTGAAACAACAAAAAACAGACACAGCTTGCAAGGAGTGTGGGTTTCTATTGGCAATCACATTAAAAGTAAACACTAACTTGAAGTTATATTGTACAGCATATTCAAAGTATAAATATGTTTGTTATATATGCTGTATTAGTATTTTAAATAAATGGAAAGTCATTACCGTTACGTTTTGTCATTACCGTTACATAATCATTGCCGTTACGCCCATATTTTTGGAGGCTGTGCTATTAATTAAATGTAGCTTTATAACGTGTTTGGTACATGTGGTAAAAACACGGCATTCTATTAGTTGCCAAGCTATTTTGTTTTGCTTAACTTTACTGATTCATATTAAATACATGTTGTTGGGTTACATAAATGAGAAATTCCACGACTTGCTACTAAATTTCTCTGTTTCGCACTAATACAATTAGCTTATCATATTCTTGACACTTTTCTAAACAGATGCCCCTTCAGTTGATGTTTTATGCCGTTGAAAAGAAAACAATGTAAATGTAAAGCTATATTTACGTCATGTAAATGTACGTAATGGAAATTACATTTCTGAGACCCATGGTCCCTTGAAGTGGAAATAAAAATTTAAAAAATGACGAGAACAATTGGCTATACTATTATAAAATGTAACAACTGGACTGTCACCCAATGGAATTAACACA
Organism: Conchocele bisecta; assembly: GCA_029237695.1. Classification (NCBI taxonomy): domain Eukaryota; kingdom Metazoa; phylum Mollusca; class Bivalvia; order Lucinida; family Thyasiridae; genus Conchocele; species Conchocele bisecta. The sequence goes on from CM055266.1 coordinate 28,939,466, forward strand.
GTTTAATGAATTATTGGTTCTACATCGAAACTAGAAAAACGACACCAATATGTACATAAAATATAGAATCACTGATGTCTCATTATTATTGAACCATGTTATTGTAGTTGCGAACAATAACTCTTGCAATCTACTCCTGTACCATCTGTAGCAGAGTTACTATTCCATTCATACATGTAGGCTTCCTCTACATAATAGCTAATCAGATCGGATTTACACTTTAGTTGTTAATTGTGACACAATTTGTATATTTTCCATCTGAAAAAAAAATATTATAAAAGTAATACGTATGGATCACGATTTGCCTGGTTTGGCCCTCAGGTACGTTTTCATCTTTCGCTCTTTCTGTTACCTGGCAGTTGAATTGGGTTATTGCCCATTATAGAAGTAGTAAGATTATTACTGATCCTACTGCTTTTGGGAGGGGCCATGTGATTCTGGTGTGGCGAGGACCTGGCATCAGATCAGGATCATCCTGATTTCAGGGCTGAGTATATAGTTCTTTTATTGTAAATATTCATTTCTGATTTTAGGATTTTCCCCCATCCCCCCATTTGTACATGTACTTGAACATGTACTTGTACAGGTAATATATGGGATTTATTACTAAACCCATTGACCCGGCCTTAAATGACCGCATCTGTTGATAGGCCGTTAGACCCCAACAAACAAATAAATGATATACGTATGCTTCCTCTACATAATAGCTAATCAGATCTGATTTACACTTTAGTTGTTAATTGTGACACAATTTGTATATTTTCCATTTGAATTTTTTTTTTATAAAAGTAATACGTATGGATCACGATTTGCCTGGTTTGGCCCTCAGGTACGTTTTCATCTTTCGCTCTTTCTGTTACTTGGCAGTTGAATTGGTTATTGCCCATTATAGAAGTATTAAGATTATTACTGATCCTACTGCTTTTGGGAGGGGCCATGTGATTCTGGTGTGGCGAGGACCTAGCCTCAGATCAGGATCATCCTGATTTCAGGGCTGAGTATATAGTTCTTTTATTGTAAATATTCATTTCTGATTTTAGGATTTTCCCCCATTTGTACATGTACTTGAACATGTACTTGTACAGGTAATATATGGGATTTATTACTAAACCCATTGACCCGGCCTTAAATGACCGCATCTGTTGATAGGCCGTTAGACCCCAACAAACAAATAAATGATATACGTATGCTTCCTCTACAGAATAGCTAATCAGATCTGATTTTACACTTTAGTTGTTAATTGTGACCTAATTTGTATATTTTCCATCTGAAAATAAAACTATTATAAAAGTAATACAAAACTTTACGTGGGTGGTGGTCGAGAGAACGAGACGACGTAAATTAACGGTAGTAGTTCCTCTATATAGGAATCACTATTTGCCTGGTTTGACCTTCAGTACATTTTTATCTTTGGCTCTTTTGTTACCTGGGAGTTGAATTGGGTTATTGCCCATTATAAAAGTATTAAGATTATTACTTATCCTACTGCTTTTGGGAGGGGCCAAGTGATTCTGGTGTAGCGAGGACCTGGTATCAGACCAGGATTATTCTGATTTCAGCGCTGAATTTTGTTATTGTAAATATTCAGTTCTGATTTTGGGATTTTCCCCCCTCCCCCCATTTGTACATGTACGTGAAAATATACATGTAATTTTTCTTTTTATATGAAACGTGAATTTCGTCACTGATAACAGGGGCGATAACTGTGTTTCCATTAAAGGTTAATGGAAACTATATTCTGTCTGCTTAGTTTTGTTATGTGCACTATGATCGTACTTTATAATGTGTCAATAAAAATATTTAATAAGTGACACATTTAATTGGTATAAATAATTTAAAAATGTCATTTCTCATTTGCATATCAAAATAGCCTGATACCACCGCGAGTCACTATCAGTAAAATCAATATTACTAAATGATTATATGTGTATAGTGGGCCTGCACTCGTAATTTTTAAACTGGCGGAATACATGTACCGTAGTTACACAATTATACACTTATTTAATTCTTATAGGCAAACTGTTATGCCTACTAGATGGGACCACAGGTTGAATTACATTGTAACGGACCGAGGTCTATAAATACATTAAATATGCCTAAAAGCGTCCATAAACGAAAAAAAAAAGCTAATTTTTTTTTGTTACTCCCTCTATAACACACACATATATACCTCGGTCCGTTACTTCAACCTGTGGATGGGACCCCAACTTTAGCTGCTACATTTAATTTGCGAACCAGATCTCTTATTCACTATTCTGCAGAGGAAGACTATGAATGGAAACGTAACTCTGCTACGGACAGTACGGTTGTAGATTTCAAGAGTTACTGTTCACAACTATGAACAATGTGGCTTACTCGCTTACCACATTTATCCAAGTGTTGTGAGTTTGATGCCCGGGTGGGATGTAGTTCTCTAAGCACTGTTTCATGTTGGAAAGTTGCGGAGTCATTTGCTGAGTAATGGTTATACTGGTAAGAAATTCAATAAAAGGCTAACCATGTACATAATAGTGTTTGATTGTTTGTTTCAGGGAAGCCGTCTACAGATCTCAGCCATCTGGATTATTCGTCGAGCCTCTTCAACTTCACCCTGCAGTCGAGGCAGACACCAGCAGGGCTATTGAGATAATATATGGGCGGTTTCAGAAGAAGCAGATAAGGCGGAAATTGTTTCTCATTCTGCTGTTGAAGGACAAAGGCCACCAGAAGAATCGCTGCCTGGAAACACACTCCACCTGGGCAACAAGTTGACAAACACTCGCGAAATGGGAACTGATCCAGTTCCTCACCTACACGAAGCAAAATATAGTGTCAGCCATGACAGACTGTCATCATCTTAAGATCAGCGACATCTGAAAATATAACGCTCGAGGAAGAGCTTGAGAAAGACAAGTTCAGTTACAAAAAATTAACCATTTAACCAGAGTACCATCCATGCCAGTGGCAGTGTTTGTGTGGTTCTTAACTCTGATTTCTGCTCTAATCATCTAATCAACCTGTTGAAAGGATGTGTCGTGAAGACATGTTACTTCTTGTGTTGATGGAATTGAGAATGAATCTTATTCACACAAATCTGACTTGTGCAGTTTTAAGATTTGTCAATATTTTTTGAATCGGTGACTTATTCTTGTGGTGGACAGAATGGCATTTGTACATTTCCGATTATGTGACACTCGAAGGACTAGATATTGAAATGGTCAGAAATATATTTACTATGCTTTTACACATATGTGGCTGTGACCTCAGTTTGAAGTAACGGACCATGGCCTATAAATACATTAAATACACCTAAGAGCATCAATAAGTGAGAGAAACATAAGCTAAACAAAATGTATTTACTCCATGTGTGATATATGGGAGTAAATAATTTGTTTGGCCTATTTTATTTTACTTATTGATGCTTTTAGGTATATTTAATGTATTTATAGGTATTGGTCCGTTACTTTAACCGGTGGCTGTGACTGGAGAATGTGGTTTATGGGATTTGTGACCAGTGTAGCTCCTGATCAAATAGTACACTCCTGTAGCCTGATAATGATGTGGCTTGTTAGAAGCATGATGGAGATTTCATTGATGCAATGGTGAACAGTGCAGATCCTGTGCGGATATGTGTATCTACACTGGTCGCAAATCCCATAAGCCCCATTTCTCCAGTCACAGACACATATTTGAGCAAATTTAAAAATCCTACCGCCAACCTAGAGTGATTAGCATTTAAGGTATTGCATTCAATCTTTGATTCATAAATTTTTGTTTAACGTCCACAGTCTATAAAGTCTATATTTGGTTGGTTTCACATTGTTTCAGATATCTTCGCAATAAAGGATTTTACTTGAAACATCCAGAATTAGACCAAAGACAAACTTTGTAGACTTTCGAAGGGAAACGAAAATTTACGAATTAATGATTTATTTTTGTGCTATTATCATGATTATAATTGAAATCAATGCCCAATGGTCAAACTTGTAACAAATTACATATGTACAATAAATTTCGACTTCGAAATTTGACTTCGAATGAAATGGTGCAATTGGTTGATATTGGTCATTTGCAGTGCATGATGTGGCAAACAACATATTGAGGCATCATCTGTAACACAGTGCCTTCAATCATGATTCATACCCAGGCATACAAAGTATGTCGAGGTGTATATAGTTTTTGTATTTTCGTCCATCCGTAAGATTTGCGTTAAAGGTTTTTGGGTACCCATTATATCTGCAACCGTAAATCGCATTGAGTAGAATCTTTATATACTTCTTTACGTCATCCATATTTTTTATACTGTAGCACACCGATGTGGCTTTCCTGCACAAGGTCAAATTACTTAAAGTTTTGAAATATTTGCATCAAACATGTCAAGGTTTTTAAGTACACAATGTCTCTGCAACCGCAAGTCGGGTTGACTTGAAACTTCATATATATACTTCTTTATTAAGTTAGAAGATCAATATTTTCTTTCTATCGCCCTGGTGGGTGCATGTGATGGGTAATTTAACAATCGCGATTCATCCTTACCGGAAATCCGACTGGAGACCTGGTTTGGCCCTCACATACGTCTTTGGCATTTTGTATGTGACAGTTGAATCTGGTTATATCTCTGTGAGTATTACGATTATTCGTAATCCTTTTTTAGGGAAAGAGGGAAAGGGGCCAAGTGACATTGGTGTGGTATGGACCTGGCATCAGGTCAGGTTATTCTAATTTCAGGGCTGACTATATTTTTCTCAATGAAATTATTCCGTTCTGATTTTGGGATTTTCCCCCCAATGCAGCAGGTTAATACAGGATCGAACCCGTTTGCCCAGCCTTATATGACCTGAGCTGTTGATAGGCCGTTAAACACCAATAAACAAAACAAACAACTTTGGCATTTGGTATCCGACAGTTATATTCTTTATGTGAGTATTAGACCATAGCTGTTGATAGGCCGTTAAACACCATTAAACAAACATTCTATACGGCTTTCATGCACACGGTGAAGGTGAAATTACTTTGAAACTTGCGTTAAATGTTTTGAAATATATGCGTTAAAGTTTTAAGTAAACATATATTTGTCTATCAACAATCAACATCCATATTTTCATTTTATAGCCCACGCATGTGACTTTCATGCCCAAGGTCAAGGTCAAATTGTGTTAAATGTTTTGAAATATTTGCATTAATGTTTTAAGTACACAATTTATCTGCAACCGTATGTTAGATCGACTGGAAATGTCACATACTTCTTTGTCAACATATTTTCATTCTATATCTCACCTAAGCGGCTTTCATGCCAAAGGTCAAGGCCAAATGACTTTGCTGCGGCCGAGGGTATGTATGAGACCCCGCTCACCGCTCACTTGCTCTAGTCCTTATTAAAAGCAAGAATAACATATCTTACCATACTGATTTCTTTTGTTTTTTTCGGATACATGTACTGATTTTGTGTCCCAAGCATAACTGGAATTCCTTTTTGTATATTTATCACAACTCTTGCTTCACTAATATTCCAGTGTTCTCCCTTTGTTTTTTCACGCATTGATTTTGTATCTGGCACATGGCGAAGGTATCGTGGGTATTGTCAAAATCGGATGATACATCATACAAGATGGCCGCCGACAGGTCATCCTTTAATTATAGATTTCGTCTTCTTCTTCTCATGTACCGTTTGACCGACGCTGGTCAGACTTCACAGTTGTGGTGCGTGGGTGAAGCATTTTCATATTTGTTCAAATGGAGGTTGTCGCATAATCCAAGATGGCCGTCGTAGAAAATTTGGTAAAATTCTTAAAAAAAAATCATATCAACCATGTTAATTTTACAATATTATTATTTTTACATGAAGCTTGAATTGCCACATTTGATATCAAGGGCGATAACATTGACTCTTTAAAATGTTAATGGAAACAACTATTTATTCTCTCTATTTATCTTTTGATGTGCAATGATCATATTTTGTAACAAGTCAATACAAATATTTTTTCAGGTGACACATTTAGTGATATAAATAATTTAAAAATGACCTGCCTCATTTACAATCAAAATGGCACGATGATACAACCTATCAGTAAACCTAAGATTACTAAGTGAATATTTCTTTGTAGCGGGCACTCGTATTTTTTAAAACTGTTGGAATAGTTACACAATTATACTTATTTAATATTTAATTCCTATAAAGAACACTTTGTGCCAAACAGATGGGACCCCAATTCAAAATCATGATTTGCAACTTTGATGAAGGATGTCTGGCACCCAGTCATTAAGTGCAAAGGCACGACACGTGTCTTATCAGCTCATTCACAAACACCACATACAAAAACACTTGTCACATGGATTCACCAGTGGGTGTGTAATTGCATCCCGTAACATTTGGTCAGGTGGGTATTTTTTTACTTTAACCTACGTTTTCTGGGGGAAATAACTACCTGTATAATATATGTGAAAATCATCACTACAATGGAAGTTGAATGTATGTTCTCGCACCCCCTTCCAAACTCCATTCACAATTCACACCCCCTCTGCATGAATCTGGCTACTCCACTGCAGTGCAAAGTCGCAGAACAATGTTTGACATACAGCCGTTTGAATGTGTACTTGTGTGTGTGTAATATTTCTCAGACTTTTTCAAGGCAATGATTTCTGTTTCGATGTAATGTATGACCTGTCGTGAATTTCACTCACAAGTTCATATTAGTGCTTGTAGGAGTATTTGATATCCAGTATACATTTTCCACGGCTTTCACATTCTGTAAAACCGTCTGGAGTTTCGACAATGAAATGGGAGAAATGGCAAACAATTTTCATGTGTTTGAATGTGGGTTATTTCTGGCACTCATATCTTTGGCTTATAACGTTGTTCAAATTGTACTGCGTCAATTTTATCGAATTTAATATTGCATAATTTTATTTCATGACTTTCTTCAAAACGCCAGTTTTAGAAGTTGATGGTTTTAGGATTTTTATATCATGCACTGCAGTGTCGATGATAAGTCGCTAGGTGGCGTTGCCAAGTCGGACTGTTGTACTGTGCGGACTCACCGAAACAAACCGCCAGTGGACGCGTAATGTAATCTCCCTGGGTAAGTTTATATATCGCGGCTCAGTCAGCGTGCGACTAGATGCCGGTTTTTTTTGTTCGGGGAAAGTACTAAAATGGGAAAATTGGGCCCGCGCAATATTTAAAATTGCGCCATGTCAATTAAAGGTGGTGCAGGATGTTGAATGTAATATCTTTTATTAATGGAAAGACAGAGTTTAATGAAACATAACGCATTAAATGCATTAACAGGTTGCCAATTAGTATCCCCTCGTCGACAGGCAAGAGCTGGTATATCGTTAGTCCATGTACTGCGTACATATGTACGTACGCTAGTAACACCTTTCATTTTTCAATAACTTGTGAATTGCTTCCACGATTTTGATATTATTTGACCATAATGTGTGTCTATGGAGCATGGTTTTAGCATATGAGTAGACTCATATGACCACGTTCGACCGCCCAAGGTCACGGAGTACTTTTTTATTATCAAGGCTGCCAGCGAGGGGATTAGCTTCGTTTAATGATGCCAGTGCGAGGGGATTAGCTTTGTTTAATGATGCCAGTTCTTGCATTATGGTATAGTTTGCTTTAATCTAACAATTTTCTGGTTTTGACGAAGAATCGGTTACCATGTATGTGAATAAAAATCTAAAGAACGTGAATGTATGGTGTGATACATATCATCGAACCGGTATGTCACTTCTATGGTGAGATACATATCATCGAAATCCGTCCGTTTGCTTGGAAAAGTTTCAAGAAAATTTACTGTAAAAATGACGTCACAGAATATGTCACGTCGGAAAAGCAGGTTCGGAAACCACTGATCCCATACCCTGATATCTATAACTTTACATGCTACTTGCAAACATGTAGTTGGCCTCAATAGTAATAACGTACACTCAAAGCGTTCTTTTATAACATGATCATTCATGTTATAATTGTTCTTGTTTATCCATGGAATAACACTAGTTCTACTGGACATGTCTTACAAACATCGGTATACAACTTTATCAGCTACAGGACAAACACCGTTACTTTGCTCAGAAAAATGTTACACATCATCAAAACTAGTAGTGTATCAGTTTATAATATTCAGAGATCTGTCTGTCTATCTGTTTTCACCTTCTCCATAGAAACTTATTTTCGTATTTTATGGTTCCGGGGCCCGTTTCATTAAACTTCGTAGGACTAAAATGTTCGTAAGTGCAAATTTAGGATCGTCTGGAAATCTCACTTGATGGATTTACAGTTATTGAGCATAGGCTGCATTTGCAGCCTATGCTCAATAAATGTAAATCCAATAATTAGTTGCAAGAAAACATTGTTAATGTGAAATTTACAAACTATCATGATTTTGCACTTACGAACATTTTAGTCGTACGTGGCTTAGTGAAACGGGCCACAGGCTCGTAAACATAAAGAAACGTAAAACACCGATGCCCCAAATATTGGGTATTGGGACATCATGTTCCCCACACTGAGACATCATGTCTCATATACGGGGACATGCCCTGCGGGTCAAGATGTTGTGGCAGTACTTTCAGTACTTTGATTCACATTCAATGCAATCGAAGATCAAACTGTCATACACACATTCTCATCAGAGGCTAACCTAGTTGCAATTTACGTGTATTGATTCCGATTTTGAAAACACGCGTTAGACTGAAAGTTGTACAAGTAAACATGTATGTGCGTTGTATAACTGAGCTACCGGCTGATAAAAGAGGCATTACGGCCTTTATGACAAGTGTAGACCATGATCATTGTTGTAGTTATAATGTATAATGTTTGATTGACAGAATAGCGACAAGTGTAGATCCTGTTGCTACGCTGGTCACACACGTCATCATGTGTCTTCTCACAGCTGGTTCAGTAATTGGTGTCAGTTGCTTTAGGGGCTGGGACAGGCTGCGATATCTATTATAAGATAGCCCAGCCAGTTTGTTGTATGTAGCACATTTGGCATTATATAATCTAGATTTTTATCAGTGATCACCAAACTTTGTCTTGCATTTATGTTATTATGGATGTATGAATGATTTTCAAACATGTATTCGTCGTTTGGGGTGAAAACAAAGTCATATCTGCCGCTCCAAATATACTAGCAGCTAACGAGTGGGAATTTCTCCCAAGGGACTGGAAGTGCGACCTTCAATGGATTTCTGGTCATTGACTACATGTACATGTCGTATAGGTTACATGTACAGTCAACACTAAGATAATCCCCTCGCTGGCAGCATTGGCAATAATAACATACTTCCTCAGTGACCTTCACATTGCCTATATGCAACTGGGATACACTAGTAGCGAAAGTACATGTACGTGCGTACGTACGTACGTTTGTGCTTTAGTATGACCTTTCATTTCTTCCATATTTTACAAAATTATACCGGTTTATATAAAATCTGATCATACGATCTCATTAGCCAATTGAGAATAGACTTGCCTACTTCACTGGGTGTCCCAGGAGAAATAATATATATTCAAGTTTGAGAATGTTGCTGTTGTTATATCCGTGGAGTCGTATTCTGCTATATCACATTCAAACTAGTTGACTATGTAGAACAGTAGATATCCTGGTCAGACTGCAAATGTGCATGGTGATCTGGGTCTATACTGGTTGGAAACATCGCATAGTTCCTATTGTTAACTAGGTACACACATGTGCTGCAGTAATACATTAGGACTTGGGATATTATACATTAAGTAGACTGTAGATATGACAATGTGTCTAATTACCCCAAACTGCCCACCCCCACATGCAATGTGTGGCTGGTGAAGCTCCTGATCAAATACTGGTAGCACATTTGTGAAGTCTAGTAATGATATATACTGCTTGTATTAGACTAAATGGCGGGCAGTGCAGACCCTGATAGTTATATTGGACTAAGTGGTAACAGAATCAGCATTGTTGTTTCATTGCTTGGCAGATAGTTTATGCCAAGTATGAACCAGAGCTGGGACGGGCATGCCACCATAAAACCACAGGCAGCCCAATTAATGGCATTATCAAGTGCCTTGGGACCTCATGTCAGTCCCTAGCAGGTGCGCAATGATAACATGTGTGTGAAACCGGTCCGTAGTCAATTGTACATGCACATTTCAAGCAAAACGTATAGACCTTATATTAAAGAATAAGATACCATGTACGTTGTAATAAAAATAGGATCCCGCTAGTCTTCTTAATGTGCACATACTCGCCAACAGTATGTCTAATATAATATGGCTGGCTGTATGTCACGGTACGTAACTCACTATGGAGAGGAAGCGTGTATCTGTACCCGGTTAGCTCAGTAGGTCGAGTGTTGGTACGGTAAATAGGATTTCCCAAGTGCGATCCCTTTGGTCAGGTGTGCATTTTTCTCGCCCTGTGATATTTGGCGCCCATCGCGGGACCGTGACTGACAATTATTCCACAAATCACCCCAAATACACATGTATATGGAATTCAGAGATGAAATAAAAATAGTATTCGGGAACGACTTTAGTTTGTCGGAGGATTATGTCGGGGTACTTAACTGACTTACAATGCTTTCGTCGCAAATGGTCACGGACGGAAGTACTGACGGACGGACGTACGGACTGACGGAACCTCAATATGTTAATAAGCAATGCGCAAAAAAATATGCAAATTTTACAAATAAAAACGCATACTCGGTGAATATGCATTCATACGCATGATTATCGGCACCGATCACTCCACCATACAATAATCCCCGCTGAGGATCACATGGTCTAATTATACCGCCTTTCTCAATAGACATGACTGATCGTCATTTTGATTCGTACTTGTATTCATATTCATGTTGAAGAGAATTCAGGCTAATTCTTCGTTCGGGCTGGAAATTATAAATCTGCTGTCAGTTCTGCAGGAACTAATTCCTGTATCTTGTCTACGACATTGGTCACTCAAATGCCAGCTGGCTCAGTGGTTTAACCCTTTCACCCACGTAATTGGAATGTATTTTGATAATTTTGCAACCAATCCAACCGTCACAAACTGATGTTAAGACGAGTCCATTTATAAAAATGGGATGTGAAAATATAAAGAGAAAATACATGTAGTTGCAAAAAGTGCAGATCCTGGTGAGACGGCTCGCTACGAGCCGGCTCATCTAGAGCTGTACTGTTTGCAAACCCCGCTAAAGTGGGTTCAAGTGGTTAATATCCTGTGACATGGGTCTGTAACACTTATTGCGTCACGGGGCAGTATATTAAATAGAGTGATGTCTTGGGTAACAGATTAAGACTAATGAACTGATAAATGCACGATACTGGGTAATAGATTTAAGATTAATTGTTTGATCCATTCACAATATCGGACAGGTGTGTAGTTTATGTTTTTGCAAAGCCGACCTCTCGCTGACCACTACAGAATTAGCTGACAGACGCTTGTGACACTGGTTCAGGACCCATATATGCTAGCACTGTCTGTCCGTCCGGCGGTAGGCCTATTTTGCGAGGACATGATATACACATCACTACTGAGTTTCATTTACCCAGCTTATAATGATTCCAGAAAACCTACAGTATAACATTGAATTCCACTCACCACTCCAGTTCTCACTATTTGGATTAAGTAGGCCAACACACTGTTAATGTATAATACTCAATAAAAGTACATGTACATGTATGTACATGTATTAGTATTTTAGCAATTCATTATGGCCACATCATTTGATAACGCAACAGATGAATCAACAATCGTTATGAGATGTCTTGCTGGACGAAATGTGGCATATACATGTAATTACATGTAGGATTACAACATGTAAAGGCATGTAAAAATGCTCTTTTTTTCATTTAATCAGTGAACATATTAATGTAACACATATGATTTCCCTGAATAAGTCATGTTTCGTATGCCATCTCATATATAGTATCTTCGATAAGTGTATCAGTCAGTGCAACCACGCAGTTTGATCAATCGAAATTAGTATAATGTTTGAATAATATTTTTGATCTAGTTCTGATTATACTCATGATGATCAGGATCTACACTGGCCAATAATGTATTCGGGTCACTTTTTACGGCCAGTGACCCTTTATAATGGACATTTGTTAAAGGTACATGCCCACTCAGGAGGCACAAAATGTACTTCATAGGAATTAAACAAGTGTAGAACTGTGTCACTATTCCACCAGTCCTAAACATTATGAGCGCCCGGTATACAGATATAATCAGTTAGTAATATTTAGTTTAGTGATAGTGACGCGCGGTGGTATCAGGCCATTTTCATATGCAAATGAGGCATGATATTTCTCAATTAGTTATACTAATTAAATGCGTCACTTGACAAATTAATATTTCCGACAGATTATAAAGTATGATCATTGCACATCAAAAATTAAATACAGATACTAAATAGTAATGTCCGTTAGCATTTTAAAGAAACACGGTTATCGCCCCAGATATCAGTGTGATATTTTACGTCTGATATAAAATGTATAATAATGCCAATCAATACGTGGGGTCATGGTGAATGAATGTATTATTTTGCCAGAAAATGTCTCGGATATAAAGAACATGTTGTGTCTACTGAGTGGGCATGTACCTTCAACTCTTTCACCCGATTAACCTCACCCGTGAAAAACAATTAGTGCATCTCTAATAATATTTATAAATTTGTTGCACACAATTGTGAGAATGAGTCGATTTTTCTGCAACATTCACAAATCAACATGCATTTCAAGAACCGTCCTAATCGTCTTCAGTAATTGGTTTTATTACCCACATGAGGCCAACAACATTAAATCTGGCCAAATCACGTTGACAGGCAGATTTATTATTACGTCAGCCGAGTAAATTGGGTATTACGACAACTGTTCTTTATTTTAAAGGTACATGCTCGTTCTGAGCCGTCTCACTGCATCCACACTGTTTACATTTTCTAGTGAAATCGGTCGACCGGTCTGGTGGACGTCGTATTGAATCAGCACATGCATGTATTATATTGTATTTAAAAACACAACATCATATATTGAACTTGTACGCGTAAAATATGTGTAAAGCATGTGTATTTATTACACGAGTGTATTATTATTTGTAATACACCATGTTTTTTACACTGTGAAAGCAATTCCGTATAACAAATGTCATTTAAATGTACTCTGTATGTTAAGCCGTTGCTCTCAACTTTCGAATTTCGCAGATTTTTGAGGCCAACGGGTTTGTGACTTCTTCAGGCTAAGGTAAAACAGGCATGCAACACCGTAGTCCCGTCTCCGGCGACGCTGGGAGGCGGAATTGTCATGGTGTTGCTAATTCATTTACCGTAAATTACGCAACTTATGAATTCCCAGTTGCAAACACGGATTACACACGACTGGAACGCGTGATGCGCGTACCGATCTGGGACTAAGCCATATAAGAATGTCTCTTTAACACATTTCTTTCTTATTACACTTTTTTTCTCTTGTTTTTTGCAATAATTACTCTTGCAATGTACGAATGAACAGTGCCCTCCCTATACTAAGCGCTCTGTGGTTTCTAATTCTCTTCCAGTACTCATTAACCCCTAGAATGCGGGAACCGAAAATAGTCGTCTGCTGCTGTGTCATATTTGATCTCTTTTCTCAGCAAAAAAAAACATGGTTTGACAGCATTTTATAATAATTTCCGTTGGAAATGATTCTAAAGTGCTGTCAAACCATGTTTTTGATGATAAAAAATGGAAATAAACAGCAGACGTCAATTTTTTATTCAGCATTGTAAGGGTTAATAAACAATTGTAATGCATTATCTTGTCAAAAATAATCTATAATTATATTAAGAAATTGTACATGTACATGTAAGGTAGATAATGCTGCATTTTGATTGTTACATGTATCGCCATTGTGTCATCCTACTATTATGTTGTATACCTCATGTTGTCATGTCATGTGACCTGAGTGCACATATATGAGACGCGCCATGCGATTTTGCACCTTCGGAATCTGCGTAATTTCATGAAATACGTTTACAAATGTTACGATATTTTCCGTTAATGGCGGAATTCCCAGGGTACAAGCGGAATATACTTCCGCATGTATACTTTGTCAACTTTTGACTTTATTGCTGAAACATATTGTAAAGTTAGTAAACGTATTTAATGAAATTACGCAGATGTCCGAAGGTACAAACTCGCATGGCGTGTCTCATTATAGAGGTACATTTGTAGTGTTGCAATAGTTAATCTCTTAATGGTCTTCAGTAATTAGTTGTATTACCTCTATGGGGATACATTAAATCTGACCACGTCACGTTGACGGGGATTTATTATAGAGTCATGCTGAGTTTCTTTGGTTTTAAGTTTACTGTTTTATTTTATTGTATGCCGTTTAATTTGGGTCTCAACTGTTCGCCATTCCATCAAAGAACAATGATTATAATCCAGCGAACAATTATTTTACTATCAAGCTGCAACAGTACGTTTGCTAATCAGAATATACACTTATCCGCAGGGTGAAGTAACGGACCGAGGTCTATAAATACATTAAATATGCCTAAAAGCATAAATAAATGAAGATTTTTTTTTTTTTTTTACCACTTCCATCTAACCATTATAGGAAGGGGTCTAACCTTTTAATAGGCCGAACCCGCACGGGCTCGAGACAACGGTCTTTCACGAAACGTCAACCGAGTTATATCATTGTCGCCTATTGCAGAAGTTGGGAGAATGTTAGTATTCCGCAACGATATATTCCCCGATGCGCTATGTCAACGCGTTTTCGAGATATCGATTGTTTTGTTGTAAACAAATTATCATCATTGCTAGGTCGGGAAAGAACGGACACATTTCCGAGGCCGATATTGCTATATAAAGGAGTAAACATCGGGTTCAAAATACACTTTTACGTCGTCCCGGCCCGTAAAGAAACATTTTGCATAGAGAAAACATTGTTTCCAATCGAACATTTGATCAAACCTACATTTATACCCGTTCTGTGCGTCACAACAGACAATTTAATCGCACAGACATTTCTATCATTTCTCGAGAAGCTCATATTTTGTATAAACATCGTGGGACAGGTTTATTCGCCGGAACTCGTGCACTTACTATGTGGTAAAAAAAACGGAACTTTTATAAACGGTTATACTTCATATTTTATAATACCTATGTTGATGGTAAAAGTATCAAGTTAAAGGTATGTCTTTCTACTCCGATTTCAAGTTTTGTCAAAATATATTTTTTTCTAATAAACATGTTTTGGCAGCATATGAGAATTGTCCGTGGGGTCAAATTTTATTTTTGACCGAATATGGTCATGTTATATATCAAATCGAAGGTATCAACGAGGCGATCACTGGTGCATTTTTTTGTCGAAATCGGATGGCTATGTCATCCAAGATGGCCGCCGAAATGTCAAACGGTCGTTCTTTTATTAGAGATTTCAAAATTCTTCTTCACATGAACCGCGTGGCCCATGGTGGCCAAACTTCAAAGTGATGGTCCATGGGTGAAGCCTTTTCAGATTTGTTAAAACGGAGGTTATCGCTAATCCAAGATGGCCGCCGTCTAAAAATAGCATAAATTCTTAAAAAATCTTCTTCTCATGAACCGCTAGCCGGATTTCGACGAAACTTGGTAAGAATGATCGATGTACAATGCTCTTTAAGAATTTATGCTATTTTTAGACGGCGGCCATCTCGCCTTCCGCTTTTATAAATTCTTAATTCTTCTCATGAACCGCCAGCCGGATTTCGGCGAAAATTGGTAGGAATGATCGATGTACAATGCTCTTTCAAAGTTGTTAAAATGGTGACCCAGGGGTAAAAAATGGGCGTAGCTGGCGGTTCATGAGAACGAAGATTTTTGATTAGCGACGACCTCCGTTTTGACAAATCTGAAAAAGCTTCACCCATGGACCATAACTGTGAAGTTTGGCCACCTTGGGCCACGCGGTGCGTGTGAAGAAGAATTTTGAAATCTCTAATAAAAGAACGACCGTTTGACCTTTCGGCGGCCATCGTGGATGACATGACCATCCAATTTCGACAAAATATGTATCAGAGCGATTGCCTCTTTGATACCTTCGATTTGATATAGACATGACCATATTCGGTCAAAAATAAAATAAAATTTTACCCCAATTTTACTCCACGGGCAACGCCCATTTTTGACCCGGAGTCACCATTTTAACAACTTTGAAAGAGCATTGTACATCGATCATTCTTACCATGTTTCGTCGAAATCCGGCTAGCGGTTCATGAGACGAAGATTTTTTAAGAATTTATGCTATTTTTAGACGGCGGCCATCTTGGATTAGCGATAACCTCCGTTTTAACAAATCTGAAAGGCTTCACCCATGGACCATCACTTTGAAGTTTGGCCACCATGGGCCACGCGGTTCATGTGAAGAAGAATTTTGAAATCTCTAATAAAAGAACGACCGTTTGACATTTCGGCGGCCATCTTGGATGACATAGCCATCCGATTTCGACAAAAAAATGCACCAGAGTGATCGCCTCGTTGATACCTTCGATTTGATATATAACATGACCATATTCGGTCAAAAATAAAATTTGACCCCACGGACAATTCTCATATGCTGCCAAAACATGTTTATTAGAAAAAAATATATTTTGACAAAACCTGAAATCGGAAGTAGAGAGACATACCTTTAACTTGATACTTTTACCATCAACATAGATATTATAAAATATGAAGTATAACCGTTTATAAAAGTTCCGTTGTTTTTACCACATAGTAAGTGCACGAGTTCCGGCGAATAAACCTGTCCCACGATGTTTATACAAAATGGCTTCCCGAGAAATGATAGAAATGTCTGTGCGATTAAATTGTCTGTCGTGACGCACAGGACGGGTATAAATGTAGGTTTGATCAAATGTTCGATTGGAAACAATGTTTTCTCTATGCAAAATGTTTCTTTACGGGCCGGGACGACGTAAAAGTGTATTTTGAACCCGATGTTTACTCCTTTATATAGCAATATCGGCCTCGGAAATGTGTCCGTTCTTTCCCGACCTAGCAATGATGATAATTTGTTTACAACAAAACAATCGATAGCTCGAAAACGCGTTGACATAGCGCATCGGGGAATATATCGTTGCGGAATACTAACATTCTCCCGACTTCTGCAATAGGCGACAATGATATAACTCGGTTGACGTTTCGTGAAAGTCCGTTGTCTCGAGCCCGTGCGGGTTTGGCCTATTAAAAAGTTAGACCCCTTCCTATAATGGTTAGATGGAAGGGGTAAAAAAATAATAATTTGTTTTCTTCATTTATTTATGCTTTTAGGCATATTTAATGTATTTATAGACCTCGGTCCGTTACTTCACCCTGTGCACTTATCATGAATGAAATACGCGCGGCTTTGACAGAACGCAGATAAAGTATACAGCTCGGCAAAAACAATGTTTAAGTCCTTATATATGTTTGGGGAAATAACATACCGAACTCCTTCAAGAGACATTAGCGTCATAGGAATTCGATAACAGATTAATATGCATTGTATTGCTAATAACCTTTGCAGAAAACAACCCACATTATATCGGGAGATATTTACACAGAATCGGATTGGAAGCATTTTCTTCTTGAGTCCGCCTCATTGTATCAAATGAGTATTAGTAAAGAATACACACTATCGTATTGTTGTCGTATTTTGCAACAATACGCAACATCGGATTGTAAGCGCTATTGTCAAACGATACGCAGCATCGGATTCCCTAATAATACGGCATATCCGTATTGATGTCGTATATGTTCTGGCAATACTGATACGCGTATTGACTCGTATAGGTTCTCACATACGGATTTTCGTATAGACACGTATTTGTGACTATATATATGTGCCGTGTATTGTTTATATATTTATATTCGTATGTGTGTGTGTGTCCATTTATCAAATGTATACGGTACCTCTTTTAATGAGATATTTTATGTATCCCGAAAGAAATAATCGGGGTATACATTTATATAGTCGCCACACTGTCCGTGTGTCTGTCTGGTCTGTCTTTATATAGTCGCCACACTGTCCGTGTGTTTGTCTGGTATGTCTTTATATAGTCGCCACACTGTCCGTGTGTCTGTCTGGTCTGTCTTTATATAGTCGCCACACTGTCCGTGTGTCTGTCTGGTCTGTCTTTTCGAGATTTGCCTTAAGGTTTTTAGCTACCTAATATCTATGTTACCGTAAATTGGGTTTGCGTGAAACTTCATATACGTATTTATCATCATCTATATGATCTTTCTCTCGCCCATCCATGCGGCGCCGGAGTTCACGGTCAAAGTGAAATGACGCAATTGCGTTAAAGTTTTTGAAGTGACATCATTCAATGTTACAGATTTCTTGTTTCAATATTCAATGTTTGATTGGTAAATGTGTTTTCTGATGAATATATTACCGAGTAGTGTGAAACCATCCAAATGGGCAAATTTTAATGTGTTATAGACATATACTACTCATTAAGTTCAGTGCTGGAAATGAAGTATTGTATGCGAATCATGAAGATTCTGTTAGATGGTTACTAGTTGCAGAAATGTAACGCTTTAACTTTGAACCCGAAATCCGCTATGTAGCGGTTTATGCAAACGGTGCCGATCCAGATGAGCCGGCTCGTAACGAGCAGTCTCATCAGTATCTGCACTTTTTGCAAGTAATTTTCATATTTTTGACAACAACAACACCCTCTTTTCATAAATGGACTAGTCTGAAGACCATTTTGTGACAATTGGATTGGTTGCAAAATTAACATATCAAAATCCATTCCAGTTACTTAAGGGTGAACTGGTTAAACCTGGGGAATATTCGAAGTGTTACGTTTCTGAAACTAATTGAAGGGTCGGTGGAATAATGGGGCTAACATGAGGGAGTTAGTCCCCTTCTGCACTGACCCCTTCAATTATTGTGATGCTATTATATGTTCATAATGTACATAGATCTTTAGAAACAAGTACGTACCTGGGAGCCATGCTGATCGGTTTCGGTTAGGTACTACGACATTGTACTCCAGTTACCAGAGGACGGTAAAGGCGTCTTCACAAGTTCTTCTTCTTCAATTTAAAAGCTTAACACTACGGAGTCCCGCAGGGGACATGGATTTTTTTTTATCAATTCGTTCCCACGAAATAACAATTCGTTCCTTCAATTTAACATTTCGTTCGAATTAACAATTCGTTCCCACGATATAACAATTCTTTCCCTCGAATTAACAATTCGTTCCCACGAAATGACATTCGTTCCCTCAATATAACAATTCGTTCCTACGAATTAACAATTCGTTCCCGTGGGAACGAATTGTTATTTCGTGGGAACGAATTGTTAAATTGAGGGAAAGAATTGTTAATTCGTGGGAACGAATTGTTAAATCGTGGGAACGAATTGTTAAATTAAGGGAACGAATTGTTATTTCGTGGGAACAGATTAATAAAAAAAAGACTTGTACGTCTCCTGTGGAGCTCCGTATAACACACATCTAATAATGAAAAAATCCAACGCGAGGTCGCGGCAGTTTAGTGCCATGTTGGATGGTGGCGAAATCTAAATCGGCCAGGAAATTGATTAAGGTAGCCCGAGTGAACGTTATCTCGCCCAGAGCTGTGATAGTCTCACTCAATTTCTAATTGTGTTAGTACTTCAGATATGATCGCCAGCGCTCATGAACAGGACCTTATGACCACACGTGAAGGAATCGTACCTCGAACAAGGAAAAAGTCCAATTCAAATTTTTTACCCCACCCACCAATTTATATAGACTACATTGTGCCCGATGTAGTATATAGAAGTGGGTGGGCGGGGTAACATTTGAATCATGTGAGTCTTTGAACTTTGCTTACGGCATGTTCAATACGTATATATATTGGTCCTCTTCATATTCACGGATTAAAATTAAAATCTAATTTATGATTTTTTGGCAGTTGGCCTACTTCGGTGGCTCAATGGCGAACAGTGTGTAGGCTCTGAATAGCTTGTGTCGATGTGCAGGCTTACTGGGTCTACGCTGATCGCAAATGTCGTTAGGTCTCTTTTGTCAGTGACTACATTTGGAGAAAAGGAACTTTAAGGCGTATGCAATAATGATAGAATGTGATCCTCTTACGCATTGACGGGGTCAGATATATAGTAAATACATGGTTAGTGCCGTCGAATATAAAATATATTCGGTTGAGCCTTAGACAGTTTTATTGGGGCGAGCTTTAGCTAGCCCCTATACAATTGTCGGGGCGAAACCAATGTATTTTATATTCGACGGCACTAATCATGTATTTAATTCATACCGCATATTAAACTTAATCATTTGAACGTGCGTGACGTCATGTGTTGACATCATTCCCTCGCCATACGTCACAAATCTAGCGACGTCAATCAAAGCAAAATGGCGGCGTACACGCTAGGTAGATTCGGTATTGTATCTGATTAAATCTCCGATTTATTTACGATGAGCTTCAATATTGGCTGGTTTTAGACTGCACAGTTGTCATAATAAGCATGGCAATCATAATGGACATATCCATGTCGTTGGTTACGTCGCATATACTGTAAAAATGGACAAAATTCAACTGAACAGACAGCGATTTCCATTTTAAGATTCGCCGCCATCTTGAATTTGCTGTTGCGACTGACCAATCAGAGGCCACAATTAGGGGTCAAAGGTGAACAAATAAAGGCAAAAACGGCACTTGATGTATAATAGGCTACTTCAGATATAAACAGCATTTATTCAACCCCCTTTATTATGCTACATGGAGCAATGGTTGCGGTATAAAAGGTTTTATTACACTCTTGCAAATTATTTGTACGGGTTTCGCTGTGAGAGAAAACCCGTAATCAACTCCTTACAAATAATACACCGTGAGGCGAACACCCGTAATTGCGCGCCTGTTTTCTTGGTTTAATTTTTATTACAGTCAAACTAAAGCTATTTGAACATTTGGAAAGGGTTTCGACTCATCTAGAATGTTAATGTGATTGAACACATTCCAAACATGCACTCAAATATATCTGGCTCATAGAAACAGCTGCGTAATTTGGATTTCAAAAAGTTTACATGACGTCAAATTTGACGTCATTCATGCACACAACGAAACATCAAAACGCGGGAAAACACGTCATTTTATAACTATTCATGCGCACATCACAATTCACTGATTATAATCTAAAAAAATAGACTAAATGTGCATATATATCCGCCGTGGAAGTCTAATAAATAGGATATTCCATCGTACATGTTTGAATAGCGGAAATAATACACTCGTGTCCGTTGGCGTCCGTGCAAGCAACTCGTTCGCTACGCTCACTCGTTGCTTACGCGGAAGCAGAAGCACACTCGTGTATTATTTCCCGCTATTCAAAATGTACGATGGAATATTCTCTAGTAATCGTTTTGCTCTTGGCAGTTAGCCTGCTGCAGTGACTGAATGGCGAACACTGTAGGTGTCTATATATTCAGCGTCTATATTTGGATAAAAGGACCGCACGGCGTATGCAACACTTGAAGATATTGGTCCGCTTGTACATTCACCTAGTACTTCGGATTACATTGTAATCGTTTTGCTGTTGGCAGTTAGCGGACTGCATTGACTGAATGGCGAACAGTGTAGGCCCTGATCAGACTGCGCTGATGCGTAGGCTGATCATGGGCTACGCTGATCGCAAACGACATATACAAAGTTTATCAGCTTATCAACGGGTGATATAGTTGCCGGCAGAGAAATGGGACCTTCCGACCTATGTAATTATTGTAGATCCTGACTGTCTTCACTACTGTCTGTTTCACGAAACTTGCCCAAATTTTACGCCTATTATAAACAATGCAACAAACAAGATCTGATTTCAGAAATAGGGTACCTGTTTTCTTAGTTAGAACATTTCCAGGCTATCGAGCCAGGTTTTGAAGTCAATTTCGTTTTTTAACTTCTCCCCCAACTCCTCCATCTCCTTGTCACCCATGTAGAATTCGCAATAATTAGACAATTTTTCGTAATGAAATCAATATTTGACCAAATATCACGTAATAAAATGTATTGTTACATGGTTTCCGTTGTTTGCACATATAGCGCGTGCTGTTTGCACATGGCTTTAGGCAATGCACACGGCTGGACATGATCAAACCTTACAATAATATCGAAAATGTTGCATTGTTTATGTGGCCGTAACATCTGGGCATCAGTGTACATGTTATTCAAAAATCCAATTTCGCGCTTGTGAACTTCATAGTCGTACGAACGGAGCTCAGCAGGGGACATGGATTTTTTTTATTAATTCGTACTGACAAAATAACAATTCGTTCTCTCAATTTAACAATTCGTTCCCTCGTATTAACAATTCGTCCCCACGAAATGACGATTCGTTCCCTCAATTTAACAATTCGTCCCCACGAATTAACAATTCGTTCCCTCAATTTAATAATTTGTCCCCACGAAATAACGATTCGTTCCCTCGGGAACGAATTGTTATTTCGTGGGAACGAATTAAAATAAAAAATAATTCTACGTCCCCTGCGGGGCTCCGTAAAAACGGGCCCAGATCATTTAGTAGGTCAGTGGAATAATGGGGGATGGTGTAGAACTTTCATCATTGCTATATGCGATGGAGAACTCCTGATCTGCGAGCACACCGTAGCAATCATATAAGCTTCTATGCAGTTAACCATTTCACCCATAATTATATTATTTGAGCTCCTCCCCGTTCCCGTGTTGAAAGAGTTAAACAATTAACTAGAAACCCAGTGAAAGGCTAACCGTGCAGAATAGTAGTACTGGCGCCATTTTGTGGTAGATTAGCGAAGCGACAGTTATAGTGTATGCCATAATGTACATAACAAAATGCCGTGTGTAATTGAAATGGTCACTGAAGCAAAGGGGCTAACACCATGAAGGACTAACTCCTGTCTTCCACTGACCCCTTCAGTTAGCACACCAATCGTCTATTGGGTTATAGTGACAGCTTCAATCACAGTGTCAATAATTTATTAACAGAGGCGACAGGAAACATATTCAACATGGGTGAATAGTTATTAATTTAATGACGTTCATTTGTCTAAATCCAACTTCAGTTAGTCATGTGCACGTGTAATATTTTCCGTCATTTAATGACCTTCAGAAGTAATCGAGAAATTCGGAGACTCTTCTGTTTCCGTACAACAGGGACACAGTATTCCAGAGAAATATTTCCTGAATTTGGCATTCAAAAATCCGTACATGATTGGGTTGATGGCGGCACTAAGCAGGTAGGAGCGGAGTCCAATGTTGAAGAGAACGTCCTCGGTGTCCGACATGTAATTCCCTTCGTATCCGCCCCTGAATGTCCGCCAGAGGGACAGCGCCAAATACGGTACCGAACTGACAACGAATGCGATTGCAATGGCAAACATGATGATTGTGTACTTCATTGTTTTTATGTCCACGGAATTCGCAAATTTCGCGATAGACAATCGTTTACGTCGCACATATCTTCCCCGATCCTCGTTGACTGAGGTTCTAATTATGCTTTTATTCGTGACACCATTTAAGTTGGTGACACCGTTTGAGCTTTTTGCTGCATTATCTACGCTATCTAGTTCCTCCGATGATGTTTCGATTTGCCTGTCTATGTCGGTGTCGTCAAGGTTTATGCTAACACTCGCGTTTGTAACCGCTACAGCCAGCGCAACATCTACAGACGAAAACTTACGTTGTGTTGCTATGATCCGTGCCCGCATCTCATGGTGTCGGAATATCACCCTGCCTATGAAGCAATATACGACGGCCAGAGTAACGGTGACAACAATGAACAAGATGACATACAGTCCGTTGAATACATTTAGGTAAATCCGGTAACTATTGACCCTAGTTGTTGTGCAGTCAGAGCCTATCAATTCGATATGGTAAGAATTTTCTACCCGCACCTTCACTGGCTCATAAAATAACAGGGCTGGAGACGCGATCAACACTGACACACCGCCTGCGAGAAGACAGACATATCTGGCCTTTTTGACTGTCAATTGGCTTTTAAATGGACTGCAAATTTTCCTGTACCTATCTGTGGCTATGGAAAACAATATTGTAGTCGATCCAGCCGCGGCAACATGGTTTACAAACCGCATAACCTTGCAGGCGCCCGCGTTGTGGAAGGTGTAATATAGTCGGAGGTCCACAATCTCTATGGGGATTGAGACGACACACGTGATCAGGTCGAACACGGCCAGGGCCATAATGAAAGTCGAGTTGCTGGTGATGCGTGTCTTACGGCCGTAGTAGAAAACTACCATCACATTACCCAGGAGCCCCATCAGCATGATGATGGACGCATACACTATCACCGGCATCATCAGCATCGCCTTCTCATCGTTAATCGTGTCCAGTAGGTCTCCATAGTCGACTGTCGTGTTATCCATTTAGCTGTGGGGGATTGATACACAGTGTATCATATCGTGATCACACTTACATATTTCGAATAGTGTGGTCCAACGATATGTATCAATTTCTCGTTATGAATCATTGTGTGGTGAGTTGTAAAGTAAATCAGGTTGCCTTTCTGTTCTACCAACTCATTGACGGTCCTAACAATATGTTGTCCATATCACTTATTTGCCATCAATCTGCAAAACCAGCACGCACTTTTATACAGGCATTGTCTTTATTTTTTTAGCATTTGAATAACAAGTGTTCAATACTTTATTCCATTTTGACATGTAGTTAGAATCCAAATATCCAATGAAATTGAAAGCTGTGCTCGTCGTAGCTCAGGGTATGAGTAATTAATGTCTTTGCCGTATGAATGGCTTCACCAATCTGCAATATAATAAACGGCATTAAGTGTTGAATGTTTGAGATGTAACTTCTAACTGGCAGGACATATTTTTTTTTATTATTAATCTTTAATGCTCTTTGTTACATGTATATAATACATAACATACAAGCATACACATAGTAAACATGGTCAAAATAATGTAGTGTACGCATGTATGCGTAAAGAATAAAACAGACCGTGATTTGACAAACAGAAAAAACAAATACGTATTTGTCAGAGCATGGTCACATTCCTTAATTGTGCAGATATGCATGTAACAATGAGTTTTAATTGTTTTAAAGGGTATATAGGCTATCGGATTATTGGATTGGGGTAGGATGTTTATTTATATCGGAAGGTGAGAAGGGTAAAAACTCGTTTATATTGGGTCTAGCTTCTAGGACATATTTAATTTACCATTATTGAAGTCCGCCCATCACAATGTTAATATGACGGATGCTTTAAAGATATGCATTTGTAGATGCCTTAGAATATATCTTACCAACTGGTTTCTAACATCAACCGTGGCAGATTGAACTAACTCCTACTTAGGAGATAATAAGTCCTAATTAGGAGAGATAATGACTCCTAATAATGCTGATCAGCAGAAAAAAAATAATCGCCAACAATCGGAAAGTAGGAAAGATGTCATTTAAAAAAAAAAATGGGGGTTATTTTTTACAGAAAGCGCAATAAAATTGAAAACAAAATTGCAAAAGCTCTGTTGAATGATATTACATACAACTTTTGATAATATATTGCCAAGTATGTCTTTTCAGGATCTCCCGGGTGACATTTTTTGAGATAAAAGTACAAATTTAATGCAGAAATCGCTGAAAACTGGAATAACTAAATTTTTAAATACTAACTGACCAAAGATATACTAACAACATAAATGACAATATATTTTCAAATGTGTGTTTAACAAAGGAACATAATTCCGTATGTGTCGGATGGTAGGAAAGTTGTAATTTTGGGGCATAAACATGCGAATTGAAACAATAAATCACTGAAAACAGGAATTCAATTTATAAACAACAATGGATGAAGACTATCCAGGCGCGGATCCAGAGAGGGGGGGGGGGGGGGGGGGGGGGTCCATGGGGGTCGGACCCCTCCCCTGCTCCCGGGAAAATAAAAAGAAAATCAACAATACTCGAATAGTTAGATTACTTTTTTCGTGGCCTAGTTTTCAGGAAATCGCATCTGCGGCAATCTGACATTTAAACAATTTCCTGGGGGAGGACTTTACGATGCGCATCGCGCGTCGCGCTCGCGGTGGTCGGCTATGCCGATTTGTAATTAGAGACCCCCCCCTGCAATTATTTTTGTATCCACGTCTGCTATCAATGATTTAAATATATCAAATATTCCTACCTAACATGCGTGAAACATTCAAAACGAGTTATCATGATTTTTCTATGTCCTCCAGTACGTCCGTCCGTCCGTCCGTCCGTCCGCAGTTCTCTCCACATGGACGGTTGTCGACAGGCAGTTGTTCATTTTTCATTCATAACCAGTGAATGCGATCGCGATTATGTGTTTATCAATCACAGTGATGATATTTGCATGAAAGCTTTTTTGAATTGATCAATTTGGAGTCATCGCCTAATCCAAGATGGCCGCTGTAAAAATAGCAAAATCGCCAAAAGACTTTTTCTCAGGAAATGATAGGCATAATTTAAACGGACCTTTGACTTGTCACAGGACGAGAGAGGACCATTGGAGCAACAAGCATATCCGTTCAGGAAAACGGAAATTGTAAGACATATACCCGAGCGTTAAGGTTTTGAACGAACTACGTGTTTGACCTTGATATTTGGGTTATCGGGGGGGGGGGGGGGGGGGCAATCGCGAATGTGTTACACTGCAGTAGAGGATGACTGAAGCAATGTGTTGGTGAAATATGTAGTAGATTGGCGAAAGGAAACAAAACATAGATGCATTGACCCAAGCGTCAAAGTTTCGCACGCACCAAGTATATGACCTTCACCTGGGGTTTATCGGTGGTGTGGCGGTTGCGAATCTGGCAGTGGGTGTTAGAGGACATTATGAAACTATGTGTATGAAATATCAAGCAGATCCGTGCGGAGAAACCGAAAATATATAAGTTATTTACCCGAGGGTTAAGGTTTGGGACGCGCCAAGTATGTGACATTGACCTTCTGTTTAACGGGGGCGGGACGATCGTGGTTTGCTCCAGGGCGGTTAATTGGAACGACACGTGTGTGACATATTAAGTAGATTCGTGCACGCAAACAAAACAAGACATTTATCCAAGCGGCAAGGTTTCGAACTCACCAAGTATGTGACCTTGACACTGGGCTTAGCAAGGGCGAGACGATGGTGAATCTGTCAGTGGGTGGTACAGGGCATTGGAGCAATGTATGTTTGAAATATCAAGGAGATCCGTGGGAGGAAACCGAACATATAAGTTATTTATCCGAGCGTTAAGGTTTGGGACGCACCAAGTATGTGACCATTGCCTTTGGTTAACGCAGGCGGTACGATCGTGGTTTGCTCCAGGGCGGTAGAGGACCATTGGAACGACACGGGTGTGACATATTAAGCAGATTCGTGAATGCAAACAAAACATATAAGGATTGACCCAAGCTTCAGGGTTTCAAACTCACCAAGTATGTGACCTTCATCCTGGGCTCAGCTGCGGCCGGACGATTGTGAATTTGTCAGTGGGTGGTAGAGGGCATTAGGACAATGTGTGTATTAAATATCAAGCAGATCTGTGCGAGGAAACCAAACTTATAAGTTATTTTATTTGGGACGCGCCAAGTACGTGACATTGACATGTTGCTTAGCGGGGACGGGACGAGCTTGGTTTGTTGCAGGGCGGTAGAGGACCATTGGAGCGACACATGTGTGACATATTAAGCAGATTCGTGGATGCAAACAAAACATATAAGGCATTGACGCAAGCGTCAAGGTTTCGAACTCACCAAATATGTGACCTTGACCCTGGGCTTAGTGAGGGCGGGACGATCGTGAATGTGTAATTGGGTTGTAGCGTACTATGAGAGCAATATGTGTATGAAATATCAAGCAGATCCGTGTAAGGAAAAGGAAGTTACAATACATTTGGCTGAGCGTTATTTTTTTTGGTGACTTACGTACTCACTTTGGACATACGTCCGTAACGCTATATGCTGTTTTAAGACTCATTCGTGGGGACTTATTTACTTATTTAAATACTTAGGTACTTATTTACCAACTTTAAATACCACTTTTTCGTTACCAGATGTGTTAACAAAAATGCATGTGAATAATAGCTATTTATCAACATGTTATCCAATTTTCGGTATTAAGTCTCGAAATAGTTGACAGAAATAATAGTTTCAAAATTACTACAATTTATGCACTAATTTGATAGTTTTACCCAAAAATGACACCCAATATGCTCAAATTGTTTTGTTTTTCTGTAAACACTATATATATATAAATGTTTTATTAAGTTCGTTTGATAATATCCCCACACGTTTTATCTCCATATTTTTTCGAGATTTTTGCACCAAATTACCACTTTTTCCCGAAAATGACAGCTTTCCTACCCTCCGATTTTTGTTCTGCTGATCAGCATATTTTTGTCGAATTATTGGAAATAATGGCAGTTGTGTTGCAGAGACTTTCGGGTCAAATCTATATTCCCTGTCCTATATGTAATGGGTGAATAAATAGCATATGCTCCTTCTTGTTGCGTTTGTAAATCGTTTCAATATAGTATATATACAATAACCACCTAATGTAAGTGACAAATACACCTTTTATATCCCGGAATATCAGTCCGTCTGTCCCGTCCCGTCCCGTGTCCCGTCCCGTCACGTCCCATCACATCATGTCTCGTCACGTCCCATCCCATGCCGTTCCGTCCGTCCGTCCGTCCGTCACCAATCGTGTAACTCATAAAGTGTTTAAACCCTAATAGCTACATACCTGCAACTTGGACCGTGGTATGTAGCTTCCATATGATGAGTAGATGCGCAAAGTTTATTTCGATTTTCTATTCGACCCCCGTGTCTTGGATTATCCCCCCCCCCCTTTTTTCAACATAGAATTTTCCAATTTGGGCTTGTAACTGATAAAACTTTTAAATCATAACAGCTACATATCTGACACTTGATATGCAGCTTCCGTATGGTGAGTAGATGCGCAGAGTTTATTTTGATTTTTTAATCGACCCCGGGTCCTGGATTATCCCCTTTTCGACTTAGAATTTCCCAGTATTGCCTTGTACCTCGTAAAACGTTTAAAACGTACTAGCTACAGACCTGAAACTTGGTATGTAGCTTCCTAATGATGATTAGATGTGAAACGTTTATTTAGATTTTTGATTCGACCTCCGGGTAATGAATTATCTCCCTCTTTTCGCTTAGAATTTGGAATTTGGCAATGTTGCCTTGTAACTCGAAAAACTTTTAAACCGTAATAGCTACAAACCTGAAACTTGGTACGTAGCTTGCTTATAATGAGTATATGCGCAAAGTTTATTTCCATCTTTGATTCGACAACCTGATAATGGATTATCTCCTCCTTTTCGACTTAGAATTTGGCAACTTTGCCTTGTAACTCGTAAATTGTTTAAACTGTCATAGCTACATACTGAAACGTGGTACATATCATCCTGACGATGAGTAGATGCACAAAGTTTATTTCGATTTTTTATTCGACCCCCGGGTCATGGATTACTTCCCCTTTTTCTACTTAGACTTTGGCAATTTTGCCTTGTAACTCATAAATTGTTTAAACCGTCATAGCTACATACCTGACTTAGAGATCGACACTTTTTCGTTATTAATTTGACACTCAGCCATGGATTATCTCTCCCTTTGGAACACATTTTCTAGTTTTCATTTTATTTTGTTATTCAGTAAAATTGTGCATTCTGAGTGGGATATGTATTTACATACTAACGCAATAAAGCAAAATACTTACATAGTAAGTGAAGTAGAACTTGGCTAATATGTATTCCCGTTACAAGCGCGAACAAGCTTTGATATTCCGTCCCTGTGGTATGACTCAGAAAGTCGGAGAACCCCGGAAATGGATCGTGGTACCCCGAGCTAACATTATCCTGTCACAGTAATGCGTGTCACCGTAATGCGAAGGTGTAATTACACCATGGCTGTGACATGAGAAATAGGGGTGTATGGCTTTTACGACCAGTGTAGACCCATATCGTAGTAGTTTATGGCTTTTACAACCTAGTCTGATCAATGTCTACACTGTTCGCCATTTATCCGGCTTCATGAGTGCTTTTTTGGATCAGTTAAAACGGGTCAATCGAATATGCGGAACACATGCCATAAGCTCCTATGGTCAAATAACACACTCCTATAACCTGAAAACGATATATTGTGTATTAGAAGTACGACAGGTATTTTATTGATGAAATGGCGAACAATGCAGATCCTGATCAGACTGTGCGGACGCACAGGCTGATCTGGATATACACTGGTCGCAAAAACCCATAAGCCCACTTTTTCCATTCACAGCCACATATTCCTGCCGTGGTACATTTCCCCGAGGAAGGGCTAAAGTACAACGATAATTATTGTATTGAAATGTTTAGTGGTGTCACTCCTAGCAAATATATTAAATAGGTTATACTTGGCGTGTTGAAAGGAAAAAGTAAATATATAACAGCAGTAA
Source organism: Conchocele bisecta (assembly GCA_029237695.1). Classification (NCBI taxonomy): domain Eukaryota; kingdom Metazoa; phylum Mollusca; class Bivalvia; order Lucinida; family Thyasiridae; genus Conchocele; species Conchocele bisecta. The sequence continues at coordinate 28,969,860 of CM055266.1, forward strand.
TAACTAAACACGGTAATTATGTATATAACAGGTTATTAAAGGCACTGAATCTGAGATGTATATAAATGAAACAAATGATGTACAAATAATTTAATTATAGATTTATGTTCGGATAACCAGGGGGCCGTTTCACTAAACTTCGTACGACTAAAATGTTCGTAAGTGCAAAAAGTAAATCTATCAATTGAAATTTCCAGACAATCCTAAATGTGCACTTACGCTGACTATTTTAGTCGTACGAAATTTAGTGAAACGGGCCCCTGTGTGTTAGGGTAATATGTCTCTATGAGAGTATACACCCAGTGTCTGTGAATTGTACGTTCGTGTTTGCTTCAGACATTATTGGTACCGATTAACTGTCCAGAGTTGTCCGGATTCGCCCACTCCTAATCTGTATTAATTAACCCTTAGCCTGCTGATCGCGAAAACTGTCGTCTGCTGTTGCTTTATTTTTTGCCCTGTTTCTCAATAAAACATGGTTTGACAGCACTTGAGAATCATTTCCAATGGAAATGATTCTAAAGTTCTGTCAAACCATGTGTTTGATGAGAAAAATCGAAAATAAAACATAAACAGCAGATGACAACATTTCATTCAGCAGTCTCCCGTTGAATTTATTTATAGAAATCCGGTCCAAAGTATGTACTGTCTGTTTCACGAAAGCTGTCCAAATTTTACGGCTATATAAACAATTCAAAAACAAGATTTCTTTTGATAATATTAAATTAAAGGAAAAATTAAGAACGAGCCTTCTTTTTATTTCGTGAAATTTGGTCAAATGTTGATTTTATTGCGAAAAAACAATTTCCCCATGTTAAATCCCCATAGACATCTTCACGGAGTGAAGATGTCTATGGGGATTTAACATGGGGATTTTTTTTTGAATTTTAGAAATACTGGACCGATTTTTAAAATTTAACTTTTGTTTTCTTAGTTAGATCATATCCAAGCTATCTAGCTAGGTTTCGGAGTCGATTTCCAATATGTTTCGTTTTTTGACTCCTCCCACACTTCCTTACCACTTTTTCCCCCATGTTAAATTCCCATAGACAAATCAATTTTTCGTAATAAAATCAATATTTGACTGAATTTCACGAAATAAAAAGAAGGCTCATTCTTAAATTTTACTTTAATTTAATATTATCGAAAATAATATTGTTTTTGAATTGTCTATATAGCCGTAAAATTTGGGCAGCTTTCGTGAAACAGACTATAGTTTAGGGCCTTCTTGCTTGTAAAACGAACGAATGTAGCATGCTTTGTTGTGAAAAGTCAATTTAGGGATTTCGACTAGCATTGATCCAAATCATCCTACATATCTACGCAATCTGATCTAGGACTACATTATTTGCCGGATTCATATTAATGTTATTTTGCAATCAGTGTCGACATATGTGCAGTCTGATATTGGTCTACTCTGTTCGCAAAACTCAACTGTTGTGCTATTCAGTAAGAAATAAACGCTGAAATGCAACATACGACCGAATATGTATAAATATATTTGCCAAGGGAAATAACTAGCTATGATCCCTCATTGACAGTGTAGCTCCTGTTCTGCTACATGTATCTCAATCATACAGCTTAATCAAGATATATACTGCTTGTACGGAGCCCCGCAGGGGACGTAGAATTCTGTTTTATTAATTAGTTCACACGAAATAACAATTCGTTACCTCAATTTAACAATTCGTTCAAACGAAATAACAATTCGTTATCACGATATAAACGAATTTCTCACGATATATCGTGGGAATGAATTGTTAATTCGTGGGAACGAATTGTCAATTCGAGGGAACGAATTGTTATTTCGTGGGAACGAATTGTTAATTCGTGGGAACGAATTGTTATTTCGTGGGAACGAATCAATAAAAAAATCCATGTCCCCTGCGGGGCTCCGTATGCTTGTTATAAGCATCGCGAATATTTCACTGGGCATTACCTACCCTGATTAGACTTCTGATATGGGTCTACACTGGTTGCCAAGACGATAAGCCCTATTTCTCCAGCTACAAGTATTCATTGAATATAATATCCAGAATGACCAAGGACATTATATCCGACGCAAGTAGCGCATTATCGTGATATTCTATATGATGAACTATGGTTTTTACATAGGGTATACCTATGTATAGGCATCGCCTCCGACAGTTAGCCACGCCCCAGACCCACCTCGATGCGGTGGTAGGTAGTGATATCTTGGAGTAACCATAACAACAAAATGCATTGTGTTACTCAACGTTTAACTGTCATACGCAACCGCTAATTGAAAATAATATTATGAAAAACTACTTGCACTGCACAATATCAACAACGGATGTTCTACGTACAAATATACATCGGATTACTTTGTTGCGCGTGATTTGCCCCCATTTGCAGCACAAATCGTGCGGTCATCGCTAAATTTAGTAACATAGTTAACTCCCCTCCGAATACTCTCCGAAACAAGCGACGCGTTTAACACACAAACTACATCAAGTTTGACCTTCCGACAGCCTATTTTTAAACTCACCCGACACCTGTGCGAAACAAAACTCGGACGTGTAGGTCTAACTGATGTTTAATCAGGCGCGGATACAGAAATAATTGCAGGGGGGCGGGGGGGGGGGGGGGGGTCTGTAATTACAAGTTGGCTTAGACGACCTCCGCGAGCGCGAAATCGTAACGTGGGGGGTCTGGGGGTCCTCCCCCAGGACATTTTTAAATGCCAGATCGCCGCAGATGCGATTTCCTGACACCTAGGCCACGAAAAAAGTCATCCAACTATTCGAGTATTGTAGATTTTCGTCTTTTTTTTTTTTTGCCGGGAGCAGGGGGGGGGGGGGGGGGGGGTGGTGGGGGGGTGGGGGGGGGTGGGGGGGGGGCGATCCCTGGACCCCCCCCCTGTACCCGCGCCTGTTAATCCTCATTCTCTCTCTATCAATGGATTTACAGTGGATTTTAGTGACATTCCTGAATTCGGCCTGATTGACGTTTGTCTATGGTGGCCAATACACGCCAACATGAGTGTCAATTCTACGTTCAGGGAAGGGGGTCAATAAGTCAGTATTTAAGGTGATAACTTACAGTCAGGGAACAAATTAATGACAGTATAACACATCCAGCGTATATTAATACCCGTATTAATACAAGTACTGAAATACGACAAAAAAATCTAACAAGTTTGGGCTTCCATACATTGACAATTTTGTCAGCGGTTTCCCCAATGACGTCATTTGTATATACTCGATCCGGGGCCAACTATTTCATTCACAAACAGAAGTAAACTTGGCGATGTACCGATAAGGCATTTTCAGGCGCGACACCGCTTCCGTGGCGGAATTATTGTAACTATTGCTCTTCAATCAGTTTTCATTATATCTATAATGAGCATAGATATCTGGAATCTGTATACTTGAATTGATGATGTCTTGTATATGTGTTACCGTATCTTTCTGATATTGCTATGCATAATCTGTAATGGTGTTCAATGTTTTGGTACATACTGTAGCAGTGCATACTGAACTTTAAGTTGTGCCATATCAATAGTTTACCCCTTAACCATTAAAACGCTAAAAAATAAAAAATAAAATTTCCGTCTGCTCATTTTGTATATTTTAATCTCTTTAAAAACCTGTTTTGGCAGCGCAGTAGAATCGTCTCGGTATGTTTTTGAGGAGAAAATATAAAAATATTTAAAACAGCAGACGACAATTGTCGTTTCCAGCGCTTTAAAGGTACATGCCCACTCAGTAAGCCCAAAATGTCATTATAGGAATTAAATAAGTGTATAACTGTGTCACTATTCCACCAGTTCTAAACGTTACAAGTGCCCGCTATACAGATATAATCACTTAGTAATATTTATTTTACTGATAGTGACGCGCGGTGGTATCAGGCTATTTTCATATGCAAATGAGGCATGATATTTTTTAATTATTTATACTAAAGAAATGCGTCACCTGAAAAAATAATATTTTCCACATATTTTAAAGTATGATCATTGCACATCATAAACTAAATACAGAGATTAAATTGTAATGTCCGTTAACATTTTAAGCAAACACGGTTATCGCCCCTGATATCAGTGTGTAAATCTACGTCTGATATAAAATGTATAATAATGCCAATCAGTACGTGGGATAATGGCGCATGAATGTTTATTTTGCCAGGAAATGTCTCAGATGATGTCTCTGATGTAAAGAACATTTTGTACCTACTGAGTGGGCATGTACCTTTAAGGGTTAATGAAACTGCAACACCAACAATCAATCAATCAATCAATCTAGTTTAATCTTGTAATACCCTTTGTTCAGTACTTTCAGTACTTTGATTATATTGAGTATCACTTATTAGTCAGTTATATGTTTGGATAGCACGTACATATGAGACACGCCATGTGATCTTGTACCGTTGGACATCGGCGTAATTTCATTAAATACATTTACAAATTCTGCAATAGTTTTCATAAGTAAAGTCAAAAGTTGTTCTGAAAATGTTGTCAACTTTTGACGCCATTTACGGAAAACAATGTAAATTTTGTAAACGTATTTCATGAAATTACGCAGATATCCGAAGGTACAAAATCACATGGCGTGTCTGATATTATGTAGAAGGCAATGTCAACAACAATTAGGTTCGACTCTTGAATAACCTCCTACGGAGTCCCGCAGGGGACATGTTTTTTTTTATTAATTCGTTCCCACGAAATAACAATTCGTTGCCTCAATTTAACAATTCGTTCCCACGAAATAACAATTCGTTCCCTCAATTTAACAATTCATTCCCTCGAATTAAAAATTCGTTCCCACGATATTACAATTCGTTCCCAGGATATAACAATTCGTTTCCGCGAATTAACAATTCGTTCCCGTGGGAACGAATTGTTATTTAGTGGGAACGAATTGTTAAATTGAAGAAAGGAATTGTTAATTCGTGGGAACGAATTGTTACATAGTGGGAACGAATTGATATTTCGTGGGAACGAATTAATCATACAAAATAAGTCCACGTCCCCTGCGGGGCTCCATAACCTGCCGTATCGCACCATACTTTCGTGTTCACCGATACCAACACAAAACAACAGCAATATATGATGCAAAACAGCCAACCCTGTCACTGATCCTTAAAGGTACATGCCCACTTATTTATAGGAATTAAATAAGTGTGTCACTATTCCACCAGTTCTAAAAATTACGAGTGGCCGCTATACAGGTATAATCATTTAGTAATATTTATTTTACTAATAGTGACGCGCGTTGGTATCAGGCTGTTTTCATATGCAAATGAGGCATGGTATTTTTTAATTATATATACTATAAATTAAATGCGTCACCTGAAAAAAAATCATATATTCGATAGATTATAAAGTACAATGTATGTCAGTTGCACATCAAAAAGTAAATACAGAGAGTAAATAGTAATGTCCGTTAACATTTTAAGAAGCACGGTTATCGCTCCTGATATCAGTGTGGAAAGTTGCGTCTGATATAAAATGTATAATAATGCCAATCAATACGTGGTAACAATGGTGAATGAATGTTTATTTTGCCAGAAAATGTCTCAGATAATGTCTCAGATATAAAGAACAGCTTGTGCCTACTGAGTGAGCATGTACCTTTAATATGTTTCTCTAAATATTATGTACTTCATTTCTCTCGGTGCGATGATTACATGTACACCAAGATGTTTAATACAGTGGAACCTCTCTAAATCGGACACCAATACAACACATATGAGGTGGTACTGTTGGTTGCGATCGCATACCACTCAACTATAGCTCAGTATGATCAACTGCCTGATTTACAGTGAAATCTTTCTAGACCGGACACCCTGGGGACCTCCCAGGATGTCCGCTTTAGAGAGGTTTCACTGTAAAGCAAAATGTGAATGTCAATATTTGAATTGCATGCCACCTTTGGATTATAGCAGACACGCTGTCGCATTTTTGCCATGATTGTATCAAGGATACCGATATTTCCTCATATACCGCATGTTGCGGTCCGAGTTCTGAGAAATGAACATATGTTCTGTTCAAAATACGGAAGGTTTTAGTTCTGAGTACATAACTCGGTGATAGTGCTTGCCTGCTCACAAAACACACACACGGAGACGCACGTACGCACATACGCATATCTCTCGGATTGCTAGCATCTCTGAACTACAGTGGAACGTCCCCATACAGCGGTCACCATGGGAACCTTTCAGCGTGTCTTGTTTGGAGAGGTTCCAATGTATGTAACAAGGCCGAATGGCATTCTATACCAGCGGACTTTAAAAAGGCCTCACCCTGTTAGATTAAACCATGCCCTACTATTTTACAATTTAAACATTTATTCTGAGTAACATACACATTGTATGCATAAATAACAATTTCATAAATTCTCAGGTGTAGAATACGCTCACACAAAGTCAATTCCAGGCCAGGATAGTTGTGGAATAGCGAATCTTTAGTAATGTGTATGGCGCATTTCGGTTGTTCTGTAGCCGATTTCATCAACATTTCAAAGTATACTGTATGCAATATGGCTGTGATAATGTAATAAATTTAGTATAATAAAAATTAATAAATTTATCCTAAAATTGACAATTTCTCCCTCAAAGTATACTTTGCTAGATAAGTATACTTTGCAATGTTGGTGAAATAGGCTACTGGACACATTGAATCGCCTGGCAGCTATGGTCTGCGCAACACCAACTCCGAAATATTCCAAAATTCTGTTTCTCTCATTTACATGAACCTTAAACTTTCATGTAAGATATTGTGTTAGCATATTAACCAATAATTCCAGCACAAAAATATTTACACAATTCCCTAACATTTGATTGGCCAGTAGCAAGTCTCTGTCCACAATTTATATCCCAGTAAACTCCCATGCCGAACTACTTTCCGTAACCGTGAGGCGCTGTTAAAATAATTCTTAAGAAAACGGAAAATAAACACATTTTCTTGAAGAATTTATTTCAAATTCTGGAATTATAAGGAATGAATGGCCTTTTTGTGGAATTTATCGGGGATATAAACTTGGAAAAGTCGCGGGAATACTGGACGAGGCCTTCCGGCCTTCGTCCAGTATTCCCGCGACTTTTCCAAGTTTATATCCCGATAAATTCCACAAAAAGGCCATTCATTCCTTATAACATGCTGCGTATTCAATGACCAACTTTTCTGTGGGATTTTGCACGTGCAGTTCGAGTAAATGGGTTCAGGAGGAAAGGTGACTCGACGAGTGCACAGAGCGTTACGGTTGACTGGATCAACCCTGAGTATGCTAGAATGAACATGAGGAAAGTCAACGTGCATGGAAACGGAAACGTACACGGAAAGCTTTGCCAGATATATGTTCCCATTCACGGCACTAACCTACTATTCTCTATATTTACGTGCATTTGCTTACAAGTCTCTAATATAAGTAATGATTATATAATCACAAATACAGTGAGTGGTTTTTAAGGTAAATAGTCATGGATAGATACACTTGACTTCAATGATAATTGCTTCATAATAGTGATGTGACAATTGAATATTAGTATATGTAGCATATGTGAATAGTGTCTTGTTACTGCATACTATAAGATCTCCGACATATTTGTATGTACTAGCCATCGTACAGTTTCACCACTTCGTGCGTTTGACACATATAGCAAATAATATGACAGTAAACCAAATAAAAATTTGGTGCCATACATAATAGACAGATATGACAACGGCAAGCTATAAATATTATGCCAGCAAACTACATGTATACAAAAGACAAGATATTTGAGCATTTCACCCATCAATCTCAAAATAAATGTTGATGTGTCAACTTTTCAATCTGATGCACAGCCTATGTTAGTGTACACGTTATCCATAGGTAAAGCCATATTTACTCGCATAGCAAATGAACAGACAAATTACACTCAGGGAACTGCTTACATGTCACTGGATTTGATAGTTAATAACATAGTACAGTAGTGGGTATATATGGTATGTGTTGTGTGGTTTGCCAGGTAAAAGTGATACACTGTGCAATTTTTTATGTATGAGGCTATTTATCGTGGTGGTTCAAGTTGTTAAAAACACAGGCACACACCTGTCCAGAACCTGTTTGGTGTAATATAATTGATAGGAGTTCGTTCTTCTGGCTTTTCTTAATGTGATTAGCTACATTTTATCATCTCTTCTACTTCACATTTTGAGTTCTGTGGCAAACGGCAGAATAGGTGAAACTGGCTGATGGCTGGAACACACAAAGATGGCCGACTTGGTCACTACATGTGCCGTATAGGATACAGTAATGAGGCAGTATTCACATATATGTTATACATATATTCTATCACATTTACGAAGCAATTATCTTTAAATCAAACGATGATCGGGTCCTTAAAGTCCGCCAGTATATATTAATATAATTTGTATACATGGACAGACGATATTTGGCTTATGGCCAATGCGACCAGTGTAGACACAAACCAGCCCGCGCATCCACACAGTCTGGTCAGGGTCTGCACTGGTCGACATTCAGTCAATGAAATAGTTGTCAAATTTAACAAATAGTATATCGATGGTCTAGTATAGACTAAAGCATAGCACTTACGACCTTATGTTACTAGACCATCGATATGTGGCTGTGACTGGAGAAATGGGGCTTATGGGCGTTGTGACCAGTGTAGTTCGCGATCTAATAGCAAACGTCTATATCCTGAAGCAATACAGGTGTTTCATTAATGGAAGGGCGAACAGTGCAGATCCTGATAAGACTGCGCGGATGCGCAGGCTGATCTGGATCTACTCTGGTCGCAAAACTCATAAGCCCAAGCTCATGGGATTTGTGACCAGCGTGTCTCCTGACCAAATATCATACACCTGTAGCCTGATAACAATCAGCATCCTGTTAGAAACATGTCGGGTGTTTCATTGATAGCATCACGAGTAGTGCAGATATTGATCAGACGGTGCTGATCTGGATCTACTCTGGTAGCAAAACCAGAAAGCACCATTTATCAGGTAACCTGCCCTGTATTGACCGAATACGTACTGACTGATAACATATTGTTGTATCAGGCAGTTACCTGATATCAACATCCGGGTTACAACAAAGTGAAAACTGACGTTCCATTGGTCGGTTGACGTCACGTGACGTTACCGAATGACGTCAGTGTAAGGACGCAATGTAAACAAGTCCTCGTTCTGTCCATATATAACGACGTCATCTGTGGTCATTTTCGAGCATAAAGCGTTACCTGATAAATAGAATACCAGACTAGTGTATGTTGATATCAAGTTTATCAGGCTCGGCTCGGAAACGGTAGGAATTCCTCGGCAAGCCTCGGAATTCCTACGCGTTTCCTAGCCTTGCCTGATAAACTTGATATCAAAAGATACTAGCCTGGTATTCTCTATTTCTCGAGCCACAGCCACATAGTACAAATGTTGGATTGCTTGCTTCTGAAACATAGGTAACCTCTCTCGGACTGAGTAAATAGTCCGTATGTGTACTCAGCCTGGCGGCCCGGCTTTGTTTGTTCATTATGCCATACCATATCTTTATTAGCCGATCTATTTATAGATCGGCTAATATATTGGTTATCTATCGAATTCTGAAAAAGTTTGTAGCAACCCTTTTCTCCGCTATTCGGTAATCTACGAACGCGAATTTTTCTGTATCACTTCCAAATTGCATCAACCGATAAAGTTTGCATTTTTGGCAATTATCTCCGTTTAAAACTTTACTTATAGCCAAATAACACAATTTTGAATACTTAATGAGCTGAACGCCTGAAGAGATTTAACCCGGAAGTTATTGTTGTTGAAGTTCATAGTTGGCTCTAATGGCCATATACGCCAACATACGCCGATTATTGGGCTAATTTAAAGCTTTTATTTATTAAACAGAACAAGTTTCAGCCACGTATAATCGCGTAAAATGTATTTATTCGGCTAATTTATAATCGACCTCTGCTCAAAATCTCCTTACTAGCAGCCCCAGCATTTTCGGGTTTATCCCAGCATCTCGGGTTTATCCCATTGGATCGCGTATGCGCGTCATTTGACGCTAGTTAATATTCACAAAATTTTCCACCAATCAAAACGAAGAATTGCCCTTCATAGCCAACTTTGATTTGTTTACGTATCATGCAGGGATGGCAGGGATGCATCCAGCACGCGCGATTGCGGCAATCCCCCTTAATTATTGTCAATGCCGCAAATTATTGATTGTCTTGCGCCCGACATCGCGCAAAAAATCACGGATGGGGCACATTAGGCCAATCTGGGCATGTGCCTGAATACGCAGGAGCTTGCGTCTATTTTTAGATGACACTGTAACCGCTAGATATATATAGCCCTGGTAGCTCCGCCCACTCGCATGCTGCCACAGAATTCGGACAAACACACACACAGTGACTACAACTTTGTGTATTGCGGAGTGTAATTTGTAGATAAATAGAGCATACAGTACAGGTGTTACGGTGGAATATTTCGCAACATAATGGTGACAACAAAACATTGCTGCTATGGCATTGCTGCTATTGGATGGATTTGGGAACGGGTTTCCAAAACCTGCACAAAATCGAGAAAAATGTCAACGCTGGGTACAGAACTGTGGTCGAAAATAGTTTACCATTGACAATGTTACCAGAGACACCTACATATGTTCGATGCACTTTACCCTGATTTGATCGGCTAATAACATCATGCTCTGCATGACTTTTCATTTCTATGTTAAGCATGCACCCGGTTGACCAAAACCTACCCACGTAGCCAGTAAAAACAAACAAGGTCTTGGAAACAAACGAAGGTAAATTTATGTTAAACATTTCCTCAACCCTTTGTAGAAGTTTTTAGCATAAATTTAAATATCAGCCAGAAACTTTAGAAAATACTCTTATTAAACTTGTGAAGTGGACATCCATGAACGGATTTAATACTTGGACAAGTCCCCCAATCAGTTGTTATATTACTTCACCAATAAATAGTGTAAAATACATTGTGTTTGTTTTTTTCACAGAACCTCTTTAAAAACCTACCCGCAAGCGGACGCTTTAACAGAGAAAGAACTTGCTATGGCCTCACTGTTAAGAATGCTTCTTGAGTGTCAGAAACACGATACATGAAGGGTTGTGACTGGATAAATAGGGTATTTTACATGGGTGGTGATTTAATATAATATTGATTCAACGGTGGAATGGCGAACAGATCAGATCCTGATCAGAATGTGCCGATGAATCAGGCTATTTTCATATGCAAATGAGGCATGATATTTTTGAATTATTTAACTAATTAAAATAATTATTTAACTAATTAAATGCGTCACCTGAAAAAATAATATATTTTCGACAGATTATAAAGTATGATCATTGCACATGCAAACATAAATACACAGAATAAATAGAGACTAAATAGTAATGTCCGTTAACATTTTAAGGAAACACGGTTATCGCCCCTGATATCAGTGTGGAAATTTACATCTGATATAAAATGTATAATAATGCCAATCAATACGTGGGGTAATGTTGAATGAATGTTTATTTTGCCAGAAAATGTCTCAGATGATGTCTCTGATATACATAACATGTTGTGTCCACTGAGTGGGCATGTATCTTTAACGTGGAATAAACAACTGTTTTATGTATTTAACTGATGGAGTTTAATAATATGAAATGAATGCTGAAACCGCGTAAAAAACAAAAAAATACAAAGGTTTAAACTTGTATTCAGCGGAAATATGCGCGTTCCACTATGACGTCAAATTGACTCCAAAATCTGGCTAGATAGCTTGGAAATGATCTAACTAAGAAACCAAAGTTAATAGCTATTTCTGAAATTATAAAAAAAAGTCCCCATGTTAAATCCCGATAGACAGCTTCACTCGGTGAATATGTCTATGGGGATTTAACATGGGAAAATGTTTTTTTCATAATAACATCAATATTGGACCAACAAAATAAAAATAAGGCACATTCGTAAACTTTGATAACGTATATTAACCCTTTGAACCCGAAAGCCTGCTATATCGGTTAATGCAAACAGTGCAGATCCAGATGAGCCGGCTCGTAACGAGCCGTCTCATCAGGATCTGCACTGTTTGAAAGTAATTTTAATATTTTTGAGAACAACAAATACCCCCTTTTTATAAATGGAATAGTCTGAAAATCATTTTGTGACGATTGGATTGGTCGGAAAATTAGCATATCACAGTCTATTCCAGATATTTAGAGTTGAAAGGGTTAAGACGTTATCCAGTTATGTGGGTAGCAGGAATATGCAATCATAACTATCCTGCATCTACATGCAATACAACGGTGAAGAACCCATGAATAAATGAGGGACACTAATGGTTATGATCTTAAATCTGGTTCACGGTTTTAAAACCAATTCCACTGAGACACAACCGATATAGAAATATGTAAATTGGTTTTCAATAGCTGCATTCGCCCATTGATGCGTGTTCTATTCACGTAGTTGGATGTCACCGACAGGCGAACACCCTTCAAGCTTTAGTTAGGTCGCAGGCTGGGAAAAACGATCTTAAGACAATGGGAACCAGCGTAACCAAGATCCATTCAACGATTCCGTCAAGTCTGGTAAGGTCCTACGATGTTAGCTATTTAACCCTTTCAACACTACGGACATGTATAGTGGTATCGCCGAATAGTGTAGATCCAGCTGAGCCGGCTCGTGACGAACCGTCTCATCAGGATCTGCAATTTTTTAAAGTAATTTTCATATTTTTTAAAAGAAAAAAAAAACAACCCTTTTTTCATAAATAGACTTGTCTGAAAATCATTTTGTGACGATTGGATTGGCTGCAAAATTAACATATCAAAATCCATTCCAGGGTGAAAGGTTTAAGAATCCCCATCAGTCTTTATCTTAAAGGTACATGCCCACTCAGTAGACACATGTTCTTTATAGGAATGAATTAAGTGTATAATTGTGCCCGCTATACATATATAATCATTTGTAATATGTATCCTATTGATAGTGACTCGCGGTGGTATCAGGCTATTTTCATATGCAAATGAGGCATGATATTTTGTAGTTATTTATACTAATTAAATGCGTCACCTCAAACTATAATATTTTCGACAGATTATAAAGTATGCTCATTGCACATCAACACATAAATCAGAGAATTTAAATGTCCGTTAACATTTTAGGGAAACACGGTTATCGCCCCTGATATCAGCTTGGAAATTTACGTCTGATATACAATGTATAATAATACAAATTAATACTTGGGGAAAGTATGAATGAATGTTTATTTTGCCAGAAAGGGTACATGCCCACTCAGTAGGCACAACATGTTCTTTATATCAGAGACATCATCTGAGATTTTTTCTGGCAAAATAAATATTCATTCACCATTACTTCACTTATTGATTGTTGGCAGTATTATACACTTTATATCAGACGTAAATTTCCACACTGATATCAGGGTTGATAATCGTGTTTCCGTAAACTATTAACAGACATTAATATTTATTATCTGTCTTTATTTTTTTGATGCGCAGTGATCATACTTTATAATCTATCGAAAATATTATGTTTTCATGTTACGCATTTAAATAGCATAACTATCATGCTTCATTTGCATATGAAAATAGTCTGATACCACCGCGAGTCACTATCAGTAAAATAAATATTACTAAATGATTATATCTGTAATTTTTAGAACTTGTGGAATAGTGATACAATTATACACTTATTTAATTCCTATAAAGAACATTGCGTGTCTACTGAGTGGGTATGTACCTTTAACAATACTGTATGATTGCGAGCGTGATGTAACCACACAGAGACATTGCACAGGCCGCAAGTTCCATGTTGTCAGGCGATGTGGCTTGGAAAATGGGCCTTATTGCCGACTGTGCTAATGTATGATTCAATTAGCAAACATAAACATAATCTATATGGGTTGTTAGATACAATACGGCTGGTTCAACCCGCGTATTTTTAACCGTGGAGACCCCGATCAGACTGCGCATGAATGTGCAGTCTGATCAGGGCCTCCACTGGTCGTTAACGGTCTCCTTGTCCGAACCTTCACTGGTCACTAACGGGCTCACTCCGTGTTTCGTAGAACTGATCGTATTTGAACAAGGTGTGTCGTTATTCAGTGTTTCACTCCATTAATGTCAGGGCATGGCTTGTTGACTTGGTTTTAGTTTTGCTAATTACGGCTGTCCCTGAACGCCGATACATGTTTTGTTTTCAGATTGTGCTATATTTGTCAGCAATGATGTTGCATCTGTGAAAATGTAATGACTAAGTTCACTAATAGTTAAATTTCTGCCCACTGGTGTGCCCTCAAACTTCTGTTTCTATACGCATGCAGTCTAGACCAGGGGGCCGTTTAACTAAACTTCTTACGACTAAAATGATCGTAAGTGCAACTTTAGGATCGTCTGGACATTTCAATTGATGGCTTTACATTTATTGAGCATAGGCTGCATGTGAAGCCTATGATCAATAAATGTAAAGCCAATGATTCTTTACAAGAAAACTGTGTTAATGTGAAATTTACAGTCTATCATAATGTTTCACTTACGAACATTTTAGTCGTACGAAGTTTAGTGAAACGGCCACCAGGTGGCCGTTTCACTAAACTTCGTACGACTAAAATGTTCGTAAAGTGCAAAATTAAGATAGTCTGTAAATTTCATATTAACGGGACATTAAAAGGGGGTGTTCGGTTAACATAATAACAAAAAATAAAATTTGCAAACAAGGGGAAAGGATTTAACGTTCCAGCAACAACAGCTAAAGTCGTATTGTGACTAATATTGTGAACCTTGGTGTCAAGTCTCATCGAAAACACCATTGCTGGACATGTTATGAAATCATCTTCGTGCACGTGGCGGAGATGGAACCCACGTCCTCTGATATTAAAGTACACATAGACTATCAAAGGTTCCAAATGAGACACGCCATGTGATTTTGTACCTTCGGACATCTGCGTAATTTCATAAAATACGTTTACAAAATTTTCAATATTTTCCGTAAATGGCGTCAAATGTTGACAATATTTTCAAAACATAATTCCGCATGTACTCTGAAAATTTTGTCAACTTTTGACTTTATTTATGAAAAATACTGAAATACATTTTGTAAACGTATTTAACCCTTTGAACCCGAAAGCCCGCTATAGCGGTTTATGCAAACAGTGCAGATCCAGATGAGCCGGCTCGTAACGAGCCGTCTCATCAGGATCTGCACTTTTTGAAAGTAATTTTCAAATTTTTGAGAACAAAATATACCCCTTTTCATAAATGGACTAGTCTGAAAACGATTTTGTAACGATTGGATTGGTTGCAAAATTAACATATGAAAATCCATTCCAGTTACTTAGGGGTGAAAGGGTTAATGAAATTACGCAGATGTCCGAAAGTACAAAATCACATGGCGTGTCTCATTTGGAACCTTTGATAGTCTATGTGTACTTTGATAGTCTATGTGTACTTTGATAGTCTATGTGTACTTTAATATCAGAGGATGTGGGTTCCATCTATTGTTTTCCTTTCTATAACTAGAGGTGAATTTCTTGAGAATATCGCCTATGAAGTTGTCAATGTTGTGCATATTATTCGAATTCTGATAGAAATTCCAAGTATAGACGCTAGCGTAATACATCTAAATATGTAATATATTAGTCATCATCGATTAGCAAAAACACGTTTATTATACTGAACAATATTGTTCATTATTATTAACATTTCTTTTATTTTTTTTATTTTTTTCTTTTTCTTTCCAGTTTTAACATTTCTTACCAAACGCCGATTTTTGCCCTGACGACTTCTTATATGTACATTTACTGTCTGTTCCACTGTTGAACACATTAAACCTAAAAAATATTTAAAAAGTAAGTACTTTTTTATCAATAAGAAAAAAGTCACCCTCCCCAAACAAAATTATTTGATGAAATTCCATCAAATATTGATTTTATTGCGAAAAAAACAATTTTCCTATGGGAATTTAACATGGGGAGTCAATTTCCCAAACTTTTCGTTTTCTGATCCTCAAGGATCAAAAAACGAAAAAATTTGGAAATTGACTCCGAAACCTGGCGAGATAGCTCGAAAATGATGTAATTAAGAAAACAAGTTAGATTTTGAAAATCGGTCCACAAATAAAAAATAAATAAAAGAAAATCACTTTTTAGCCCCTATGTTAAATTCCCATAGGAAAATCATTTTGTTCGCAATAAAATCAATATTTGATGGAATTTCATAAAACAAAATGTTTGGTTATTGATGAAAAAGTACTTGCATTTTAATATTTTTTAGATTTAATGTGTTTAATAGCCAAATGTTCATCGGCAGCAATCCATGGAACAGACAGTAGGTTCAGAAAGCTAATCTATTTCAACACGTTCTATGCATATCTGTGGCCGATTTCACCAACATTGCAAAGTATACTTATCTAGGAAAGTATACTTTGAGGGAGAAATTTTCAATTTTAAGATAAATTTATCAATTTTTATTATACTGAATTTATTACATTATCACAGCCATTTTGGCTGTGATAATGTAATAAATTCAGTATAATAATTATGCATACTTTTAATTATCAAATATATGCAGTTGTTAGTTCTATGTGAAATAATGCATTTCTGGAAAAAGAAATGATTACTCCCTCAAAGTATACTTTGCTAGAAAAGTATACTTTGCAATGTTGTGAAATAGGCTACTGAGATCCAGTACATCTAAGCCAGTAGAATTGATTGGTCGTCTAATTCCTGCATCTGGGGATTATTGTAGCTGCAAACATCGGGAGGAAGATATTAGATGTGTGCATTACTACCGTTGCAACGGTGATACCTATATAGAGAACACGTGTTGAAGGTTCCCAAACGAAACAAACGAAAAAGTTTAGTACAAAGATATGCATAAATCAAAGTACTGAAAGTACTGAGCTGCGAACCCAACTGAAATGGGTGGTAAACAGTGTTTTAGTATATTCTCCTTTAAATGTTTCAAATACAGTAATTGTAGTAAATGGTGTTATGGGAAACTGTATAGCACTCGACATATTTTGTATGTGGAGAGAGGAAGGAGCTGTATAGAAACAGGAATAATCCAGTAAGACTTAGCATTTGTTTTTATGCATTACATACACATCCGCATGAGCTCTGAAATGTTTATAAATTTTCGACATCATTTAAGGAAAATATGACTGATTTTCGAAATCAATATCGGCGAAATACGGCGATGCGATAAGGGTGGTAATTCCATATCCGGATTCATTCTTCAAACACCTGTGGTTATGGTGTTGTTTTATGCAATTTTGTACACGCCGTAGTTGTGAATGAAAACATCCAGATAGGTGCCAGACAGGTGTGATTCGGGTTTACACACCATTAATGCGCGACAAAAATATTCCGTTTTATTTGTGGAAAATGAACGGCTAAATCTGAGGTTCCATTGGTTTTTCTTCAATTAATTATGTACCAAAGATATACATTCTAATAAATGTGAAATGTAAAATAGCATAAAACGAGTCGTTAAGAATGACCTAGATACAACATACGCGCCACAAGAAAACATAGCGCCGTGATATCTGACTGTATTTTGAGAACCGGCTACATAAGCTGCGAGAGGCTCGCAGCTAAAAACTATTCTCATTTGTCTTTTCCGTACTTGAAAACGTTTAAATACCCGCCATTTTGACACCGTTTTTATTGTTTTCAATTAGAAAACGATGTTTTCGTTGGTTTAAACGTTTAAACCAACACAAACATTGTTTTCTAATTTTAGAAGCGAAAACGATGTCAAAGCGATGTGTAAACGATAGTCAATCCAATCGTTCGTTGTGGAACGAGTAACACAACAGGACTGTAACCCACCATCACACCCGCACATACGTCAGTGAATGATTGATAAACTCGGGCACTACTATGGCTCTCCAAATCTACATAAACTAAACTAATTATTGCTAGCTCTAAATCATTATAAATATTACATATTTAGAGCTAGCTCCAAATCATTTTAAGAGATTTCTAAATCATTTGTAGCTAGCTCAAAGTATTTAATGCAGCTCTAGCAATAATTATTGAGTTTATGTAGATTTGGCGTAGCTCTAAATAATTACAGATAGCATTACATATTTAGAGCTAGCTCCAAATAAATTTAGAGAGCTATTATAATGATTTGGAGCTAGCTCTAAATATTTAATACTAGCTTTAATTATTTAGAGCTAGCGTTACTTATTTGAGTTTATGTTGATTTGGCGTTCCATACACTACCCTGGTCGCAAACAGCAGGTAATGTCCGTTTTGTAAATCAAAGGCCACATATCATCCGTGACCAACACACGAGGGTGGCCTAATTACGGCGAGTCCCCAGTACAGCCATACTCTCATTAGCGTTGAGCCGTTGTCCTTATACGTGTATGTGACTGGAGAAATGGAGATTATGTTTTTTTCGACCAGTGTAGATCCTGGTCAGTTTGTGCATCTGCGATCTGATCAGGATATGCACTGTTCGTCACTCCATCAACGAAACACGTCACGCGTCTACCAAACAGTATATATCGTTATCAGGTTACAAGGATTTGCTATTTGATCAGGAGCTACACTAGTCGCACATCCAATAAGCCCATTGTCTTCAGCCACAGCCACATATTCGGCGACATCACAATGACCCGGGTAATCATAATCCGCGAATAACGAACCTCGTATACAATGCAGTATGCTGCGCTTTTGTGTTTGTCTGTTTTTAGATGAGGATACTTATGTTGGCGTATTTCTGCCATCCACATTTGTGGCTGTGACTGGGGAAATGGGTCTTATGAGATATGCGACTAATTTTGCTACGTCCATGCTACGTCAATAGCGCTCTTAGTAGGTCATAAGAAGGTCCTTACTGCGTCCTGTAGCCAATCTCATCAACATTGCAAAGTATACTTTAGTAGCAAAGTATACTTTGAGGGAGAAATTTTCAATTTTATGATAAATTTATTAATTTTTATTATACTGAATTTATTACATTATCACAGCCAATTTGGCTGTGATAATGTAATAAATTCAGTATAATAATTCTGCATACTTTTAATCATGAAATATTTGCATTTGTTAGTTCTATATGAAATAATGCATTTCAGGAAAAATAAATGATTACTCCCTCAAAGTATACTTTGCTAGTAAAGTATACTTTGCAATGTTGATGAAATAGGCTACTGTTCAGACCGCGTTGGCGCTACGTAGGTTTTGAACATGTCCCCTTTTTATCCCCACGCTGATAGGCCAGAGATACAGATATACCGTTATTCCATGTACGTGTGTACGTGCGTGCGTACGTTAATAACAAGTTTCATTTTTCAATAACTTATAAACCGCTACATTGATTTTGATAATATTTGGCCACAATGTGTGTCTAGGGATGGTGCTTTGTTTTGCATACGACCGATGGTCGACCACCCAAGGTTACGGAGGACTTATGTTCACCTTGTTTGTAAGGCAAAGGCGTTAACTATGTTTTCGTTTATTCATTGACAATAACTTGTTTTATTATCAAGGCTGCCAGCGAGGGGATAACGATAACGAAAACGATAACGATAACGATAACCTTGCTGAACAATAGTTCGTGTTAGATATCTTCTCGAATTCATTTCGTTTTAGCCAGTCTCTAAGCAATACTTATATAGTTAAGTTGACTGTTAAGGTGTATTAAGACGAATTAGCTAACGTTATCGCGTTAAAATTCAGTGTGTTACAAAAGAGGAAAGTGTTCTCTTTTGCAGATCCATATTTTAATTTTTATGTCGTTTCATTTTTCGTTGTCCGACACACTTGGAAAAAGCTAAAACTCAAAATCCTTAGTTTTAGCTTTTCCCAAGGGTCTCTGAAATCGTAATTAAGAAAAATAAGCACAGCAGAAGTCGATTGCAAATATGATCTACAAAAGAGGAAACTTACTGTCTGTTCCACGTTTTGCTGCCGACGAACGTTTGGCTATTAAACACATTAAATCTAAACAATATTTAAAAGTAAGTACTTTTTCATCAATAACAAAAAATTAACCCTCCCCAAAAAAAATTGTTTGATGAAATTCCATCAAATATTGATTTTATTGCGAAAAAAAGATTTTCCAATGGGAATTTAACATGGGGGCTAAAAATAGATTTTATTAAAATATTTTTTTTATTTGTAGACCGATTTTGAAAATCTAACTTTTGTTTTCTTTGTTACATCATTTTCAAGCTATCTCGCCAGGTTTCGGAGTCAATTTCCAAAAGTTCGTCGGCAGCAAAACGTGGAACAGACAGTAGTTATAGACATTCCTCTTTTGCAATAAACTGAATGTTAACCCTTGGACTGCTGAGCTCGAGGTTTGTCGTCTGCTGTTGCTTTATAGTTTGCCTTCTTTCTCAATAAAAACATGGTTTGACAGAACTTTAGAATCATTTCCGTTGGAATAATACTGTGAAAGCATGTTTTTGATGGGAAAAAGTCGAAATAAATAAATTAAACCAGCAGACGACACAATTTAATTCAGCAGTGTATGGGTTAAGTCGATGGTATATATATGCCACAGTAGGTACGTGCTATTTGTGCTTGTAATATTAAACTGATGAACGAGGGGATTTACTTGGTGAAACCGGAAAACGACAAAAGAAGAACGGGACCTATAAGAAATATACACTAATTATGTTTTAATATGGAAGTGTTCTGTTCAGTGTGTACACATAAGGATTACATAATTGTATCATCCACAAGATAAAAATAAGACAAGCCATGTGATTGGATACCTACTTCGTTGTGCGATGTGAAACATATTTACAGACACTGTGATATTTGTTGTAAATGATGTCGAAAGTTGACGAAATTTTCACAGCAAATGCGGAATTTCGTTCCGCATTTGCTGTGAACATTCCGCCTACTTTCAACGGCGTCGTTTATGGAGAATGTCGTACATTTTGAAAGTATTCGCATCGTCTGGCTTGTCTCAAGTTTGTAAGATAACGGAAGCGAACACGCGTGCGTATGTATACATACATATCAGGGTGGTTAACCGACGTGACTTTTTGAATAAGGTAAACACCGAAGTTGGAAGAAAATCACTCGATTCGAGATAAGGAAATGTCAATTTCTCAGCTTGTACGCAACCGATTTTGATGAAATAAATTATGTCGTCTGCTGTTTATCTTTCAGTTTCAATTTTTCGCATTACAACGTGGTTTGACAGCAACTGAGAATCATTTCCAATGGAAATGATTCTAAAGTGCTGTTAAACCATGTTTTTGTTGAGAAAGACAATATAAAAAAGAAAAACAGACGACAATTTTCATTTCCCGCAATCCTAGAGTTAAATCATACCAAACTGTACTCCGATATTAAATATCTACAAGGTAGGACACTCGTCATCATATCAACCAACGGAAGTGGATTATATACATTGGACCCGGCTCGTTAATTCAGTAATTGTAACGCGCTCGAAGGCCGGGACCAGCAGGGTTCGAACGCGTTATAATTACTGAATTAGAGATACACTAGTACCACTTCCGTTGGTTGAAAATATGGCGAGTGTCCTACCTTGAAGATATTTAATATTGGAGTAAAAAAACAAATGGGTATGATTTAAAGATGCGTTGGTCGTTCATACCACACAGTGTCTGTGGTTCCAACAACGAACGTGGAACCAGAACAATGGGTGCAATACACGACCAGTCTCAAACTAGTTGTTGATCAAAGCCATATTGTATATGGTATGCTGCAACAAACGACTGCAGTACTATTCAATCGTAACAGTTCGCCTTTTGTTAAATACAGCTAAATATACGAGACAAGCCATGTGATTTTGTACCTAAGAAAATGTGCAATATTTCATGAAAAACATTTACAATACATGTATTTACTTTCTGTAAATGATATCTTAATTTTCGTCTCTATGCGGAGGAGAAACGAAGGAGAGAACAATAAGTTCTGAATAACAAAAACGAAAGTTTTAAGTTCTTAACATCCGTCTATACTCGAAGGATAAACGAAATAACGTAATGTAATGTTCTGAATGGTCGTCTCTACACGACGTAGACATTTAAAGAACGAAATTAAAGGTTATTATTCTACGCAGTGCAAAAACGAAACGTGTCGTCTCTACGTGGAAATGAAACGAAGGGACGAAATTTAAGATTCGAAATTTTCGTTACGCGGTGCTAGTGTAGTGATGCTGTGATTTTATTAACAAAATCAAATTCCATCTAAAACTCATACTTACTGTGCATGTATTAATGTAATTAATAGTAATTTTCAAGTTATTACGTTTTCTAAGTTTCCTAAATTTCCATTCTATTCTATTCGGCTTATATTTAAGGGTGGGAATTGACTCAAACACCTTCTAAATTTCCAAATGAACCAGCCTATTATACCCTTAGTGAACTCCTCCTACTGATGATCAGCGCCATCTGAATACGTCATCAGCAACCAGTAGTATCTAAGGGATTCGGGAGCATCAGGAATAACATACAATGGGATTGGAGGAGAATGATGCAATCATTGACATTTAGTAATGTCACCAATTTGGGAAAGTGCTCTCAAGAGAAATAAGTGGACCAACTTGTTCTCACTGAACTTTATTTATATGGTGCATGATACCATGATCAATTATCGGCACCTCCTGCTATCAAGCTGCCAATAATTCAGTTGCATTTTAGTACAACTGTACCAGATTTTAAATATCATTCCCATAAAGCATCTAGCAGTCGAAAAGGAGGTGCTGTCATACAGTCCCTACATGAGAACAGTATACATCCAAACTTAAAACCTGCACATAATGAGGACTACACTGTTACAGAGGAAACGTTGAATCTAAATGTACGGTTCTTGATTGCCTATTCGTTATACGCAGCTTCAAAACAGCACGGAACTTAATGTTCCTAATCTTCGTCGCTACGAATCATCGAAACGAAGAGACACAATGCCCCTAATCCATAATGCACCACCATGGCCATTTGATACATTAGTCACATGCCATGTATATAATGGTATCTGACATCTTCTTCCGGCGTCTTCATCTTCTCCACTTCCCATGAAGTTGTATGCTTCCTGTCGCACATCTGACGATCAACTGCTGATACATATGTGAACAAAACTATGTGACGCGACTATTAGGCCTGTATAGATGCATGTACAAACAATAAATGTGTATCGTGTGTGTATGTTGCATATTGGACGTAATAATATGCAAAATGTTAGACTATGTAATATTATTATTCTCGGTTAAAATGAATACTCTAACTCTTGTGAAAAATACATATTGTGCCCATCAAACTTGTACACAAATGGCGTGAGTCTTTCAAACGACTTACATGTAAGCATAAAACGGCCCTAACTAGGATCACTAAACTCATAGTGGTGATATGATACAGGATAACAGAATGAGCTAAAGGTGTGGCATACCCTGGACATATTCGAAAACGGACAGAACCATGCATTAATTAACACCTTCGAGCAATGTAGACATGTCGTGTCATATACAGTAAAATCGCGATCGCGCAAAATGCGATGGCTCGTACTGTCGTTCTCGCTCGAAATAGCGTCGCGGTCCCAATAATTTGTCCTATCTGTTTACTGTATTTTACATGCGATGGCTCAAAATGCAACTCATAGAAAAATGCGGAATCATTTCTCGCTATTTTGCTATACGATAACTCGAAAGAAATGCCAAGTTCACACCTCCGCGTCCGACTTATTACGATCAAAGGCCGAGCCGTGCTCTACCTGTCTAAGAAATGTGGTTTCTTTTCAAGTGCAGGTAATTGCTTAAAGTGGTGAAATTTGGTCGTTAACGTTGTTGATTGCGATCAACGATATACGACGATTTATTAAATATTCTGGGCTTCGGCCACTCGGCGCATTTAATAGAGTCTGTCGTAAGTCATTTGTCGTTTTTCGTGGTAACTGACGGGTTATACTCGAATATACTCGAGTCGTTGCTCAGGTTCAAGTCGAGTTAGAACCCTAGTAACCCACCACCCGGCATGGGTTGGATTAAAGTTACTCGAGTAAGGTTCAAAGGTCTACATTATTTAACTCGAGTTGGAACTATGTTTGTTCTAGTGGTCCTCGTGTTATTCGAGTGGCTACCCGGAAGTTACAACGAAAAACGCCCATTAATAATACCGCACTTCCTAGTTAGGTAGAGATGACTGGTCGTGACAAAAAGGATTTGCTCTTACTGAATCAGCGCAGCATTAAATCGGCCGGCACATTCAGTTCAGGACTTGAAATGTTCGTCCTCGACAGCTATTCATGATGCATAATTTATAGTGAAATAGTAAACCCATGTCAAGTTGTAGGAGTCTGTAAGTTGATTAGCGTTTATACTGGTCACAAACTAAGTAAAGCACCTTTTGTTGCGTCGCAATATTTTATGATTCATGACTGATTCCCGATTTTTTATGGGCACCGTAAACAACATCGTTTGAGCTGGGCCCATATCCAACTGTTGCAAGTGACGTCACAACCACCTGCGACATTACTTATGTGCGCCACTATTTATAGCAAATACTGGATCTTTTGATAATAATTGAAATAAAGATAGTTTTGTAAATGCATTTAAATATAGTTCATTTCATTTCACATGATAACTTTTATCTGCGAATAAATACTATTATCATCTAAAACATGGATACACTCTATTATGCTTCGTTATTTCCTAAATTCGACGGGTATAGTAGTCGACAAATATAGCAAAATCGCAAGAAGCGATGGCTCGAAAGATGCGATCACTCGAACAAAATATGCAGGCCTGGCATTTCGTATTGTATTATTATTTAGTGCGAAATAGCGGAGGAGTATGACTGACAACGACACCACGTGGCTGGTACAGCAGCTCAATGACGAGAAGGCGCACGTTCTGCTTCCCACCTTGATCTTCCTAGGTGTCCTTATGGCGACGGGAGTGATCGGCAACGCGCTCGTCATCTTCTACTACGGCTACAGGGCCAAGACAACCACCGGCACCTTCTTCATCCTCTCACTCGCCGTGTTCGACTTCCTCGCCAGCGCCATTGGAATCCCGATCGAGATCTCGGACATGATGTTTTTCTACACATTCGAGAACGTACCGCTGTGTAAGACCTTGGTGCTAGTGAACCATTTCTCGATCGTCGCGTCGGCGTTCACGCTTTGCGCCATCGCAGTGGACCGGTATCGGCGGATCGTGAAGCCGTTCGACCGACAGATCTCGATGAGGCAGGCGAAGATTACCTGCACCGTGTGTATCGGACTGGGGGTGGCGCTGAGCTGGCCCGCCTCCATCTTCTACGGCGTCGTACACGTGGACGTACCAAACACGGATAACCGCAACCTCACCGGTAATTATTACAGTAGATCATGTCTAAACCGAACACCAAATGACACAATGAACTTTATAAGCACATACTCAATTATCATGTTCGAACTGAGGAAGTTTGATTGGTCGAGGCTGAGCTTGGCCAATCGAATTGCGCGATTTCGAGTTGCATTTAGCGACGTGCTCCGATTGCCTGAAAGTACTGGCCCAGCATGTGTTTAATTTATTATTTGAATGGGTACGAATCGAAAATGATAACGCCTGATGTTGATTGGAATTCACCTGGGTTTATACCTGATACGGCAGACCTGTGTATTCCCGATGCTATCACGGCTACAGGTCAAAGACTCGGACGCATGACTCATACAATGGCCAATATAAGGTTCGACTATGTCCAGCCGTGGGTGTCAGAAAGTGAAAAATATGCATTTGCTGAAATGATTGCTATAGTCTTGATTGTTTTTGTTTATTTCCATTCAGAGTCACTGTTAATCAAAAAATCAAATTGGTACCATTTTCCCCCATCACTGTCTTGGCCACCATCTTGAATTCAAAATGTCCACTGTTATTGCTAACAATGTTGCATAGGTGTGGGTTTTTGCTACATAATTATGTTGTGATTGTTTTTATATCTGTAAAGTATACATTTTTGGATAGCGTATGGACAAAATTATCAGAAAATAAAGTTCACTATGTTGTCCAATCCATAGAGGGCCGCTATCCTGGATTTCAAAATCGCCACCCAATCCTAAATATATTTTACAATATCATTGTGATATAGAACTAATTTTTGACACAATTATGCTTGATATTATTTGTAAATAGTGTGTTATTAAAGCCAGCAATTCTTAGATCTAAAATATTGCATTATAGTATGTCAAAATGGCCGCCAAGTTAAGCAAATTGCTGTACGTTTTTAAAGAATTCACAGTTTCTTCCTTTAATGAGGGTACGTATTTGTATATGAATACCAGCACAAACAGTGTGAATGTTATTATTAGTATTATATATAATATACTGCTAAGTAACAAACATATTTATTAAGGCATGCTTTAAATAATTCAAAATGGCCGCCATTTAGCAGATTTTTAGTTCGTGTACCAGCATGTCCAAATGACCCAACTATTATTTTGATGTTGTTTCATGTGCATCTATATGTGTCATGAACCATTACCACATATATGTTCTATGACGTAAACCGGTACAAATGGTTACATATAGAATAAATCTAATATGGCTGCCAATATTTACCACATATATATTTTCTGTCAAATGACTGCGGCACGCATCATTAGATATGTCGTCTCGTTGATTTTATGAATGAAACATGATTATTATATCTTTAATAATACAAGAAAAACCATTGAGCGATTTAAATCAATAAACAGGTACGTAAGCCAATATGGTCGCCAAATCTTTACCATATTATACAATTCCTCGTGTTGTGTATTGCAGTGACAGTATAAAAATGGTAGAAATCATACATAATGTACATAATATGGCCGTCTGTGGAAACTATTCAAGGTTTTTACAACTAATGTGCTGGTTGAATATTAAACATTTAGTATATTTGCAGATTATTTATTTATTTAATTGTGTGTATGTCCTGTCAACAGCTTATGTCAGTTTAGTCAGGATTAGCAGGGTCGAATCCCATATTCCACCCTTAGGGATGAAGGCGGGTCCCAAAATTTGGACTGAATATTTACAGGAAAATATGTATTCAGCCCTGACATTAAAATAACCTGATCTAGTGCCAAGCCCTCACAATACCAGTCACTTTGCCATAAACCCTTAAAGTACTATAATTAGTATTAATCTTACTACATTTATAATGGGATTCAACCCTCAAGTAACAAGGAAGTCAAAAATGTATCTGAGTGCCATTGAAACCAGGAATATTGTGGTTCCAGTTGAAACCCATCGTTAAATTACCCTTCACATGCTCCAAACCTGCCGGCCTTATCAAACAATACAGACTTGTCGTGATATCATATAATGAAAATAAAATAGTTTACTAGTTTACATTGATGATTTACTGTATTCGATCATATGTTAATATTACCCAAATGTGTTGCAATTAGAGTTGTACATGCAGTTTCATGACACCTTTTGTGCATATAACTGTGATAGTGTGATGAAGTAACTGATACGTTCTGATTCTTTTTAATCCATGTTATTGGTCATTGCCACATGTGTGATAAGCTCAACCTTGTAAAGTGTTTGTCAGTCTTCAAGAGTACAATATGATGTGCCAATAACGAACTATAAATATGTGTTATGCGTCTTTTGCTACTTTAGCCTTTGGGTTACGGGTATTTGTTGATTGACTTAAACCGGAGGAATGACACAACTAATTTGGCAGTTTGTATGTGGTGTCAGGTGTCTATGCCAACCGATCAGATAATTTAACCCAGGTGAAGGTATTGAATGCCAATCTACGGATAGAAGCAGTCACGTCATTGACCCCTCCCCCTGGCATGTTTGAAGTTGAATATTTGAACATAATAAGATAATAACAATGGCCATTTAATAACTACATAATACAATAATCCTTGCTCACACGATGTTACATGATTTCAAAAATGTATGGTTTGCAGACGGGTGTCATGTTGTCATGATCACATGATGGACCCGTCAGAATATCACATTTAAAAAACACGTTGACAGATATTCGTGCGTTATGTGTATGCATTATTTTGAGCTCCAATCAATGTGTCCTACATTATTGTCAAACATGTTTCACAGAGATGTAGACATATGCAGTACTAGTCCTGGCATGCATTGGTAGATGCACATGCATATCAGCATGACTATATGTATATATATATACATATCTATGGTATGTATACGCAAGTGTGTTTAGTCTATTTAGAGTGGACTTTTGACCAGGTCAACAAGAGTGTCAGCTATTCTGAACAAGAATATTTCACTTTCACTATCATAAAATGTGTGCACACAGGGATTGGACTAAATGATCATTTATGTATTATTCATATAACACTATTCCCAGCACATGATGCATTTGCAACTTCTACATAGACACTAAATAAGTATACATGGTCACCTTCTTAAACACATGACCAGCTTGACTCAGAAAACTGATGAGCAATTGCTGTAAAGTAAGGTGGACGCCGAGAAGAGGAATGTCTCATCCATAACATATAGTAGGTGGATGACACATGGTGCTATTGATGAAGTTTGAAAAATATCCATGACTAACATATTAAGAGATGCCTGAATGGAATATCCAAATGTATGTCCAAAACTGTTTATGACATCTACAGAGCTTTCGCTGAAATTGTGACAGCTCAGACTTACATCCTACTAAAAGTGGGTCATACAATTACGTATATATGCCATAGGATTACATACGGATTTAATGTTTGGCATATAAATAATAAGTAAGCGCGTACATAATGCTTCTATATTAAGTTTAGCAGTATCGAAACAAAACAAAAAGTGAAATGATTTCGTAGTAGAAGCTGTAAACAACTGACATGGAATCCCACTAAACAATATGTGTATTTGATTGTTACGATATGATGGAAGTTACAACTAAATCCAATGAAAAGTATTAGAGTAACACATTATACTGAAATGATATTAACACACCTATCAAGGATATTAAACAATGAAACGAACATGACAATACAAAGTGGAATGTGTTACATATGGTGTTGAATGTATTTGTATAATTTGTTTGGGGGTGGGGTGGGAGGGGAGGGGGGGGGGGGTGGTGGCTGGAATCCTATTCAGCCCTGACATAAGAAACTCATGTATCAGAAAGCCAAACAAATGTATCTGAGGACCAAATAAGGATATTGGGATTCAGATAAGGATGAAGCTCATTGTTATATTACCCTTTGCATGCTCCCAACTAACCACTAGCAAAACTAACAGTACAGCTAGTATTCCAGTGGAACGTTTCACAATTAACCCCGCCTAAACGGACACATAACCGTTGACAGGCCGTTAAACACCATTAAATAAATAAAGGATTTTACAGTTAGTTTACCTATGGGCAATTATTAAGGAATAGGAAGTAATGAAAATGTTCACTACATCCATTATGTACCGATTTTGTAAAAGTGGATTGATAGGAAATGGTAAACCAGCCTAATATTAAATCTGAATATCAAGAAAAAAAGTTATCCTTTTATAAAACATGCCCTATTAAATTTAAATTCCATCAAGTATGAGTTAGTGGGAAACGTGGGACAGTGCATTACAGGCAAATAAACCTATACATGTCCAAACAGCAAAGCAAACGTAAATTATTAACAATATAGGCCACCAATCAGATATTGCTTGTTTATAAGACTGCCATTTGTAATGATACTTAGTGCATTTAGATGTCATGCATACAAATAAATGCGCATTACTGTTGACAGAGTGGTAGTCACAAGAGCACGATTTTCCTGTAGAATGTGTGTATTCTATAATGTGTCATATAATGCGTCATGTGGAAAAGCCCTGGCTGTCAAAGTTAAATGTCATATCAATGTCAATATTGCATAGTCAAACACAAACTTTCTACTAGTATCATTTTTTGCCTATTTTCATAAATATTGATAGTTCTTATTTAAATTACAGGTACCAAATTGGAACACGTCAAAGTATGCTAAATATGGCGGCCATCTTGAATTTTAAAATTACAGGCATACGTGTTAGTGCCTACACATGTGGCTAATATATTTTTAGCAACCAATATCGTACATTACCAGCTACATTTCTAGTCCAAATCGTTGCTATTCTCTTACTGGTAAAATTGTTTGATTATAGCGGTGGCCATTTTTAAATACAAATCTATATAATAAACAACACGTCAAATAGTGATAAATGCTCAAATGATAAATGACATTTACTGCATTATTCTGTAGATAAGTATCCATTTTATCATTGAAATTGTTTGTATTCAAATGAAAATAACACAAAATGGCGGCCATTTTGACTTTTAACATGACACATATATCTGTTATTTAACAGAAATGTTACTAATTCATTGTTTTATATATATTCCATAAATAATTTGTCAACTTGTGGTCGAAAATGGGCTTATTGTCTTGAGTCAAAGAGAATAAGTATGTGTCTTGAATGGTGGCCGTTTTAAAATTCAAGATGCCACCACATGTGTGACCGAAATAACTGGTACCAATTTGTTTTTGTACTATGTCACAAACACACTTCCGAAGACTATATCAAATATTTCAGCAGGTTCACATTTTGACGCCGACTATAAACGTTTGCCGTAGGCCGCGGGTTCAAACAGATCCCGAGTGCCACGGCTGGACATGGTCGAACGTTGTTGTTACATTTCCGTCGTAAATATCGTGTACATATATTTGAACATATATGCAGTACTTTCGGTACTTTAATATCACGTTCCATTCCAAGAGCTGATTTATTACGTACTCATATTCCGGTGCCGCAGTACACGTCGTGTGATGCAGGTACCCCATCCTCCGCATCAATTTCAAAATTTCTGTGCGACTGGTGACGTAATGGCGCGTTCTAGTAACGCCATGAGACACATATAAGTTACGTAGGTGGTAGATTGGTCCCGGAATGAACATTGTCTACAGCCCTGGTCAAACATCACGCGCCGTAACGTTTGAACTGTGAGCGGTGTCAAACAACGGCAGTCATGTAACAATTCAAAATTGCCACACCCACACACTTCGATAGTATGTATCGAAGCGAGTGGGTGGGATAGACTTTTGAATGCGCTATTTTCTGCGTCTCGGGCCCGATTCGTTTACCTGTGATGCTGGAATGGTATGCTAGTACCTGGGGTCCAACTTACTAAACTTCGTACGATGAAAATGTTCGTATGATTAATTCACTTCACATTGGTGCATTAATGTTACCAATTTACACCTACATGTAGGGGTCATTAAATCAGAATAAACCCACCAAACATTTCCCAAAATGCGAACTGCGCTATACATTTAGTTTTGCACTTACGGACTTCTTAGGCGTACGACCACAGGTGGAAGACTCGGACCTAGAACCCAATAAATGGCTCATTTGAAAAACGTTACCCCACCCACCCATTTCCTTACAAAATACAGTATAGCCTTTCAAGGTGGGCAACAGCTTGGGACAATGCCATAGACAGGTTTATTTTCGGACTCTCTCAAACACCACACGTTTCAAATGTTCTGCTGACTTACGCCTCTGGCAAATAATAAATGCCCTAGGTCCCCAAATATATTCACTTTAAACACATGTGTTTAGTATATTGTTAGTTACACACGTTTTAGCTACCAACGTTACAGAGAAATATCTATTTCCGAAAGAATCCCACACACACATCGCCACCTGATTGGCTGTAGTATTTGTAACGCTCCAGTTTAGGTTTTCCCGTGACGTCATTATTGATCATTCTGCGAATATAACAAAGGAAATCTGAAAGTAAAGTTGACGGAAGGTTATGTCGAAATGTTGGGACACAAATCAAAATAAACGCACGTTTTAGATCATTCAAGGTTAGTGAATGACACTTATTAGTCACAAATTGTAACATCGGATTTACTGATGTTTATTTCAGTGATTCACGTCAATATGTTGAGACTGTAATGGGATTTCAGCCAGATTTTACGCGTAATTTATGCTTCCACAGCCCATACAAATGTGTGACATTCTTTCGTCCACACAATTATCGCATTGGCTGTGTTAGCTAATTTGCCCGTAACTAACGAAATGCTTAAAGCAGATGATTGAAGTGAATATATTTGAAGCCCTACGACATTTATGGATTACCAGAGACATAAGTCAGCAGAAAAATCGAAATTGAGTGAGTCCGAAACTACCACATTTTCCCAAGCTCTTTCCTACCTTGAAAACGCTATAGTGTCTATTGTACGGAAATTGGTAACTGTTTAAAAATGAGCCATATTCCAGGTCCTAGGTCCGAGTCTTCCACGTGTACTAGAAAATGCCCGCAGGAGGGCAGCATAATTCTGATAGCTAGTCTGTAGTCAACGGTGTTGATAATACATGTACGTGCAAATGACGCATGTTGACATCCCCTTGCTCACAGGCATGCAAGTACATGTACATGTACCAGTACGTACGTCTATTACAGGCTTTGACTGTACGACAGAGAAAGACCCAGCATTGAAGCCATACGCTTTGGTGTATAGTGGGGTGCAGTTTGTCGGATTTGGAGGTAATGTGTAGAACCTACCATCGTTGATATGATTTGATGCAGTGCTATGATGGATAATTGCTAGTAATATGTATGCATAGTCATTAATCACAATTGGACGACAATGCAGTTGCAGGAACTCAACAAAACCGAGGGCAACTAAACGTAGAGCGCATAATAATCATGTTTTCGAAGGATTCTTCGAACTCGTTTCATATTCTGAGAACAGAAACATGCCCGATTTTGCTGCTTTTATATATTGTTCTCAGAATACGAAACGAGTTCGAAGAACCCTTCGAAAACATGATTATTATTTAAAAACAATATTTTTTCGATAATATTAAATTTTATTAAAATTTAAGAATATGAGCCTTATTTTTATTTCGTGAAATTTGGTCAAATATTAATTTTATACGAAAAATTGAATTTTCTGTGGGAATTTAACATGGGAAAAACGGAGGTGTCGAAAAACGAAAATGTTTCGAAATTGACCATAAAACCTGGTTAGATAGCTTGGGGATGATCTAACTAAGAAAACAGCAGTTACATTTTTAAATCGGTCCACTGTTTCTAAAATTAGAAAAAAACAATCCCCACAGACATTTGGGGATTTAACATGTGGAATTGTTTTTTTTTTTTAATATAATGTATATGTGGTGCCTATGTTTCCTGGGATACATTCACTTATATACATATACACTGACCTAACACAGTTTAAAGGTACGTGCCTACTCAGTAAGCACACAATGTTCTTTATAGCAATTAAATAAGTGTATAATTGTGTCACTATTCCACCAGTTCTAAAATGTACGAGTGTCCGCTATACAGATAAAATCATTTTGTAATATTTATTTTACTGATAGTGACGCGCGGTGGTATCAGGCTATTTTCATATGCAAATGAGGTATAATATTTTTTAATTATTTATACTAATTAAATGTGTCACTTGAAAAATAAAATATTTTCCACAGATTATAAAGTATGATCATTGCACATCAAAAAATAAATACAGATAATAAATAGTAATGACCGTTAACATTTTAAGGAAACACGGTTATCGCCCCTGATATCAGACTGGAAATTTATATCTGATATGAAATGTATAATAATGCCAATCAATACTTGGGGTAATGATGAATGAAAGAATGTTTATATCGCCAAAACATGTCTCAGATGATGTTTCTGATATAAAGAACATTTTGTGCTTACTGAGTGGGTATGTACCTTTAACATGATGACAATATACGGTTTGAAGGGGATGTCCCCGACCCATCAAATACCTATTACGGGGAGGAAAAACATGTATCATCCTAAAAAAAATATATACACTTCTGTTAAGTGTTTGTTGTTCAGGCGTGGCGATCACACTGGTGGTGGCGTACCTGCTGGTGGGGAGGCAGCTGTATCGACACCGGCAGTACCGGTTCTACGTCGCCCAGCGTTCGTTAAGGACGCCAGGGTGTCGGAAGGCGGACGACACCGTGGGATCCCAGACGGACGACAGTACAGAGCCTCAGGCGACGACACTGCAGTCCACCGACAACGACACGACAATACATCCGTCACCGGTACGTCTGGCGAACAAACATATACGCTGTCTGCCGAATAAACATATACATTGTCTGGCGAATAAACATATACATTGTCTGGCGAATAAACATATACGCTGTCTGGCGAATAAACATATACGCTGTCTGGCGAACAAACATGTACGCTGTCTGGCGAATAAACATATACGCTGTCGCCTGCGCTAATCTTACCAATATTTATCCAGCACTTTAGTTCACAATACTTGAATATTGTGCTTGGGATGAAGCAGCTTGATTGGTTACAGCTCAAGCGCAGGCAATTAAATTGCATGATTGCGAGTTGGCATTCAGAAACGTTGATAACAGGCTTTTATCACATACATAGGCTGTTTGCACGATGTTGCCTTGTCTCTTCTTTCCGTAATGAAACATTCTACACCGTTGAACATAAACCAACTATTTGCCAGCAGTTTATACATACCTGGCTCGCAAGCCAGTCGTATCACACCGCCCAATCGCATTCCTGTCTAAACAATCCAGTTACAGCCATATATTTGTTCCGCAGGACAATAATCCGTTTGACGATAAAGACGCGTATGTAGAGGTGGAATACGAGGGACCGGACTTTGGCGACTCACCGACTCCGCAACCCGAACGCATTCCCGACTTCTCGGAGCTGCTCGGGTGTCTCCCAGGTGACACGGCGCTGCCGGAAGTCGAGACATCGTCCACTCCCACGCGGGCGTTCGGATTTCTGGGGCTTATAAACGGAAAGACGGCGTCGATATTGACAAATCTCAGCGGGCGATCGACACGAAGTATCGTCATCTGGAACATCAGCGACGATCACGTGTATACGACCAGCGACGAGGACATTGCCAATGCGAGAAACATATCGGCTGCAAATGGCGACACGATGTTCTTTGCTGCTGATAAAAGTCCGGAAGGGTCGCTTGTAAATTTGCGACAAGTAACAACACATGGTAGTGTTACTAACAATGTCGCTTCAACTACAGTCAGAATGGCAGAGTTAGATACTTTTCGACAATCAACAAGCCAGAAGAACGTCACTCACAAAAGCAGTTATACAACTATCTCAATACCAGAGTTAGCTAACAATAACGAACCAAAACAAGGGGACAATGTAAACTGTATACCTTATAATTCTGATACCACAACCGCGGCCAATGTTGACATTCGCGAAAATCCGTCAATAGTGACAAGCAGTGCGTCAAGCGACTACCGCATGCGGACAAGTAGTACCAGTAGTGCGAGCGCAAATATAAAGCGCGCCCGGCGCGACCACAACTGCGCGGTAGGATCAGCAGCAGACGACAGTCGACAAACAGACATTCACCCGAAACCGAGACCGGGCAGTAGTAGTAGCGTGGACTCTAACGGTCCCGACGACAAGCGCCTGAAGATGTTGGACATTAACACGGTGAAGTACACGGTCATTATGCTCATCATTGCCGCCGTCTTCATCCTCAGTATGATGCCATACCTCGGCCTATGGTGGGTCTGGCGCATCTTCGCGGCAGACGACGTCGTGTACACCCTCTCAGACGCCGAGCTCGTGTGGCTGCAGATAGGAATACGGTCGTACTTCATAAACGGCGCGGTGAACCCACTCATATACGGACTGTTCAACTCGCAGTTCAGGGCGTTCTTATATAACGGCGTGTGTGGTGTCTGTTTCAGGAAGCAGGCGACACTATCAGATAACAAGAATTCTGACACAAACAGCAAAGACTCGCCAGGAAACTCGGGAACAGACACCAACTCAAGTTCTCGCATAAAGTTATGAAAATCCATATATACATGTACAGTGGGACCTCTCTAATCCTTGCATTATTTGCGCCCATGTGTGGGCAATGTTGATGGGTTTCAGTTATTTCAGGCACTGTCTGTTCTTGATCGCATAAACATGCTTTGGAGTGGCCACATGCCTGGTGTACAGTGGAATATATATATACTGGACGGGTTAGAGAGGTTGCACTGTACAGTAAAACTCTAGATCTGACACACATAACAAATCGTTTGTTAGATTGTCGTCTGTATGTATGCTTCCCGGATGGGAAAAAAGCCTTTGATACGGTATGGCATATGGGATTATTCTACAAGTTGCACAATGCCGGTGTAAGTGACCTAATTTTGAAATCCTTTATTAATATGTACGATAACATGAACAGGCACGTGTTAGACCAAGGGCATACGTCAAATTCGCTTCGATTGTTACAGAGAACAAAACAAGGAGGAGTTAGCTCCCCTTTCATGTATCTAACTTACCTCCATTAACTTATACACGAACTTGTGTCTACCCCAGATGGACTTGTGCTGTACGACGGAAACTGCTGCAGTCCCACAGTAGCAGACGACATGGTGCTAGTATCTCTCTCTAAAAGTGGTTTAACTAACATGATGTACATTTGCTACAGTTACTCACAGAAATGGCGATACACATATAACGCGACAAAGAATAATGCAATTGTGTTTAATGAAAATAAACCAGAATAAGTACAAAGTAACCGTGAGTGGAAACTGGGTGACGAAGCGGTAAATGAATGTGAACAACATACACACCTTGGCATAATATGCAACAAATATATGTCACTAGATATTAATGCAATAGAAGCGTGCAATAAAATCAGAGCAACATTTTTCGGTCTAGTAAACAACGGACTTAACAAGTTTGGCCTTCACCCGATTACATCCAAACGCGTATACGACTCTGTCATGTTGCCCAGGGCTTTATACGGATGCGAACATTGGAACAAGTTGATGCCAAGTGACATTATGAAATTAGAACGGGCACATAGACTTTGTATAAAATATGTTCAAGATTTTCCGCGACTGACTGAAACATAGACATAGCACTGATCACATTTGGGTGTCTTCCAATAGAAACTGTGATTGATAAGGTTAAACTCCGGTTCTTATGACAACTCTGTATGTTTCAATACAACACGCCAGTACGAGATATCTTCCTTAATAAACTTACAGCTTACTACACAAACCCAAGTAGTATTCAAGGATTGACGCCAGACGTTTGTCGTGTATTGCGAAAATATTCACTGGATTATATTATTGATGAATTCCTAAACGGTGGACAGTTTGTGCCTAAAGGTACGTGCTAACATCTTGTCAATGCAGTGACTATTGATTATGAACGTCTTCAACTAGACGCCCGGCTGCAAAGTAATGAACGCCTTTATAAAATGTTGACTATCTCTGAGCCAGTTAGCCCATGCCCGCTGTGGAAATTTAACACGGGTAATGGAAATAGCCTGCGCCAGTGTCGTTCGGCATTTGAACTCATATGCAAATTATTCTCTGAGTTTTACCGCCAACAGTGCCACAGGTGTTGCATCAGCACGTAAAATAAGATATTCCATTGTATTTACGAGTGTCCATATTCAGATAGCGTCAGGACACAACTGTGGCGTGATCTAATCATAAACTGTGGAATTGAATTTTTCTCGATATTAGTCACGCTATCTCCGGAATTGCAGGTGTATGTCTTGTTTGGATATGAACATAGGATGTTGGCCAAGGCACAGACACAGTACTAGGCGTGTCTTATTTCTTACATGGTATCAGGCATATGTTTCACATTTAGCATGTACATGGACCAGATTGTGAAGATGAAACTTGACTTACCGTATATGTTATATACCTAGGTTAAGGTTTG
Source organism: Conchocele bisecta (assembly GCA_029237695.1). NCBI lineage: Eukaryota > Metazoa > Mollusca > Bivalvia > Lucinida > Thyasiridae > Conchocele > Conchocele bisecta. The sequence continues at coordinate 29,007,484 of CM055266.1, forward strand.
GAGTAATTATTACTGACTGAGCCTAGTAATGTTATGTGGTTATAAGCGATATATGTGAGGCGACGTGGTAAATTGAGATGTAATAACCTGCGATTTGGTGTCTTCAGTGAGATTTTCTTTCATACACTAATCCGGTGTGGAAGCTGTCTGTGGCGTCATTATGAAAAGTGCTACCTATGATCGAGCCGTACGGTTGTGCGTGTAGATCTGGGCGCGTATTATTTATAGGTCACACGTCAAATTGACACACTGTTCCCACGGAACCGCACATATAAAGCGCAGCTTTCCAACTTTATACGTTCTATGTACAGTATATTACTTCACCATTCCAATATTTCACCATGCTTAATTACATGTTCATATTTGTGCTCTCCTACTGGAGGAAATAAAGATTACTACTAATGTATACGTACGCTCAGCTAGGAGTTTTACCATGTCAGCACTACCGGATGTACAAATATACAAAACGTGGCGGGGATATGCAATTCTTACCAATCAAACGGTGTTTATTCATCGATGTGTTATCTTGTCATTACGATAATTAAATCTGCTATGTGGACGGTTAAAACAACTAATTAACATAATATACCGACCACCGAGAAAATGGTCCTACATATGAGGCACGCCATGGGACTTTGTACCTTCATTACCTTTAATTTCATGAAATACGTTTACAAAATGTGTAACATTTGGCAGAAATAAGCTCAAAAGTGGACATAAATTTCAGAGTGCATGCGGAATTTAATTCCGCACGTACTCTGAAATTTGTGTCAACTCCTGACGTCATTTACGGAAAATTATGAAATTACGCAGATGACTGAATGTTCAAAATCCCATGGCGTGCCTCAATTATATGGAGATGTATTATAAGGGCATACTTGCTTTCTCATCAATTATAAAATATGTTATACAATCATTTGATACTAATCTGTATAAGATACATGTTTATATTATAATAAAATACAATATTGCTTAAACCATATACTGGTCTTTAACAAATGTGTGTCCATTATAGAACCTCATCGCCATAAGCACTTGACATACAGTATTCGGTCATTCTTTAGATATGATATTTTCAGGGCAAACTAAACATTCATATACAATTACAATTTATTAGCAGGTTACATATAAACACTAAACTAAATGTTGGTTTTAAACTGCGTAAGTAGTATATAAGAGTCATAATGATACCACCACCCTCTGGAAGCCACCGGCTACGCGCGGTGCCTCCCACCGGGTGGTGCTATAATTAATGACTCTTATATACTACTCAGATTTTCCTTGATTTTTATGAGAATATTTATGAGAATGGGAGTAATTTTAATTTTTCAAAACACGAAGGGGGGGTAGGCATAATTTTTTAAAAACACACCTACTGTTCGGCGGGTATGTATGAGAACATATTTTTCGTCAACCGCGAGACCATATATTTATGACATGAGAAGATACACCCTATTAGAGATAAGAATCCCTATGTTATACTCAGTATATATATAACATAATGGTTCTAGTTAAGTGTGCGTGGTTGAAGACAGGTAGTCACGAGAGATGTTTTCGCACCGGTATTTACGAATATTGCAAACATCACCGTGCATGGATGCGAAGAGGTTCCGTTTCGCCTCGCCCATGTCGGCATTGTGGGGTAGGGACCAAAGCCGAGTCATTGCTATGTCCACCATGCGGTGGCACTCAGGCTACTCATCGAATGGTTAACAAGGGATTACGTGCTCGCAAGTATTATCGTTTAGTAATAATTCAAATCGGAAAGTCAGTTAGAAAGATAGAATCGATCTAATAAGTCACGGTGTTTCTACAGCATTAAAACACTGTAAAAAACATTATCAAACTAATTTTATAAAATTATTTATAATATTTTCACCAACAAAGTTAGGTTTATATACGAGAACTAAACACAGTTCATTTACGGGACGCCGGCACTAATATCTCAACAGTGAGATAGGTTTCGCCACATGTACTTCACTCTGGCCGCTCTACACATTATAGCGGATGGAGGTAATGAAGAGGAGGGGTCCGCGGTATCGGTCCAATGATGGGGTGGAGGAGATGTGAGCGTGACACACCTCGCTAAGCCGAAAAAAAGAGAAAAGAGAGATTTAAGTGAAGGGCTTAGCGAGGTGGACCCAGAAGGGTTTTGCTGGCGCGGGTTCGAGCCTCGGTAGGACCTAAACTTTTTTTTTTTTTTAATTGTTAATAATTTTCCTAAAATTAATTAATAAATTGTTTACTGCACCAATATAATTAATAATTAATAATTTTAGGAAAATTAATTATTTTTAAAAAAATAATATTATAAAATATCACAATGGTGCTGTAACATTTCCTCCGACTTTATTTCCAAGTTTTACCCTAAATTTATCCCAATCAGTACAGTCAATTTTGGGCATGGTGGCGCGCGCCTTGATCCTTATATCATTTTTTAATTCTTCATATCTCCCCATTTCTTCCACCACGGATTCAAACTCTAAATTTGATATTTTCTTATCGGCCAACGCTTTGGACACCATAACGTCGATGCTATTTTTCTTAGACCTAGCGAGAACGGATATTCTATCATGTTTTCTACTTTTTTTCTCGAGTTTTCCACCCGCCGCCCTAATTACCATACAAAGTGTTCCAGATAAAACGGTAATTCCACTCAAAACCCCTGCAAGTGGAACCATTACAATTGTAGATAGCGTTGCAGCAGTCCCCGCCCCACACAACACAGAAACACTTGCCAGAACCGTACTAGATGCTTCAGCTATGTTTGCCGCGCGCTTATATTTTTTAGCGTGTCTTTTTCTATTTGCACATTCTCTAACTAAAATATCCTGCATAGCGACGATATTATTCAACCTAAAATCTGAACTTCTTTCGTTAATTGGATATAGTGTTGGTGGAGTGGTATTGAGAGTTGGATACAGTGTTGGTAGAGTGGTATTGAGAGTTGAATACAGTGTTGGTGGAGTGGTATTGAGAGTTGAATATAGTGATTCGTTCATAGTTAAATTTATTTCATATTAGTATTTACACAATAAGTTCAATTAACAATGAGACAATAGTGGAAGAACTCTCTGGGTCACCGATTTTCGTAACAAAGTTAATAACATTGCTTTGGGAAATTCTAATTCGATCATTACCGGCGAACGAAACAATCGTCGAACTATCTCAGAGATTTTTAGTGACTCCAATACCCCGTTCTTCCCCATCTACTACAATATTTATCGCGACCGCGCCCACAGGTTTACCATTAGCATTAACCGAGCAGACCGCCATTTGGATAACTTCACCTGCAGCTGTCATAGTGTATCCCCCATATTTATTATCGCTTTGGCTTTGCACCGAACGAATATTCATAGTGCCCCTCAACCAATGGGCCCCGCTTCTCAGCCCAAACTGTTATGACACGTTTTGGCGTTTTCATTGTTTTCACTATTCCGGCAAGCGCCCTGTTTGCGTTATATGCCTCAGTACGAATCTTATAAGAGGCCTCCTCAAGAGCTTTGGTCGCGGCTATACGATCATGTTTCAGTTTATCGGTTATTTTTCCATCTAGTTCGGTAAGTGCAGCTTCTCTGCTGAGAGAGTCCTCTAAGCGCAACGCATCATAAACCCCCGTAATGGTCGCCTGGTGGCCTTCTAGGGCTTTTTAAACACCCGACCGGGCATCTTTTTGAAATTCAGTTATTTTCCCGTCTACTTCGGCAACCGCCGCTTCTCTGTTGAGAGAGTCCTCTGAGCGCAACACCTCATAAGCCTTCGCAAGGGCCGCCTGGTTGTCTTCTCTTGCTTTCTCAACCCCCAACCGAACCTCCTTTCGAAATTCGGTTATTTTTTCGCATATGTCAGTAAGTGCCGCTTCTCTGTTGAGAGAGTCCTCTGAGCGTAGCGCCCCATAAGCCTCCGCAATGGCATCCTTATGGTCTTCTCGGACCCCCTCAACCCCCGACCTGGTCTCTTTCAGAAATTCGGCTATTTTACCGTCTAGTTCGGTAAGTGTCGCTTCTTTACTATGAGAGTTCTCTAAGCGCAACGCATCATAAGCCTCCGCTATGGCCTCCTCAAGGTTCGACTGGTGGTCTTCTCGGACTTTATCAATACCCGACCGGGTCTCTTTTCGAAATTTGGTTATTTTTTTATCTAGTTCAGTAAGTGCCGCTTCTCTGATGAGAGAGTCTTCTGAGCGCAACACCTCATAAGCCTTCGTAAGGTCCGCCTGGTGGTCTTCTCGTGCTTTCTCAATACCCGACGTGGCCTCTTTTTGAAATTTGGTTATTTTTTTACCTAGTTCCGTAAATGCCGCATCTCTAATGAGAGAGTCCTCTAAGCGCAACGTAAGGGCCGCCTGGCGGTCTGCCCGGACTTTATCAATATCCGACCTGCTCTCTTTTCGAAATTTGGTTATTTTTTTACCTAGTTCGTTTAGTTCCTTTCGTTTCTGATGAGAGAGTCCTCTGAGCGCAACACTTTATAAGCCGCCTGATCTTTCTCAATATTCGTTCGGGTCTCCTTTCGAAAATCGATTATTTTCCAGTCTAATTCAGTAAGTGTCGCTTCTCTGGTGAGAGAGTCCTCTAAGCGCAACGCACCATAAGCCTCCGTAAGGTCTGCCTGGTGGTCTTCTCGGACTTTATCAATACCCAACCGGGCCTCTTTTCGAAATTTCGTTATTTTTTTACCTAGGTCGTTTAGTTCCGTATGCGTTTCTTCACGACTTTGTGTATTCACAACCAGGGCATATTCTCTAAGTTGTGATAGTAGACTCTTATGAATCTCGTCCGTGGCCATCGATATAGTTCTATTGATCAAGGCCTTTGTTTTTTGGGTAGTTAAAAAGTCGCCCTCTGTCGGGATGAATCCCCCTTCTGCCGGTTCCAAATTCTTTGAATTTGTCACCCAATCGGAAGAACTACCTGGTCCGTATATACTCATTCTTAATTTTTTAATTATAATATTGGGCACCTATACTCAATTGGAAATTCGAGAACTACCGAATCGGGTAATAGTTATTCAACTTTCTCGCTTGATCATCGAGAATAGAGACCGTAAATTCGTGGATATGTCCCGATTCCAAAACTTTCATCTCGGGGTGTGGGAAGTCTAAGGTCATAGTCTCGCCATAGAAACAGTCGCTGGCGGGCACAGTTTTCAGTAATGTGCTGGGGGATCCGTCTACCGTGTTGTACGATGTGTTCACCCGATCCAGGTGCACCCTGAGAGTTTTCGTGAAGGTGAAGTCCACCGGATTATCACCGACGTACTCACCCGGGGTAAACACTCCTTTGTTTGAGGAGTATGTCTCTCTAAAACCGAGTTGAATACCCAACCCCGGGGAGACCACTACCTCATTATCAGTTCTGATGGTCATTGTTACGAGCCCGGTAGCCTTCGATACTGTGAGGTTGATTATACCGTCAAGCTCTGAGTTGACAAAATCTTTGAGCTGTCTTATTCCCCACAGTCCGTGAGGCAGCTTTACACCTAATTGTTGTCCATCCTTCACATAGTAAAACCCTTCGCTCTTCCCCACATTCTGCCATCCAACCGTGAAGGTGATTGATCTAAGGCCTACCCGGCGTTGTCCGCAGCAGTTGTCTATTAATTTTTGAAGTTCACAACTCCCTTTTTGAACATTAGTGATAGTAGCAAACATAATAATATCTTTCAATGGATACCAAAGCATTTAGCTTTAACTCTAATGTAAAGTACGCGGTCGGAGGTAAATACACACAAAAAGACGTTGTTAACCCCCTTGTACACCCAACCGTAACGGTTAGACCGGACAGTGGCTTTGCCACCAACTTCCCCGACATCTTTGAACAATATAGACTGCCCAGATTACTACGATGGAGGCGGTAAAACGGGTGGAAAGCAACACCGATGCAGTTCTGGCAGAACCAAATAAATTTCGCTGTATGGTGCGCAACAGCCGGGTGTGGAGTTTCACATAAAGACCATCTGACATCCAAGAATGTCATGCTCCGAAGTGTCTACAACTTTCACGCGTATTATACTATTAGGAGGATTCTCAAAGAACTAGGTATTTCACTACCTCAAGACGACGCCTGGAATCCCATTTCCAACCCATACGACCGTATGGTGTTTGAAAAACTGTGTAACGAATTTAACGTTTCAAAAGACGCGGACTGGAGACAGAAAGCATTTCCTACCAGCACCGGCCTCGGGGACGTTCTCATTCGGGGCCAGTCCGGGAATTGGACGCAGACTGATTTTAGACACGATCACTCCGGTGACCACATCGTCAGTCGGAACGCCGGGAATTTTGACCCCGCGATGATGACTTTCGGGCCGGAAGTGTCTGGAGGTCGGCACTGCGGCGTGTTTTCTTGTAAAATGTTACCTCCGAAACGGGCTCACGTCGATTACATACAGCAGGCTGCTGAGGTTCAGAACGCGTGGGGTACATTTATGTTAGATACGGGTCTAGGGTTCACGCAGGCCGGGGTTACTCGCGTCAACGACTCCATTGGTACGTACGTCTGGGCCATCCTCGGCGCACAGAAGCAAACTCGCAGTTCTATACTGGGCACGGGAACAGCGTTTGATGCACAAAAACAATTCTTGGCACTTGTAGAGGACGCCATCTCAGCTAGGGTGGACCTGGAGAAGGCGATCCAGAATTATCAAGACGTTTTGCAGAATGCCAGCACCCCAGTAGACTATGTATTTGGAATAGGTCTTTATATGGCGCCGAGCAATATGATCTACGAGACGACCCGGTTGACGGTTACAATAATCAGATCGTAATCGCCACCGCCAATCAAAAAATCGGCCACAACGGTAACGTGAACACGGATATCATCAAGCGCACCCCCAGCACGATCGGGAGCGGAGGTGAAAATTCAAATAAATTTGAAAAAGATTTCATAAAACCCCCAATTTACCCAATCGTGCCTGGATTGGATACACCCACCCCAATTCGTAAATTGGATGCACCATCGAGTCCCCCTAATCCAACCGTAATTGGAACAGGAGCGGAAACACCAATCGAGATTGGAAGCACAACACACGAGGAGGAGAAATTAGGGCTCGTCATCGCCCTCGTGGCGATCGGATTATTTACGCTTTGGTTGTAGGAACTCTCTGGCAGAGAATAATAGGAGACCGGCGATTGCCACGATTAAAGCCCAAGTATTATTGGCGAGCCATCCGACCGTTTTTGATAATATAGATAACAAGAAGGAGAGGAGACCCCCGATCAACCCAGGCAGCGCGGCAACCAACTTTCCTGCTAATTTAGCCAGTAGATTGGCGAGGGCTTTTAGTTGTTTTTTTATCCATTCTTTTACCCCACCGGATGGATCTGGTGCTGGTGCTGGTGCTGGTGCTGGAGCTGGTGCTGGAGCTGGTGCTGGTGCTGAACCACCCGTGATAGATAGAACTAGAGACGATATAGATAGATTAGGGTCGATATAATCATGCTGAAAGCCGCGATGACGGTTATTATCGTGACGCCCTTCTCTCTGAACAGAGTGCGAATACGCGCACCGAGTGTAGTGTCCTCGTGCAGGACCCTCGAGATTGTTTCGCGGCTCGACTTAATTGGCCGGAAAGCGTCTCACGGTTAGTCGAGGCAGCCTCCAATCGAGCTTCTCTTTCGTCCCGCAACGACCGCAGGAGTTTGTTGATCCGCTCGGTAGATTCTCTATTGCCCCGTGCTTCCTTTATTTTTCTTTCTTCTAGAGCGATATGTTTGTCCAGCGCTGAGAGTTTGGAGAGGTTATTGACTAGTTCGCCCCGAGTTGTTTGCAGAACCTTATCGAGTCCCCGGAGTTCGCGAAGAGGTAACGGTGGGTCAAAATTCGTGCCGTTTATTTCGTTGAACCGTGGTTTCAATCGTGTTAATAGCGTCGGTGGCTACGCGAGGGATCTCACTGAGCTCGATCGTTTCTATAGTGGCGGCCGTCTTCGCCAGCGTTTTGTCGGTAGCCTGAAAGGATTTTTATTATTTTTGTAGGCAGCGGCGCCTGAATGTCGTCGAGCACTCCGAGAGCTCGAGCGAGGAGTGTTCCATATCGCTTCAATGAAGAGGGTCTGAGGAACTTGTTTGGGTGGTTCTTGTACGTCAGCAACTTCCAGGTGTTGCCCCATTTAACCCACAGGTCTCCTCTTTTAGTGCTGCGGAACTCCAACGTGGTATTGATGCCGTGTTTAGACACTATACTCTCCACCGTTTCATCAGAGTATTCGTTTTCTCGATAGACGCCAGCTCATTCTTGGAGATCCCGTCAGGAATCTTGGCACCGCCCGCCCATGCCGGAGTTTTGGATTTGGCCTCCCACGTTTCGAAATGTCTACTCGCCTCGGGCCGGTGCTCTATGAAGGCCGTTTCGTCCTCATCATCGAAGTAGTCATCACCGTCCAAGCCCTCTCCGCGGTTATATGGATAGGTATCATCAACATAATCATCATCATCATCGAGGTAATCGTCTCGGTCGCCCGTAGTGCGATCGAATTCGTCCATGCCAATATCGAGACCAGCCATCTTTAATAATTATTATTATATTAAAGACAAAACAATACAGGTTTGGTTAATAGTTTCAATAAAATTAATTATGTCTTCGAGTCAATACGGTCGCAAACTCAATCCATACCGCAGACTGCGTGAGCCCCTCGGGGCAAAAGGCGTGAGACAGAGTGTCGTTATTACGAACAACCCATCGACGATCGACCAGAACCAGCAGCTCTTGGTCCGCTTCCCCAACCTCGGAGCTAACGACGTCATTGTGCCGGGTACTGTTCGCCTCGCTTTCACTATTTCTTTTTTTTTTTTTTTTTTTTTTTTTTAATTAATATTTTTTATTATTATTTTTAAATACAAACATGTACATACAATACAACACATGTATTATTAACTAACACACTGTGACTAAAGTCGCTATGAAATGATTGCACATGCACTCATTGTACTTGAAAATAAGTTTTTAGAGAAAGAGAGACAAAAAGAATATAGAAAAGCATAGATGGTAAAGTACAATCAGGAAGAAGGAAGAGTATCGAAAAGTATAAAATATGTCCCTTTTTGTTCACATCCGCTTGAATTGAGTTTTTTTTTTTTTTTTTTTATTTATATATATTCGTTTACTTTTGTGTGGTTAGTGTGATTGAACCTTCCCTACTATGCCCAAAAAAAAAACAATACCTATGTTTGAAAAAACATCCCATTTAATGTTGTGTTGCTCAAGTTTGTCTTTTTTATTTTTTAGTAGCTATTAACTCTTCTAAATTTATCCTATATTTTAAGTAGTTTATAAACGGTTAAAAGAAAGCAATTTCCAGGTTTTTCATATTTTTCTACATTTAACAATAAAGTATTTGGCTAATATGAGTATAAAATTAAATTGTTGTGCCTTGTGTTGTACTTTCATCTATTCCTAAAGAAATACTTTGGAAATTTACAGCGTAAGTAATAAAAACCTTTTTCATTCAAATAGGTACGTAACTGTGACCACATATGTTGTACATGAGTACATTCCCAAAACAAATGATTTATAGTTTCTACATACATAGAGCAAAAATCGCATTAAACTACTATTAATTAGGTTACATCGAAAGAGTAATTTATTTGTTCCATTCATTCGCATAAGGTATTTATATTGAAAATTCCGCAATGTGGAATCTATAGTACAATTAAAGGTTGACATGTAAATATGTTTCCAGTTTAAGTTGGCTTCCGGAAATTCAGCTATCCATTTTTTTCAGACTTTTTTTCTTCAGTGATTTTTTTTTCTGTTTGTATTGTATAATAAAGTAATTTATTAACGTATTGCTTTTTTGTACCCTTGATTTCAGTGTTTCAGACAGTTGTATTATGTTTATTTGTTCTGTTTTTATTGTTTCAGGTTTCCATATTGGATTTTTACTATTTAATATACATTGATATTTCATAAAAATCATCATTTTCTTATGCTGAATAACTCTACAATATCAACCGAATGTCAGAAAAGTTTTGTTCTATAATCGTATAATTGTTCGATGTACTTGATACCCTTATCAAAACCAGTGTCTATGAAACAAAGTTTTATTTTGATGTTTTTTATATTAGAGTTGTTCCAAATTATTTCTTTTGATTTACTGTATCTGTTTGAGAAGTAATAGTTTATACTTGCCCAAGATTTCAAAACATTGTTCAGGAATTTATTTTTTCACTATGTTTTGTATGTCTTCCGGTTTCAAGTTACATTCCGAATTCGAAAATAAAAGTCCCGCCATATTTTTCAAGTATTTTTTCGTAAATTGCTTTCCATTTCCTATGTTAGTAGTATCGCATATTTCTTTTTACCCATGAAGCTCTTATTGAAGTAATTAAAACTATCGAATGTCTAAACATTTTTAGTCCCCTCCCCCCTTTTTCGTAAGCTTGAATAATTGTATATTTCTTTTTACTTTATCAGGCTTGTTATCCATAAAATTGAAATAACTTGGTTCTTACACGTTTTATCATATGTTCTGGTGGATCATGTAAAACTGTCAATGGGTATATTAATTTTGGGGCAGCAAATGTTTTTATTACCGTGATTTTTCCGAGTAAGCTGAGCTTTCTGTGTTTCCATTTGTCTAGGCACTGTTCAATTCGTAAGATTTTTGTAAAAAAATTATGGTCATGGGTATTAATTATTATCATTTAGGAATGTGATGCCTAATGTTTTTAGCGCTGTGTGAGGTCCAAGTAAATTGTTTGTTGGGGCAAATGTGGTTTCTGTATGTTTAAGAGCACCTATTCTCATTACTGTTGATTTTTTAATGTTAAGTTTTAGGCCAGAAATCATACTGAATTCGTCTATTATGTATTAACTTTTAAACGAATTTTCGAGTTTTTTGAGAGCCGTTCTGTCATAAAGGTTGCATCGTCAGCAAACATTGTGTTCTTTAGTTCTACATCATACATTTGACTCCGGTTATATCTGCTTCATTTATGATAGATTGTGATAATATTTCAATGGCCATAATAAAAAGATACGGTGATAACGGACCAGCCCTGACGCACACTCTTTGTATTGAAATAATTCTGATAAGTATCCGTTATTTGTTACACAACTTTTTGCATCAGAGTAAAATAGTTTGATCCAATTAAGTATATCATTACCAAATTTAAAATAGTCCAATGTTTTCAAAAGGTATGTATGTTCAACAGTATTTCAAATGCTTTTTTCGAAGTCTGCGAAAAAAAAGAGACCTGGGGCATTCATTATTTTTCGTTAAGATGATCAATTGCTTCGAATATGAGTTCTAATGTTTTCGCCAATATCTTCCCTTAAGAAATCCAGTTTTTATTTGTGAATAATATATTATTGATGGTAGAACTTTTTTAATTCTATTTGCAATCGTCTTTAGATGCTATTTTATAATTCTACATTAAGCAATGATATGGGTCTCCAATTTGTTAATTTTGATAAGTCGCCCTTTTTCGGTAGTAATGTTATTATTCCTTGTTTTTGCATTTCGCTTAGCGACCCGTTTGTTAATGAATAGTTGAAAGATTCTATATAATACTTTTTTTATATCATTCCAGAATATTTTAAAAAATTCTACTGTTAGTCATCGGAGCCTGGGCTTTTATTATTATTCATTTCTTTTTAGAGCAGTGCTACATTCATATTCGGAAAGATTACCTTCGCATAGCTGTTTGTTTTCTTCAGATAATTTATTCTGATCGTTGTTTGTAAAAAAATTGTGATTTACTATTCTGAACATCTTTTTTGATATATAGCTTTTTATAGTATTCGTTTTTTTTTTGCTCGTGTAATATATCTTCATTTTTCGTGACATTTTTTCCATTTACATTTAATCGGGACTATAGTTTTGTTCTCTGCTCGTTTCCTTTCTAAATTTGCAAAAATATTTTGTATTTTTTTTCATTACCCTCTATATATTCTGCTTTTTTTTGATCGTATGATACTTCCTCTTACTTTCTTTTTTTCATGGATGTCCTCTAGACTTTGTTTTTTAGATTGTAATTCTAATTAAGTGGTGTCCGATATATTGTTTGCGTATTATGTTTCCAGTTGATCTATTTCTTCTATGAGTTTTTTCTTTCTAAACTTTATAATTTAAATTTATTTTCTTTCGATGCAAATTTTATTGTTTCATTTCTTATCGTTCCTTTTATAATTTCCACAATGTGTTAGGATTTGCGTCATTGTTAATATCGGCAATAGCTGTTATATTATCTCTATTTAGTTGTTGGTAATCGGTTTTAATAGCAGACTATTATTTATTTTAAAGTAGCCATGGTCCCCGTTCATTACAATGCGTTATTAATTTTATATATATAAGCGTATGGTCTGATTTAATTCCTGTAGTGATTTTGCTTTTTGTTATTCTATTTATTATATTCTCCGATATTTGAAATAAAGTCCAATCGACAGAATATTGGTGGTTTAGTATTAGAGTGCCATGTGAATTTTTTAGTATTAGGGTTAAGGATTCTCAGATATCATGTAGATTAAATTTGTTCATAATCGACACTATTTTTTCTCTTGTTTTTTTTTGTTAGCATCATGTCTACCATTTTTCTTATCAAGGTCGGGATCTAAAATAATATTGAAGTCCCTCCTACCTTATTAGCGTTATCCTGTTCTACAGATTCTAAATATGTCTCGAAATTTTGATAAAATTGAAAACTATTTTCATTTGGCCATATATGTTAATTAATGTGTATTCTTTGTCGGATATGCTGATTTTAAGAGTTTGAATTCTACCAGTTACAATGTTTTCTAATATACAGTTTTCTATGGTCCAAACCTGGTTTTAGTTAGAATACATTATACCTTCCTTATTACTGAATTCCCCACTAAAAAAAGCGTCTCCAACCCCATTCACTTTCCCACTGTGTTTTTTGTCATGTATAGTGAAGTGTGCCTCTTGGATGAAGCATATGTCATAATCATTTTCGTTTATCCATTCGAAAAGTTGTAGTCGCTTGACTTTTGACCCCATACCCTTTACATTGAAGCTTCCTATTTTTAAGTCCATATTATTCTATCAATATTAACGTGTATTTAATCAATTCACACTACTCACTGACATATAGTTCATCAACGATTCAACACCGCCGTGAACAGAAGGAGGAGGACAGATAAGAGGGGAATGTGAGAGTTGCATCAGTGGAAAATTTTGAACAAGAGTCACCGGAATCATCAACTATGAATTATACGTGGCCCTGCCGTTGTGTGAAAGGAAACCCTATTTTATTTGCCGTCATAAAGATTACATTTGCATTCACATTATTATGTAGATACATTGAATAATATATTTTGCTATTAATTTTAGGTTGTGTTCGATTAGCGCAGCAGCCGGACCAAACCAGCGCGAGTACGCCGGCTAATCTGGAGCTACTCTCGTCGTTCATAACATGCGAGTTTCCTTCCAAAACAAAAAACAAAACCGACATACTATGTTAAACAATTATGTAGAAACAATGCTAGTTTACATGATTATAACACATTATGGCACAACTCTTGATAATTTTCACGACCTGTACAATAGCCATAATAGTGTATACAATTATACATAGTAATAATTGTAAACGTTGATGAATTGCATATGTTGTTTTTTTAATATTTCAATTATTTTCCGTTAGAGATTATAACTTTTTTCTGAAATTAGTCGGGAGCGCCCCCGAATCACATCACTGAGACGATTCTGAGGCGCTTCCAGCTCGCCACCACAACAGAACAACGAAAATCCACTCAAATTAAAACACACTTTATCTGGAGCTCCGGTATAGAAAACACTCGTATATATGTTGCGTGTGGATATTCGTCAAAAAAAACAACAAAAAACAAAATAATATTCCGATTTACAAATTTCATGATGCACAATCCACTTACAATAGTTTTGGAGCTAAAACATTCAAACGGGTATGTGCAAGTCCATGTTAGATGTGAAGATGTATATTACACATTATTGCATATTGTGCTTTCAAGTAAAATGCAGCTAAATACCCGTAATTTGCTGGCATGCTATTGTTTATCACTATTATGCTTACTAGTTTACAAAATATACATGTTACACACCAACATATATGTTAGCATACCAACGTTGCAGTTCCCACGCCAGAATTGTATCAATCTCAGCCTCATTTAGACTGAGAAAGATACCATGGAATGGGTTGCGAAGAGTGTAATATGTCCACACACCCAGCGTAAGTCCCACCCTCACACTCGAAAGAAAGAGATAGCGAAATCGTGTGAGAATTCATTTTCAAATAAACATTGATTTGTATATTATAAATATTGTTTATAATCGTACTATTTGTTGACATATCTGCTGTAAGTGGATTACGAGATGTGTACACATGTGTATGTTGTATTGGTCACTCGCCGTGGTCAAACCTATATATATTCTGTTTTCATATTATGAACATTGGGAGTATAGAGACGGTTAATATTTTTGATCATAACACACTAGTGTACTAACTATGCAAATTAGGTAAATAAAACAACAAATGAGGTCACAATAATATTCATATTTTGAAAGGAAAGACAATGATACCAGCTATTGTAAAACAAAAATCATTAAATCTGAATTTTGGGAGTTGCGATGGAAATAAAAAGGACGAGAAAAAATTATCATGGATAATCATATTTACCACAAAAAATAAAAAATGAAACTAATTGAAAATTTGATGAAAAATATATTTTCCCATTTAAACATTAACCCAACCCTTTCACCCCAATGAATGGAATGAACTGAAACATGTTACCGTTGCAGCCAATCCCATTTTTGCAAGAAAAAAAACTTCCTGACCAGTCTATTTATAAAAAAGAGGGAGTTTCCGCCATACAAACACGAAAAACCACTCGCATAAAGTGCAGATCCTGATGATATTGAGAAATGGCAATAATGTATTGATCACTTTAGTTAGGTGTGTTGCGGAAGTATATTTGCTTTAATTACATACAATTATCTTAGAATTACACTGGTATAGGGAGACAACTCCATGTGGCCTCAACAGATTGACTGACAATATACACTGCACATACATCATGTTCCAGAACCACATTGGTTTATGGAGGGGACAATCAGTGTGGCCTCAACAGATTGACTGACAATATACACTGCACATACATACACCTGTTCCAGAACCACATTGGTTTATGGAGAGGACAATCTCAATGTGGCCATCACCGGCAAATAATCAATAATAATGTATTTTGATTAATATTAGCGAATCATCATGGTAATGCATGTATAATATCCACAGCTGATAAGTAACATCATGGACATGTGTTGCAATCGAGACTGCTCGGCTGGGAGAACTATGGAGAGTAAAATTTTATTGCATGTGTAACCAGTATAGCAGTATGGACTACTATATATAAACCTCGCGTATGGTGATTGCGGCTATTTTAATTAACTTATCAACCGGTAGTTTTACAACTAGTTTCACTATTTCGCTAACGTCGACGGACGCGGACCGAACCGTCGTTCAGAACCTGGGTCGCGCCATCGTCAAGAAGACCATGATAAAGATTTCTGGTAATGAGGTGATGTCGATCGACGACAGCGACGTCTACCATTGCTATCAGGACCTGTGGAAGACGTCACACGAGCGTGAAAACGCTGTCTATCAAGGTATTGACACCAGCAAAAATAAGAACGTAACCAAACTTAGAATCGGGGCTGCTAACAAGGTAGATAACAACGCTAGTGACAACGCGGTCGCGGGCGCTTACGGCAAACGCTTCTACATCCCGTTCGACTTTGAGTTGCTGGAGAGTCACATGCCCTACTATCAGAGCGCTTTGGCTGACTGCCTCGAATACGAACTAACGTTCAACGACTACGGCCGAGTTATCATAGCCAGCGACATGTTATCGACGTATACGATCGATAATGTTTCGCTGGAGTACGACATGGTCACGATGCCCGAACTCGCGCGATTGATCAGAACCCAGTACGCCGGGCGCGTTGCCATACTTTACGACCGAGTTCTTCGCCATCGTAAGATGACGAAAGACAAAGGCGACACATTGTGGAATATTAACGTCAACGTACCCGCCCCGCTCGATGAAAGGTATACTGATGCTGTTCGAGGAGGCTCGGGTAGCGCTCGGTGTTAGAAAAAACGACAGATTCTATAACCCCAAAATCACGAAGGTAGAGGTGACGATCGAGGGAGTCCCCAATCAACTCTACAGCGCGGGTCTTCGCGCGCACCAGCAGTGGGACGAAGTAAGAAAGCAGTTTGCTGCCGGCTCTAAGCGCTCTCCGGAGGTTGCAGCAGTTGCCAAAGACCTGCATCTCTCGGCCGTCTCCCTCGCGGAGTTCCTGAATACCAATACGCGTTATGGCTAGACATGCGAGCCAGCGACGATGACCAAATACACGGCAGCGGACGCCAAAGTTGAGAACGCTAGCGAGGGTGTGACGATCCAGATAACCAAAGAGGCGGACGGAGCCGGGCCATTGAACGTGTACTTATATATAATTACAGACGCACAACTCAACATCGAAGATGGCCGATACGTCTCAGCTCTCTACTGATTTAAAAAAAAAAAAAATAAAAAAAATCATCTATCGTTTTTATTTTAATTAATAATATTTTGAAAAAAATTAAGAAAATTAGCAATCAATACCAATTCACGATTGGAGATGCCCACTCTGCCATAATATGTGGGCAGACAGGATGTGGAAAAACGGTTTTCATCCTCGACTTACTCGAGGGTTCCTACCGCGATGCCTTTCGTCACATTGTGATCCTATGTCCCACTGTGCTTCACAACGATACTTATCAGCGGCGCCCGTGGATATGGACCGACCCTGAGGTATACGTTATTGACCCCGGTGATAGGCTTCACGATTGGTTGCGTGGTTTATACCAAATATTCCAGGGTGAGCCCACCCTATACGTGATTGACGATTGCTCGGCCAAGGCGGCGATGACCAAAAAGAAGGACATGCTCTCCGAGCTCGCATTTTCTGGTCGCCATGCGAGGCAAAGCGTATGGATATCCACTCAAAAGTACAACGCCGTCCTCAAGGATCTGCGCGAGCAAACGAAATGGGTCGCCCTCTTTCACTGCAAGGACCGAGACTCATTCGATGACTGTCTTCGAGAGAATGACGTTATCCCAACGCGCGAGGAGCGCCTGGAGGTTCGACAGATGCTTTCGGAAACTAAGCACGCCAAGCTTTTGCTAAAGACTGATCAACCAACTGCTTACGAAGTTATTAATTAATTAAGCAATTACTTAACGCTCGTTAGTAATTGCCGAGTAAATGCTTAACAATGCTTAGCAATTGCTGAACAATACTGAACAAATGCTTAACAATGCTTAGCAATTGCTGAACAATGCTGAACAAATGCTTAACAAATGTTGAACAAATGCTGAACAATGGTTAACAATGTTAACAATTTGGTGCTCCGCTGCGAGCTTTGTTGCGAGCATAATGGTGATCATAAGTATCGGGTGGTGCGCTTGGCAATATGTTAAAGTGATGAGACATTGTTAGAATAGTTAAATTACTAATTTTGAAAAAAATGAACTGCGACGAACTTCTCGATCAGCTAATGGAAGAAACCTCAACTCCGACTGCCAACATTCTGAAAGATAATGAAACATCAACTCCGACAGAGCAATCGGGATCAACTCCAACTCCAACGGCGGTTGGTATTGGGTTGAGTGCAACGACTCCGAATGAAAATGAAAATGCGGCGCGACGAGAGCGGCTAGCTGCGCTGGTTGCTGGGGGGCAATCGGAGCATTATCTCGGTAGGCGTCTCTCAGTTTTTCAGGTGGATAAGATGTCAGATGCGGAGATCGATAAAATGTATGCGCGATACGAATCCAAATTGGGAGCAGAGATGACAAAAACTCTTGGATCGGCGGCTATTCATTTGTACGCTACCACCGTTAGTATACTTCTCCCTATACCAAACACCGAAGGGTTGATTCACGATCTAGAGACTGACCCTTTTATAGGACACACTCTTAGAACGGCATGCTGCTCAATTTATCACAAGTTTGGAATGTACTTAGCTCCACTAACAACCGCGTTGACCACGGGTAAACACTGTCAATTTGGACATATATGCCCACGAACTATAAGCCCTGAAAATGATGACACAAGACACACCCACGAGAGTGACGGAGTTGAACCAGATTGCTCCAACACAATCGAACAAGAGTGTTACTCCGCCACTGGATGACATACCGCATATAAAAAATCCCAAAAGACAGGCAGCTGGGCGGGCGGCGACTGCCACCCGAAAAGTTAAACAAGATAAAATACTCGCCGAGCTTCGAGAGGCTAAACTCCAATCGAGATTGGGGTTGCAATCGGGGACGGAGACAGCAAAACATCTGAAGACAGAGCAATCGGGTTCAACTTCACCCCAAATTCACGAATTAGAAGCACACCCAAATTCTTTGAATTTGTCACCCAATACCAACTCCCGTTGGAGTTGGACTGAACCCCAATTCACGAATTGGAGTTGGTTTGTTGGTGGTAGTCTGGCAGTTGTTGGTGCCCTGTGCGTGTGGAAATACCCGAAAAAACAACCAGCCAGTGTTCAGAAGAAAGTTACTAAACACCAATCATCAACAATGTTGAATTTGGATGCGCCCCATTTAAACATTGATCGCGACCCCTTTTATATGCAATAATTATAACAATGGCTGAACAAGATGGTAAAATGTTAGTGAATGCGCTTTATCACGCCGTGGTGATATCGGGTTTCAGTATCGGGTATGCTCGACTATCAAAGATGGCCCTAGGAGGAACCGCTCCCAAATTGGACTTTACTGTGAGAGACGTAGGGCTCGCGACCTTAGATGTAGCGGCCGCAGTTTGGACCCGAGATTATCTAGTTAAAGCTGGAATTCTACCAGTTAATATATGGAAATAAATGGCTTCAATCGCAGTAATAGTAGGTGGTGCGCTTGTAAACGCATTGGCGTTCAGCGGTAGCAACTTTATATTCTCTAAAATGAAAAGCTCGAACGTGGATGAGGAGCGTAAGCGTCACGATTTAGCTGTAGAACAACTCAATAGCGCAAAGGAAGCGTGGTCGAAAAAAACGAACCGCCCATCTGGACTGGGTCAATGAAGAGCTTCGCCGCGAAAATCACGCCGCGCAAACTTTTCAGAACGTTGAAGAAGCCAACCGCGAGTACGCGCTGGCATATCCGCACAAAAGTCTCGATCCAATGGGTCGCGAGCCACAACTTTCAGATTTATATGTACCGTCAGAGGCCCAAAAAGACCGTGAGATCGCGTTCATCGTCGTGGGAATGGGTGTGGTTGGGCTCGTCGGCTACTATATTCAATCGAGATTTTAAATTAATTAATTAAAACAATTTTTTTTTATAAAAATATATATATAGAACGATGTTAGTTGACGAACTTTATGACGCTATGATCGATGTAGGCTACACTGCCCAAAAACATCGTTTACCTGGTGCAAAGAGTATGATTCGTCTGGCCCGAGATTGTCTCGAGACGTGGCGCGAGGACGAAAAAGAGGCCACCCTTTTCGCAAAGCGGATGTTAGATTCCTCCATCAACTCCCAATCTCGATTGGATGAATTATATTCCCCTCTCCTGTTCCAACCCAAACGCGATTGGGGCTGCAGCGAAACTTCCAACAAAGGTTTATTATTAACGACGCAGTTACCGGACGAACTGGCGAGGGCATGTTGGAGATTGTCCGATATATTAGAATACTTCGCATACAATGAACACGCGCAAACTTGATACCAAACTAACGCGCAAGTTAGCGAACACGTACTATAGCCCCCGCGGGTACTGGAAGGGACTCGCGGCAATCAAGAACCTTGCGGCGGCGACCAAGGTTTCAGAAAACGCTGTCAAGGAATGGCTCAAGAAGCAGGCCATCTGGCAGATCTATTTACCCGCGCCTCATAATATTCCGCGCCCGAAATTCGACGTACCGGTGCCGAACCAAGTTCACCAAGCGGATCTCCTGTTTCTCCCTCACGATCGCGTCGGTCGCAAGACGTACAAGTACGCGCTGACAATCGTTGACGTAGCGAGTCGTTATAAGGGGGCTGAGCCGTTGGCCACTAAAGAGTCTAAGGAAGTGGCGAGGCTCTTTCCCGAATATATAAGAGGAGTCCTCTCAAATGGCCGAATCTTCTCCAGGTCGATCCCGGCCGCGAGTTCATGGGCGCGGTCTCTCATCTATTGTCTAAGCATAAAGTTTCTATCAGACGCGGCCGCGTCAACATCCACCGGGACCAGGGGATCGTGGAACGCTTCAATCGAACCCTGGCTGAGAGACTGTTCGGACACCAATACGTTAAAGAACTTGTAGACCCTCATTCGCGATCGACCGAGTGGGTGGCCAGACTGCCCGCCGTGGTCTCCGCACTGAACGGAGAGGTGACCAGATTGATAGGTAAGAAGCCTGTAGATGCTATCAAATTTAAAAGGGTGACGAGCGAGCCCTCTGCCGTCTCGCGCGGGCGACCCGTTGGTTTAGAGGAGCAGCGGCTTCCATCAGATATTGACGTCCGGTACCTCTATCAACCGGGAGAGCTCGAAGGTGGCAGCCGCCGCGCGACTGATCCCGTGTGGTCTCTCAATGTATATCATCTAGATCGCTCTATTACCAAACCCGATGAGCCCGTGCTCTATTATTTGGCTGATGGTCCATCTCGCGGTTTTGTTCGCGCAGAACTTCTTATGGTACCTTCTGACACCCAGTTACCCCCGGATCGTTAGAGTCTTTAGTATTCTATCCTTTTTTCAGAGTTCTTTTTTTTACCTATCCTATAGGCTCTGTGTGCAACCCGTCTTCCATCACTCTCCTCTTGTCGTAGTACGCCGACAACCCCAACTTCTCCTGCCTGTACGTCTTCATCACCCCGTTAACCATTCGGAATCCCCTGTTCTCCGCCATATCCCTACCCCCTTCGAGAGCTCTCTTGTATCTTCCCCAAGTCAGATCGTTAGATCTCTTCGACATCCCCTTGGCCGAGTGCTTAGATTTTCCGTCACCACTCACGTAGTAACACTTGCTACACAGAGCGATGGCTCTATCTTCCTCGAATTCCAGCTTGAACAATCCCGGAGTTCTGTTGCTCCACGCGTCCCACGCCAACCACTCGGTCTTCTCCTTATTGAACTTTCTCTTCATCTTTTTTCTCACCACCTCCGCCAACGTCTTCTCAGACACCGCGAAGTACATACTGTCAGTGTCCATCTGTATAAGTTCGAAATCTCCGCGATCCACGTACTTGTCCAAGAAGTCGTAGTAGAACTCCAGCATCCGGAGCTTGGCCAACTGGTAGACCGCTATGCCACACTGAAACGGTCTGTTGATCACCACTCGAGTCTTCCTGCTCGATATCTCGTAAGCCTCCCCAATCTCCTCCAGGTCTTCGAACCACGCCGACCTCAGTGCCCGGTCGACAGTCTTCTCATCCTTCGTATATGTGGTGTTCAGGTGTCTCTCTTGTGCCTCTATCAGCTTGCCACAACACGCGTTGCCAACCAGTTTGAATATCTCCGCCAACACCGCCTTGCTCTTGTCTACGTCCCCCGTCCGTCTGGCAGCGGTGACCTCTTCCACGAACCATTGAAACGGTTTGCCGGGCGTGTAGTCTATCACCCTATGCACCGCCTTGATGATCAGACCGTGCTCCAGATACCACTTTAGCAGTGGGGAGTATATGATCATCTTCTTGGCGGACATTGCCCCCACGAGCTTTCTCTGTCCTTCGACCATTTTCCTCCCGGTACCGGCCAGGTAGTCATTCATGTGCTGCGGAACCTCGTTCTCATCGATTTCTCGATTAACAAACAGCGGTGACATTTCCGAGAACTTGTCTCTCAACGTTTCCGGGACCTCTATATCCAACTCCGCAAATCCGAACCACTTTTCACTCCTGACCTTCCTCACGAAACAGTCTATATACGACTGTCTTTCCGGGTCGTCACACGTCCATATCGTCTCCTCCCCGCACGGCATGTCTTTCGACAGGGTAGACAGATACAGCGCATTGGCGTCGTACCCCATCACCGCCTTGCACATCTTCTCCTCCCGACTACCTACCTGACCCCTGATCGTCGACCTGCCAGCCTCTGCGTATCTGGAGAACACTATGGAGACCACCGACCAATCCCTGCTTCATCATCTCATAAGTTTCAGACTTCGGCGACCACAGCTCGGGTGTGTCCGCCTTCACATCGATCGTCCCACGAAGTAGGTACTGAAGGGAAACACCGGGCAGAGACACAGCATCCTTGAGTATATCCACACCTCTTCCTCTGTAGAACTCCGTCATCTTAGTCAGAGCCTCCAGGAACGGTCCGACATCCAAGTCGTTGTAGTGTTGCAACCATTCCTTGAACGTCTTCATCCCATTTTCTTGGAATACTTTCTTACACTCTTTCCACTCGGACAACGATAGTAGGAACTCACCCTTCAACTTCGAGTACCACTCGGGATAGTCTGGCAGCCCCGGATGGTCGAGCTTGTCCGCGCTATCGAACCACTCGTACGGGAAGTGAGACTTTATCGTTTTACAGTCGTACGCCTTAACCCACCGGTCGTACGTGGTACCGGGTCCCAGATACTGGATGATGTCGAGAAATCTAAACTCCGGGGTAAACAGAAACATCGTCGTGCTGGCTCTCTTTCCGACCATCACCTTAGTCACGGTGGCCGTCAACTTCTCGACAAAGTACTGCTTGATGAGGTTCAGGTCGTACCTGCTACAGTTGAACCCCACCACCGGGACTTGGTCAATCCAAGAGACAATCTTTGCTTGCTGAGACTTCGATAGCATATCTATATCGGCCGGCAGATATTTCTTCCTAACCCTCCCTGATTGCCTTGCCTCTCATCTGTAGCTCGGTCACGAACTTCTCGACTAGCGTGTCAGGATCTCGTTCGCAGATGTGGGTTATCCCTTCATGCATCGTATCCCCCAAAGACACAGATATAGAAACGCGCTCGACCTCGAAGGTCAGGTCTTTGGTGGGTTGAGTGGTTTTTGACTTGTCGAGATACGCCTCGAAGTCATAGACTATCTGGTGAGGGTACAGAGTCGTCTCCTCCTCGCGCGGTGATTGTGGATAGTAGGTATTAATTTTATCATTCAACCACTCGCACTCCCACATCACCACCAGCTCGTAACCCTCATCCCTTATCTTGGCGTCTTGAATGTTCGTCCTCTTGTACAGCGATCTCGCGTTACCTCTCATGCAATGCCTCGGACACCCGTGCCAGTAGCATCCGTGAAACTGAAACACGGTTTTAGTCTCGTGACAGTAACCGTCGACCGGATCGCCGGCCACCCACCTCTCACCACCGTGACCACAGTCGGCGTGATGTATGTGTTTTTCCACCCTCTCCTCTTCTCTGTACAACCATTGAATCGACCTCGCGCTCGCTGATCCCTTAGGATAGAACGCCTTCTCGTAGGCCGACTGCGGTCTCTCTACCCTATTACCTGGACATGTCACCACGGTCTTCCCACCCATGCAGGTGGTCGCGTGCCTGTGCATGTTACACGACTTTGTGAACCGTTGTTGACATCCGGAGCACCCGTACTCGTTCGTCATCTTGCGGAGGTTCGTTATGAGGAACGAGTGACCTCCAAACATTCCTATCGTCATGATTTTCTCCCCAACCGCGTCGTAGTTTGCCGGACACTTCATTAGGTACCACACTCCCTCATCGGTGGGCTCGTAAACGCGAATGCCCATCTTGAAGTGCTCTTCGACCTTCTTAATATCTTTCAAGGGAATTCCCTTAATATCCGGTCCGTTATCGTGACCGAGATATTCGTTAGCTAGAGTTCGTGCATTCTCACAACAGCGGTCTGGTCTCCCTCCACGGTGGATGGCTATGCACCTAAACAGACACAAGTAGTCGTCGTACGTGTCGACGGAATACATTCCCTTTTTCTGTCTTAACCAGTCTGGGAGTTTTCCCGCTCCCATGAGAAGTTGTTGAGCGTCGATGATCATCTTCACCTCGACCGATATCCAACGAACGAAGGTCCATTTTGTGTTTGGTCTATCAACTTTGTCGATGTCCATTCGACCTTTCTCTCTATCGGATATCCAACTCTCGGCTTTGGCGATCTCGTTTATCCACGGACTGCCCTTTGATTGTTTGTGATAGATCATAGTAGCGTCGGTCTCTATGTTCCTAATACGATACGAGCACGAATACCTCAGATAACACGCCGTGGTCATCTCTGGACGAATTTAATTCATTATGCGATTAGCGATCTCCCCATCTACCCCCCTCTCGAAAGTCCATACTATCTTCCTCCTACCCCTATCAACAGTTTCCCTAACTTCGGCTTCTTCGGCGAGAATCCTGGGACCCTCCTCCACCAAAGCTCTGACGATATCTCTCCTACTCTTAGGAGGTCTCCCAACCAACCCTTGATAAATCTTATTGTAGTACGCCTTGAATAGTGGTTTTCTACGCGCGCTGGGATCTTCTTTTACACGCTGCGCGTAAGCAGTGGCGCGCAGACTGGCCGTCGTCTCGTTCTCCAATTTCTCGGAGCGTTTTTCAGGGTCAGCGGGCAGTCGTCGGTCGAAACCGCACGTCGCAGCCTCTCCTCGTAGACGATGGCTCGCGCGTCACTTATCCTATCTGCTATATCTTTCTTGAGTATCAAACCTCTTAGGGAAATTCCCCAACTCTTAGCTTGCTCTCTCATTTGCTTTATGGTAGACATTATACTGAGTATAACCAATAGATTTTTATCTTCAATAGGTTGTAAGTTTATTTGTAATAAATGTATGACAGATTGCTGTAATATACTGAGTATAACATAGGGATTCTTATCTCTAATAGGGTGTATCTTCTCATGTCATAAATATATGGTCTCGCGGTTGATGAAAAATATGTTCTCATACATACCCGCCGAACATTAGGTGTGTTTTTAAAAAATTATGCCTACTCCCCCCTTCGTGTTTTGAAAAATTAAAATTACTCCCATTCTCATAAATATTCTCATAAAAATGAAGGAAAATCTGAGTAGTATATAAGAGTCATTAATTATAGCACCACCCGGTGGGAGGCACCGCGCGTAGCCGGTGGCTTCCAGAGGGTGGTGGTATCATTATGACTCTTATATACTACTGCGTACTCCAAACAATAAACAGTTGATTTATTTACGGAAATATACACACTCGTTGTATATATTTGATACGATATACAAACTACACAACCACCTGCATTAATCTTTCACATATGTCAACGTCTATGAGAATTTATTGGCAATCTGAACTCGCAATTAAGCATTTTGATTGGTTCAGCCAGAGTTGTAGCACGGCCCAGGTTCAGCCAATCAAGCTGTTTGATTTCAAGCACAATATTCAAGTATTTTAAAATAAAACAATTGACAAGATTAGCGCAGGCGGAGATGCATATGTGTATTCTATTTACATCGTACACATAGAGAATAGTAGGTTAGTGCCGTGAATGGGAAAATATATCCGGCAAGGCTCAGGAAACGGGATGGGCGAGTCTCTGCCGAGCACATCCCGTTTCCGTGCCGCGCCAGATATTCTTTCCCATTCACGGCACTAACCTACTATTCTATTTATCGCGTCAACACCTACAAATAGCTGTAAAATGCAATACAAATAACCCTAGCCACCGCACATATTCAACGCAGTGATTAGGTCGTATGGACAGGATATCAATAATGTTTCACGGCACCGTGTTTCACGGCACATATGCACTGTGTTGACGGTATAACATTATATTTATATCACATACAATAGCAACATGCGTCTCACGATGCTGCAGTCAGTTGTGAATGTATGGTGATGGTCAACTTGAAGTGATGTGTTCCGGTGTACTTTTCCCGTTGATTAAGGAGGCCCTGTATTTCGCTTTGTGAACAATGGTACTTCTCTCGTTGAGTAAGGGGGCCCTCTGCATTTCGCTTTGTGAACAATGGTACTTCTCTCGTTGAGTAAGGAGGCCCACTGTATTTCGCATTGTGAACAATGGTACTTCTCCCTTTGAGTAAGGAGGCCCTGTATTTCGCTTTATGAACAATGGTATTTCTCCCGTTGAGTAAGGAGGCCCATGTATTTCGCTTTGGCCCTGTATTTCGCTTTGTGAACAATGGTACTTCTCCCGTTGAGTAAGGAGGCCCCCTGCATTTCGCTTTGTGAACAATGGTACTTCTCTCGTTGAGGAAGGAGGCCCCCTGTATTTCGCATTGTGAACAATGGAAATTCTCCCGTTGAGTAAGGAGGCCCTGTATTTCGCATTGTGAACAATGGTACTTCTCCCGTTGAGTAAGGAGGCCCCCTGTATTTCGCATTGTGAACAATGGAACTTCTCCCGTTGAGTAAGGAGGCTCTGTATTTCGCATTTTGAACAATGGAACATCTCTCGTTGAGTAAGGAGGCCCCCTGTATTTCGCATTGTGAACAATGGTACTTCTCCCGTTGAGTAAGGAGGCCCCCTGTATTTCGCATTGTGAACAATGGAACTTCTCCCGTTGAGTAAGGAGGCCCTGTATTTCGCATTGGGAACAATGGAACTTCTCCCGTTGAGTAAGGAGGCCCTGTATTTCGCATTGTGAATAATGGTACTTCTCCCGTTGAATAAGGAGGCCCCCCCCTGTAGTTCGCATTGTGAACAATGTAACTTCTCACGTTGAGTAAGGAGGCCCTGTATTTCGCATTGTGAACAATGGAACTTCTCCCGTTGAGTAAGGAGGACACATGTATTTCAGTTTATGAGCAATGGTACTTCTCTCGCTCGTTGAGTAAGGAGGCCCCCTATATTTCGCATTGTGAACAATGGTACTTCTCCCGTTGACCAAGGAGGCCCTTGTATTTCGCTTTGTGAGCAATGGTACTTCTCCCGTTGAGTAAGGAGGCCCCCTGTATTTCGCATTGTGAACAATGGAACTTCTCCAGTTGAGTAAGGAGGCCCTGTATTTCGCTTTGTGAACAATGGTACTTCTCCCGTTGAGTAAGGAGGCCCATGTATATCGCTTTGGCCCTGTATTCCCCCTGCATTTCGCTTTGTGAACAATGGTACTTCTCTCGTTGAGTAAGGAGGCCCCCTGTATTTCGCATTATGAACAATGGTACTTCTCCCTTTGAGTAAGGAGTCCTCCTGTATTTTGCATTGTGAAAAATTGAACTTCTCCCGTTGAGTAAGGAGGCCCTGTATTTCGCATTGTGAACAATGGTACTTCTCCCGTTGAGTAAGGAGGCCCCCTGTAGTTCGCATTGTGAACAATGGAACATCTCTCGTTGAGTAAGGAGGCCCCCTGTATTTCGCATTGTGAACAATGGTACTTCTCCCGTTGAGTAAGGAGGCCCCCTGTATTTCGCATTGTGAACAATGGAACTTCTCCCGTTGAGTAAGGAGGCCCTGTATTTCGCATTGGGAACAATGGAACTTCTCCCGTTGAGTAAGGAGGCCCTGTATTTCGCATTGTGAATAATGGTACTTCTCCCGTTGAATAAGGAGGCCCCCCCCTGTAGTTCGCATTGTGAACAATGTAACTTCTCACGTTGAGTAAGGAGGCCCTGTATTTCGCATTGTGAACAATGGAACTTCTCCCGTTGAGTAAGGAGGACACCTGTATTTCGGTTTGTGAGCAATGGTACTTCTCTCGCTCGTTGAGTAAGGAGGCCCCCTATATTTCGCATTGTGAACAATGGTACTTCTCCCGTTGACTAAGGAGGCCCTTGTATTTCGCTTTGTGAGCAATGGTACTTCTCCCGTTGAGTAAGGAGGCCCCCTGTATTTCGCACTGTGAACAATAGAACTTCTCCAGTTGAGTAAGGAGGCCCTGTATTTCGCTTTGTGAACAATGGTACTTCTCCCGTTGAGTAAGGAGGCCCATGTATTTCGCTTTGGCACTGTATTCCCCCTGCATTTCGCTTTGTGAACAATGGTACTTCTCTCGTTGAGTAAGGAGGCCCCCTGTATTTCGCATTATGAACAATGGTACTTCTCCCTTTGAGTAAGGAGTCCTCCTGTATTTCGCATTGTGAACAATGGAACTTCTCCCGTTGAGTAAGGAGGCCCTGTATTTCGCATTGTGAACAATGGTACTTCTCCCGTTGAGTAAGGAGGCCCCCTGTATTTCGCATTGTGAACAATGGAACTTCTCCCGTTGAGTAAGGAGGCTCGGTATTTCGCATTGTGAACAATGGAACTTCTCTCGTTGATTAAGGTGGCCCCCTGTATTTCGCATTGTGAACAATGTAACTTCTCCCGTTGAGTAAGGAGGCCCTCTGTATTTCGCATTGTGAACAATGGTACTTCTCCCGTTGAGTAAGGAGGCCCCCTGTATTTCGCATTGTGAACAATAGAACTGCTCCCGTTGAGTAATGAGGCCCTGTATTTCGCATTGTGAATAATGGAACTTCTCCCGTTGAGTAAGGAGGCCCTGTATTTCGCATTGTGAACAATGGAACCTCTCCCGTTGAGTAAGGAGGGCCTGTATTTCGCATTGTGAACAACGGTACTTCTCCCGTTGCATAAGGAGGCCCCCCTGTAGTTCGCATTGTGAACTCTGTAACTTATCCCGTTGAGTAAGGAGGACACCTGTATTTCGCTTTCTGAACAATGGTACTTCTCTTCTCTCGCTCGTTGAGTAAGGAGGCCCCCTATATTTCGCATTGTGAACAATGGTACTTCTCCCGTTGACCAAGGAGGCCCTTGTATTTCGCTTTGTGAGCAATGGTACTTCTCCCATTGAGTAAGGAGGCCCCTGTATTTCGC
The DNA here is from genome assembly GCA_029237695.1 of Conchocele bisecta. Classification (NCBI taxonomy): domain Eukaryota; kingdom Metazoa; phylum Mollusca; class Bivalvia; order Lucinida; family Thyasiridae; genus Conchocele; species Conchocele bisecta. The sequence continues at coordinate 29,036,216 of CM055266.1, forward strand.
TTTGTGAACAATGATACATGTAAGTGTGTATTGAGTAAGGAGGCCCCTTGTTCTCTAAATAATTAGAGCTAGCATTAAATATTTACTGATAACGTTATAGTTAGTAATTAATTATTTGAGTTTATGTACAATGTAAGCCACCCGCCACATATCAACCGTTGCAAACACAGTGTAGATGCTGATCAGCTTGTGCATCTGCGGTCTGGTTAGGATTTGCACTGTTCGCCACTCCATCAATGAAACACGTCACGCGTCTACCAAACAGTATATATCGTTATCAGGTTACAGGGATTTGCTATTTGATCGGGAGCTACACTGGTCACACATCCAACAAGCTCATTGTCTCCAACCACAACCACATATTCGGCGACATCACAATGACCCGGACAATCATAATCAGCGCATAACGAACCTCGTATACAATGAAGTATGCTGCGCTTTTGTGTTTGTCTGTTTTCAGATGAGGATACTTATGGTGGCGTATTTGTGGCTGTGACTGGATAAATGGGGCCTATGGTATATGTGACTCGTATAGATCCTGATCAAATAGACACTCATGTAGCCTGATCACCATCTATATTTCTTTCTAGAAGCATAACGAATGTTTCATTGATGGAATAGCGAACAGTGCAGATCCTGATCAGACTGTGCCGATGCACATGCTGATCTGGATCTACATTGGTCGCAAGTCCCGTCTTTTCAGTCACATCCACACATAGAGAATACCAGCCAAGTTTCTTTTGAATTCAAAAGGCTTGCTGAGGAATTCCTACCGTTTCCGAGTCGAGCCTGATAAACTTGATATCAACAGACACTAGCCGGGTATGTATTAATCAGGATACGTTTTACGCTACATAATGAGCAATTATGACCTGGTTTCTCTGGCGTTAATAAGGTACCGTCATGTGACGCTGTTCGACCAAAGAAACCTCCGTTTTCAATTCGTTATAACCCGGATATTCGTATCAGATCAATGCCTGATACGACAATATGTTATCAGTCAGTAAATATTTGGCCAATACAAAATAAGTTAACAGATAAAACACATCTTATAGGGTCATAACTACATAATCATGGACATAAAAAGAAGAGATAATTTGATGGGATAACTAAATACACTATCGCCTGCGCAAATCATGGCAATATTTATCACTGTATCTATTACAAAATACTTGAATATTGTGCCTAAAAGCAAGCAGCTTGATTGGCTGAGCCTGAACTGTGCTACAGCTCATGCACAGCCAATACAATTGCTTGATTGCGAGCTGATATTGCCAATTCAGAAGCGTTGACATATTGGCAGGCGGTGGTGTAACGAAGTATCGTTAAAAAAACGCGATACTGCCCGAAAGTGGCATCAGTCGTAGTACACCATCTCGTTATCGCGCATATTAGCAGAAGTCGCGACTACAGGTTCTCTTTTTATCCCCTCGCCGATAGGCCAGAGGGGATATACCGTTAATCCATATACGTGCGTATGTGCGTACGTGCGTATGTACGTTAATAACCAGTTAAATGTTTCAATAACGTATAACACTTCACCGATTTTGATAATATTTGGCAACAATGTGTGTCTAGGGATCGTGCTTTGTTTTAAATACGACTCAAGTTCGACCGCACAAGGTCAACGTCACTGAGTACTTATGTTCACCTTGGTTGTAAGGCAAAGGCGTTAAATATTGTTTCGTATATTCAATAACTTGTTTTATTATCAAGGCTACCAGCGAGGGGATAACAATAACGATAGTGATAACGATAACCTTGTTGAACAATCGTTTTTACCAGTCGTCTCGAAGCAATACTTATAGAGTTAAGTCGACTGTTAAGGTGTATTAAGACGACTTAGCTATAATGTTATTGCGTTAAAATTCAGTTTATTACAAAGAGGAAAGTGTATTAAGTTTCCTATTTTGTAGATGTATATTTGAATTATAAGGAATAAATGGCCTTTTTGTTGAATTTATCGGGGATATAAACTTGGAAAAGTCGCGGGAATACTGGACGAGGCCTTACGGCCTTCGTCCAGTATTCCCGCGACTTTTCCAAGTTTATACCTCGATAAATTCCACAAAAAGGCCATTCATTCCCATAATAACCAATAGGATAAAAATAAACAATTGGCGATAAAAAATTGCTATTTTCGGGAAAAAAAAAGATTTTTTTTTTCCGAAAATTGTAATTTTTTATCGCCAATTGTTTATTTTTATAGCCAATTGCGAAAGTGGCTTTTCCAAGTTTATACCCCGATAAATTCCACAAAAAGGCCATTCATTCCTATAGTAAGACGACTTAGCTATAATGTTATCGCGTTAAAATTCAATTTATTACAAAAGAGGAAAGTCTACTACGTTTCCTGCCTATTTGAATTTTTTTGTCATTTTATTTTCCGACACGCTTGGAAAAAGCTAAAACTCAACATTTTGAGTTTTAGCTTTGTCCAAGAGTGTCTGAAAACGTAAAAAAAAATCAGCACAAAACAATTGCAAATATGAAAAATAGGAAACTTAAAGTAGTCTTTCCTGCTTTACTCTAAACTGATGTTAAACCTCAGATTGCTGAGCTCAAAGCTTGTCGTCTGCTGTTGCTTTATGGTTTGCCTTATTTCTCAATAAAAACATGGTTTGACAGCACGTTAGAATCATTTTCATTGGAATAATACTTTAAGAATCCTTTCTATTTGAATAATAATTTCAGAATCTTTGGAAATGATTCCCAAATGCTGTGAAAAAATGTGTTTGATGAAAAAAATGGAAAAAAAGAAACAGCAGACGACACAATTTAATTCAGCAGTGTATGGGTTAAGTCGATGGTATATATATGCCACAGTAGGTACGTGCTATTTGTGCTTGTAATATTAAACTGATGAAGGAGGGGATTTACTTGGTGAAACTGGAAAACGAGATAAGAAGAACGGGACATTTAAGAAATATACACTAATTATGTTTTAATATGGAAGTGTTGTGTTCAGTGTGTACACATAAGGATTACATACTTATATCATCCACAATATAAATATAAGACAAGCCATGTGATTTGGTACCTATTTACATATTTACAGACACTGCGATATTTTGTTGTAAATGATGTCGAAAGTTGACGAAATTTTCACAGCAAATGCAGAATTCCGTAATTCCGTTCCGCATTTGCTGTGAACATTCCGCCTACTTTCAACGACGTCGTATACGGAGAATATCATACAGGGCTTCAGATAAGCTGCGTATTCGCTTAAATACCCAATTGAAATTGCCAAAAACCCAATTGAAATCAGAAGTAGCGAGTATTAAAAAGCAATACAAATTTTGTGGTACCTTTATCATGCTGCAGAAAAAAATAAACATATCACAAATATAACATATTTTTCTTATTTTCCATGAACAAAATCTTGGTATTTCTTTAGAATTGTCTCCAAGGAGACAATTCTACTGAAATGTCAAGACATGTTTTCATTTCGAAGCAAACTATTCAATAATTGCGGTCTGTTGATAAAACAGTAGTGTGATAAGTTTACCCAATTACATTTTTGAAATACCCAATTGCTTCTGAAATGATAGAGTAACAATACTCAATTACTAATTCCTTATCTGAAGCCCTGTTGTACATTTTGAAAATGTGCACATCTTCTTAGGTACACCATTACATGGCTTGTCTCAAGTTTGTAAGATAAAGTAATCGAACACGTGTGCGTATGTATACATACATATGTATATTTGATAAAATAATTGCACATTATATACATACTATAGATAACGGTTGTTGTTGGAAATAATAAGCGGCAATGCACATTGGCGACTGTTTCATAACAGTATCGTTTTATAACAGTATCAATAAGAGACAACAAACCCAGACTTCAATCACAGACACTCTGTGGTACACGACAAAAGCCTCTTTAAATCATACACAATTTTACTCCGATATTAAATATCCACAAGGTAGGACACTCATCATCGTTTCCACCAAAGGAAGTGGATTATATACATTGGACCCGGCTCGTTAATTCAGTAATTGTAATGCGCGCGAAGGCCGGGACCAGCAGGGTTCAAGCGCGTTATAATTACTGAATTAGAGAGCCGGGCCCAAGATACACTAGTACCACTTCCGTTGGTTAACAATATGGCGAGTATCATACCTTGAAGATATTTGATATCGGAGTAAATAAGTGGGTATGATTCAAAGAGGCCTTTGTCGTTCGTACAACAATGTGCCTGTGGTTGCAACAACGATCGTGGAACCAGAACAGTGGGTGCGATACACGACCAGTGTGAAACCAGTCGACCAAAGCCATATCTTAGATGGTATGCTGTAACAAACGACTGCAGTACTTAACGAACTTAAAGGTTATTACTCTAAGCAGTGCAAATACGAAACGTGTCGTCTCTACGTGGAATGGAAACGAAGAGACGACACTTAGGGTTATGAATTTTCGTTACGCGGTGCTAGTGTAGTGATGCTGTGATTTTATTAACAATATCAAATTCCATCTAAAACCCCTACTTGCATATACATGTATTAATTTAATTAATAGTAATTTACAAGTTATTACGTTTCCTAAGTTGCCTAAAATTTCTAAATAAACCAGCCTTGTATACCCTTATTAAAGTTCCGCCTACAGATGATCAGCGCCATCTGAATGCGTCATCAGCAACCAGTAGTATCTAACGGACTAGGGTGCATCAGGAATAACATCCAATGGGATTGGAGCAGAATGATGCAATCATTGACATTTAGTAATGTCCCCAATTTGGGAAAGAGACAGGGTGTAATGCGTCGCAAGAGAAATAGGCGGACCAACTTGTTCTCACTGACCTTTATTTATATGGTGTAGGATACCATGATAAACTATCGGCACCTCCTGTTGCATTCAGTTGCATTTTAGTACAACTGTACCAGATTTTAAATATAATTTCCATAAAGCAGCTAGCAGTCGAAAAGGACGTGCTGTCATACAGTCCCTACATGAGAACAGTATACATACAAACTTAACACCTGCACCTAATGAGGACTACACTGTTACAGTAGAAACGTTGAATCTAAAAGTACGGTTCTTGATTGCCTATTCGGCAGCTTCAACAGCACGGAACTTATTTTTCCTAATCTTCGTCTCTACGAAGCGTGGAAACGAAGAGACATAATGCTCCTAATCCATAATGCACCACCATGGCCATTTCATACATTAGTCATATGCCATGTATATAATGGTATCTCACATCTTCTTCCGGCGTCTTCATTTTCTCCACTTCTCATGCTTCCTGTCTCATATGTGACGATCAAATACGAACGATTATAGTAACACATATGTGAGCAAAAATATGTGACGCGACTATTAGGCCAGTATAGATGCATGTACTATCAATAACTGTATATCGTGTGTGTATGTTGTCTATTGGACGTTATGCAAAATGTTAGACTAGGTAATATTTATTATTCTGGGTTAGAATGAATACTCTAACTCTTGTGAAATATAACTAGTGTGCCCATCAAACGTGTACACAAATGGCGTGAGTCCATCAAACGACTTACATGTAAGCGTAAAACGGCCCTAACTATGATCACTAAACTCATAGTGGTGACATGATACAGGATAACAGAATGAACTAAAGGTGTGGCATACCCTGGACATATTCGAAAACGGACATAACCATTCCTTAATTAACACCTTCGAGCAATGTAGAAATGTCGTGTCATATATTTGCGACTGTATTATTATTTGGTGTGAAATAGCGGAGAAGCATGACTGACAACTACACCACGTGGCTGGTACAGCAGCTCAATGACGAGAAGGCGCACGTTCTTCTTCCCGCCATGATCTTCCTCGGTGGCCTAATGTCGATGGGAGTGATCGGCAACGCGCTCGTCATCTTCTACTACGGCTACATGGCCAAGACAACCACCGGCATCTTCTTCATCCTCTCACTCGCCGTTTTCGACTTCCTCGCCTGCGCCATTGGAATACCGATCGAGATCTTGGACATGATGTTTTTCTACACGTTCGAGAACGATCCGCTGTGTAAGATTTCGATGCTCGTGAACCCTTTCTTGATCGTCGTGTCGGCGTTCACGCTTTGCGCCATCGCAGTGGACCGGTATCGGCGGATCGTGAAGCCGTTCGACCGACAGATCTCGATGAGGCAGGCAAAGATTACCTGCACCGTGTGTATCGGGCTCGCGGTGGCGCTGAGCTGGCCCACCTCATTCTTCTACGGCGTCGTACCGGTGGACGTACCCAACACGGATAACCGCAACATCATCGGTAATTATTATAGTAGATCATGTCTAAACCGGACACCAAATGACACCATGACCTTTATGACCTCGTACTCAATTATCATGTTCGAAATCAGGAAGTTTGAAGTCTGTTCGAGGCTGAGCTTTGCCAATCGAACTGCGCCATTTCGAGTTGCATTTGGCGACGTGCACCGATTGCCTGAAAGCATGTGTTTAATTTATTAGTTGAATGGGTACGAGTGGAAAATGATAACGCCTGATGTTGATTGGAATTGACCTGGGTTTATACCTGATACGACAGACCTGTGTATTCCATAATATACATCGATTGTATAATGATACATGTACCACGAGATGTGTAAATGTCTACTGTCCATAGCTTCGTTATCATCTGCAGCCTTTAGTACGATAATAGGTCCGTATAAAATAGTAGTATCACCCTGCCATGCTGCTCTGAAGACATGGTAATTATATCAGCACGCCACATGAATGATCTTCATTGCAACCCAATGCGCTGTAAGACAATTATGGTCGAATACATCACCGACGTTTTTACAATAGCTTGTCGCTTTGAAGTGGTCAGTGGAAAAAGGGTCTTGGCCCCCATTTCCCACTGATCCCTTTAGTTAAATTTAAATAGTAGTATCACCAACACAATTGGCTAACGTCAAACCTCCAGCAATCCTGCTGCCCCGATAATATTACGGCTACAGGTCAAAGACTCGGACACATGACTCAGACAATGGCCAACATAAGGTTCGACAATGTCCAGCCGCGGGTAAACGGTTGTCGAGGGAACTGTTTGTAGCCCAAGGCCGTAGGCCGCGGGTCCAAACAGTTTCCGAGTACCACGGCAAACGTTTACCCACGGCTGGACATGGTCGAACGTTATTGTTACATTTCGGTCGGAAATATCGTGTAATTTGAGCATATATGCAGTACTTTCCATACTTTGATATCCCGTTCAATTCCAAGAGCTGATTTACGTACACATATTCCAGGGCCGCAGTACACGTCGCGTGATACAAGTGCCTCATCCTCCGCATCAATTTCAAAATTTCTCTACGACCGTCATTAACTGGTCTGGTGACGTAATGGCGCGTTGTAGTAAAGTCATAAGACACATGCATCACGTAGGTGTTGGCTTGGTCCCGGAATGAGCATTGTCTACAGCCATGGTCAAACAGCACGCGCTGTACTTTTAAACTGTGTCAAACAATTCAAAATTACCACACCCACACACTTCGATAGTATGTACCGAAGCGGGTGGGTGGGATAGACTTTTGAATGCGCTATTTTCGGCGTCTCGGGCCCGATTCGTTTACCTATGATGCTGGAATGGTATGATAGTACCAGGGGCCAAACTTACTAAACTTCGTACGATAAAAATATTCGTATGATTAATTCACTTAACACATTAATGTGGTGCATTAATGTTACCAATTTCCACCTAGTACATGTACGGGTCATTAAATCAGAATAAGCATTTCCCAAAATTGGCTGCTAATGCTAACTGCGATATACATTTAGTTTTGCACTTACGAAATTCTTAGTCATACGAAGTGTAGTAGAAAAGGGCCCCATCATCATTCTGATAACTAGTCTGTAGTCAACGGTGTTGATAATACATGTACGTGCAAATGACGCATGTTGACATCCCCTTGCTCACAGGCATGCAAGTACATGTACATGTACCAGTACGTACGTCTATTACAGGCTTTGACTGTACGACAGAGAAAGACCCAGCATTGAAGCCATACGCTTTGGTGTATAGTGTGGTGCAGTTTGTCTGATTTGGAGGTAATGTGTAGAACCTACCATCGTTGATAGGCTTTTATGCAGTGCTATGATGGATAATTGCTAGTAATATGTATGCATAGTCATTAATCACCATTAGACGACAATGCAGTTGCACAAAACCGAGGGCAACTAAACGTAGAGCGCATACTAATCATGTTTTCGAATGATTCTTCGACCTCGTTTGGTATTTTGTGAACAGAAACATGCCCAACTTTACGGCTATATAAACAATGCAAAAACAATATTTGTTCGATAATATTAAATGTTATCAAAATTTAAGAATTTGAGCCTTATTTTTATTTCGTGAAGTTTTGTAAAATATTAATTTTATTACGAAAAATGGGTTTGTCTGTGGCAATTTAACATGGGAAAAACGGAGATGGAGGAGCTGCAGGAGGAGTCGAAAAACGACAATGTTTGGAAATTGACCATACAACCTGGTTAAATAGCTAGAAATGATCTAACTAAGAAAACAACAGTAATATTTTGAAAATCGGTCCACTATTTCTGAAATCAGAAAAAGAATCCTTGTCAACATTTTGTGATTTATCATGTGGAATTGTTGTCTTTGTTTCGTATTAAAATGAACATTGGACCAAATTTTACGAAATGAAAAAGAAGGCTCTTTCTTAACCAGCTGTGTGCCAGGGGGCCGATTTTGGGCCGATGACGTTACTACGTTGAGTGCCAACATGCCGTTTTACACCGTTTGCCATTCAGTAACTAAATCACCTCAGTCCTGTCCCATTTCTAACAAACAGTATATATCTTTATTAGACTCTTGCGAGTTATTTGCATGGGTTTCGCTATGAGAGAAAACCCATAATCAACTCCTTACACATAATACACCGTGAAGAGAACACCCGTATTTGCGCGCCTGTTTGATTGGAAACCACGAGCTACCATGCAAAATGTTTACTTCTTATTAGTCAAAATAAAGTTATTTGAAAACTTGGAAAGCGTTTCGACTAATCTAGAATGTTAATGTGATTGAACACATTCCAAACATGCAGTCAAATATATCTGATTCATAGAAACAGCTGCGTAATTTGGATTTCAAAACGTTTACATGACGTCATATTTGACGTCACACAACGTAAGGTAAAAACGCGGGAAAACATGCATTGTGTAACTATTCATGCGCACATCACAATTCATTGATTTTAATCTAAACAAAATAGACTAAATGTGCATATATATCCGCCGTGGAAGTGTAATAAATAGGATATTCCATCGTACATGTTTGAATAGCGGAAATAATACACTCGTGTCCGTCGACGTCCGTGCAAACAACTCGTTCGCTACGCTCAATCGTTGCTTACACGGAAACCGACGCACGCTCGTGTATTATTTCCCGCTGTTCAAAATGTACGATGGAATATCCTCTACTGTATATGTCCATACCAGGCGGCAGGCATGTGCTAGAAGGTCAGGATCTTGACTGGCCAGAAATACAATAAGCCCCACGTTCCCGTAATATAACGTCAGTTACGTCGAAACACGTTTTCAGCATCAACTGCTTGTGCTTGAATACGTTACGTCATTCACTCGTTGAGATTGTGTATACGATTTCATGACGTCGTGTATCGTTGGCACCTTTTGAATTTTGGCTTGGCAGCGAAAGGGTTAAATGTTGATAAATAAAACACAATATTGTTTTTACATTGTGAATACATCCGTAAAATTTGGGCAGGTTTCGTGAAACAGACAGTAGGTCAGATTGCATGTACCTGATAGAAGCTTCACCAAACCATCATACCATGTGGGTTAAATATAGTGTCTATGTGGTGCCTATGTTTCCTAGGATACATATATATATATATATATATATATATATATATATATATATAATACTTATATACTTATATATATATTAAAATTGTAGAATGTCTAAGTGCAAGTATATAATCGTTAGATTCTTCAGGGGTGTTAAGTATTATGTGATGTTACGCCAACACCAACGGAACGTCACGTTTCACAATGTTATATGACGTTACGTAGTACATGTATATGGTAGGCTGTTCAACTTTGGTTTGAATAGTTTTTGGAAATAGGTTTCTTTTTCTGATCGGAAAGTACTACTCGTACTTTTAAATATATAAATGGACAACATCTGAAACTTCGGAGATCGGTCTTTACCACTGAGTGGGTATATATATGTATGTGCTAAAGACCGATCTCCGATCTATACGCGAGTTATTAACAGTATTTCAAGAGTTCATACTCCGTAACTGAATTTCTCCCCAACGATCCTTATCAAATGAGGATGGCACAAAGTCTACAGTACGGTCTTTGTTTGATAAATGACTGCATATCATTCCAAGTACGTTGTTGTTTCAGGCGTGACGATCACACTGGTAGTGGCGTACCTGCTGGTGGGGAGGCAGCTATATCGACACCGGCAGTACCAGTTCTACGTCGCCCAGCGGTCGCTAAGGACGTCAGTGGGTGGGAAGGCGGGCGACACCGCGGGATCCCAGACGGACGACAGTACAGAGCCACAGGCGACGACGTTGCAGCCCACCGACAACGACACGACAATACATCCGTCACCGGTACGTCTGGCGAACAAACATGTACGTTGTCACCTGCGCTAATTTTACCAATGCATGTATTTATCCAGCTCTTTAGTTCACAATACTTGAATATTGTGCTTGAGATCAAACAGCTCAAGTGCAAGCAATCAAATTGCATGATTGCGAGTTGGCATTGCCAACAGATGTTCAGAAACGTTGATAACACGCTGTTATCACAGACACTGTTTGCACGATGTTGCCTTTTCTCTTCTTCCGTGATGAAACATTCTACACCGTTGAACATAAACCAACTAATTGCCAGAAGTTTACACATACAGTACCTAGCTCGGAAGCCAGTCGTATCACACCGCTCAATCCCATTCCTATCTAAACAATCCAGTCACAGCCACATATTGTTTCGCAGTACAATAATCCGTTTGGCGATGAAGACGCGTATGTAAAGGTGGAATACGAGGGACCGGACTTTGGCGACTCACTGACTCCGCAACTCAAACACATTCCCGACTTCTCAAAGCTGCCGGAAGTCCAGACATCGTCCACCCCCACGCGGGCGTTCGGGTTTCGGGGGCTTATAAACGGGATATTGACAAAAGTGACGAGTAGTGCGTCAGGCGACTACCGCATGCGGACAAGTAGTACCAGTAGTGCGAGCGCAAAGATACGGCGCGCGCGGCGCGACCACAGCACCACGGTAGGATCAGCTGCAGACGACAGTCGACAAACAGACATTGAACGGATGCCGGGCAGCAGTAGTAGCGCCGACGACAAGTGCCTGAAGATGTTGGACACCAACACGGTAAGATACACGGTGATGATGCTCATCATCGCCGCCGTCTTCAACCTCAGTATGCTGCCATACCTCGGCCTCTGGTGTGTCTGGCGCTTATTCCAGCCAGACGACGTCGTGTACACCCTCCCAGACGCCGAGCTCGTGTGGCTGCAGATAGCAATACGGTCGTACTTCATAAACTGCACGGTGAACCCACTCATATACGGACTGTTCAACTCACAATTCAGGGCGTTCTTATATAACGGCGTGTGTGGTGTCTGTTTCAGGAAGCAGGCGACACTATCAGATAACAAGAATTCTGACACAAACAGCAAATACTCGCCAAGAAAGTCGGGAACAGACATTAACCCAAGTTCTCGTATAACGTTATGAAAATATATATACATGTACCGTAGGACCTCCATAAACCGGGCATTATGTGCACCCATGTGTGGGAAATGCTGGGTTTCAGTTATTTCAGGCATTGTCTGTTCTTGATCCCATAAACATGCATCGAAGTGGACACATGCCTTGTTTACAGTGGAACATATCTATACTGGACTACATGGCTGTCCGGTTTAGAGAGGTTGCATTGTACAGTTGTAAATTTCTCCCTTTCCCTATCCATGGCGATGTAATAGAGGAGGTAAAAGAATGCAAGTTCGATCCTTTATATATCAGTTTATATATTCCGTGATCATGGTACATGTATGTGCCGTGTGTTCGGCCACCGCCCTACATGGTATACAACGGTGAACACGATGTAACCCTGCCGGGAATTAAGTCCTTACAATTCACCCTGAAATATATAAATATAGGAAAACGCCCTAAGTAACGCAGAACACACGAGCACGAACACATACATGAACAAGGTACAGACATATAACAATATTTACAATACAGGTACACTTGTAACATGGCACTGTACAATACACTGAGACATGTGACACATTGAAATGTCAACATTGAATAATTAAGACACTGGGGTTGCTTGCTGGGTCGGACAGGGTTATTATGAGCTTAGCATAGTTACACTTATAATTCTCAAGTGGTCAGTCACCTTAACATTGACACAGATATCTACATAAACTCAAATAATTATTGCTAGCTCTAAATAATTAGAGTTAACATTAAATATTTAGAGCTAGCTCCAAATGAGTTAGAGAGCTCTTCATATGATTTGGAGCTAGCTCTAAATATTTAATGATACCTCTAATTATTCCTATGGGAATTTAACATGGGGGCTAAAATCGATTTTTTTTTAAATATTTTTTTCATTTGTGGACCGATTTTAAAAATCTAACTTTTGTTTTCTTAGTTACATAATTTTCAAGCTATCTCGCCGGGTTTCGGAGTCAATTTCCCAAAAGTTTCGTTTTTTGATCCTTCAGGATCAAAAAACGAAATGTTTTGTAAATTGACTCCCCATGTTAAATTCCCATAGGAAAATCGTTTTTTCGCAATAAAATCAATATTTGATCAAATAATTTTTTTTGGGGAGGGTGACTTTTTTGTTATTGATGAAAAAGTACTTAATTTTAAATATTTTTTAGATTTAATGTGTTTAATAGCCAAAAGTTCGTCGGCAGCAAAACGTGGAACAGACAGTAGTATATAGACATTCCTCTTTTGCAATAAACTGAATGTTAAACCTTGGACTGCTGAGCTCGAGGTTTGTCGTCTGCTGTTGCTTTATAGTTTGCCTTCTTTCTCAATAAAACATGGTTTGACAGAACTTTAGAACTTTGAAGCATTTATTGTCGAAATATAATCGTTCCGTAATCCAAGATGACCGTCGAAAGGTCAAAAGGTCATTATTTTATTAGATATTTCAATCGTTTTATTTTCATGAACCGCCGGGCTAATATTGGACAAACTTCACAGTTATGGTCAGTGGGTGAAGACATTTCATATTTGTTAAAATGGAGATCATCGCATAATCAAAAATGGCCGCCGTCAAAAAGTATGTCAAATTCTTAAAAAAAACTTCTTCTCACGAACCGTCAGACAGATTTCGATGACACTTGGTAGGAATGATCGATAGTTAACGCTGTTTCAGATTTGTTCAAATGGTGGCCCCTAGGTCAAGAAAGGGCGGACCGGGGGGGGGGGGGTCAAATAGGGGTAAATTTTCAGATTTTATCGTTTATGGTCATGTCATATATCAACTCAAAGGTATCGACAAGATGATCACTCTGGAGCATTTTTGGTCCACATCAGATGATTATATAATTTAAGATGACCGCCCGCCGAAAGTTTATTAGTGATTTCAAGCGTCTTTTCCTTGTGCATCAGACTGTTATATATACCGTTTATCATTTATTCATATTTGTTCTGCATCACATTTCAATGTTTATGTTTCAAGCCAACTATTACTATGGTGAACAGAACAATTTTGATGGTATATATACATGTAATAGACAGTCTGGACCAGTTCTAACTTACTTTATAATTTGGATACTAATTTCAGGTGAGCGAAGCAGGCCCATTTGGGCCTCTTGTTATGTTACTTTTTAACCTCCGTGTCTGTGTAAATCAATTATGTGCAGCAACTTAATTACGACTGCTGTCGATATCATATAAAGTATAATTAATAGTGTACACTAGAAAATGCATTGGACGAATCAATATTGATTTTCGTTAATATTTTAAGAACAAAACACGGTTATCCGCCCTGCCCTCAACATTTTTAATTTCCATGTTACAAATATTATGAAATACTGGCAATAAGTGTACCATGTGATAACAATCAAACGCAATGTGTGTATATTAGTGACATATGTAAATGTTGAAATAATAAAATATAGCCCCCACAATACACCCTGATCAGAATTTACATACTATATACATAGAGCAATGAGTGGAACAACATAGGAAGGAGATGGCCGGCGCCAACATGTCGCGCCCGATGAGGCGCACGGACGTACGGCCACCAACGTGCCGACTATATGGCGCTGTCGGCAAGCCAGCGCGACAAAAAATCGCACACTTCGAATTAATGGTGACGACAAAATTATTACGAGACGATATTATTTTGAACAGTATAGTTTTGTCATTGTTGGTGTGAGTGTGTCACACATGTTCCGGAGAATGAACTGTCCAAATATTAAAGCAATCCTTCAAGTAGTATTGAAGATATGACATGATAGAGAAACGTTTCGACGTAAAACAATTTGCTAAGTATTTTATCTGCATTTCAAAGGTCACAAAGGTCAAGGTCGTGTTATTGGTGACGCGAGTGTGTCACAGATGTCCAGGTCAAGCAAGTGTCCAAGTATTGAAGGAATCCTTCAAGTAATATTGAAGATATGACATGATGGAGAAACTGGGACAAAGTTTTCGACGCAAATGTACACGGATGGACGGACGGACGGACGTACGGACGGAACATCAGGAGCAAAGCAATATGTCACCCTTACTATCGTATAGGGGGCATGTCAAATGTAATAATATTCCTTTAACCCATTCTTGCAAACAGTGTAGATCCAGATGAGCCGGCTCGTAACGAGCCGTCTCATCAGGATCTGCACTGTTTGTGACAACATTTCTATTTGTACCGCCAATATACTGACAACAAAATGTAAAATGTTTTAAATTTATAATGAACATCTCATGGTTAATGGAATAGTCTGAAATATAACATGGAAGATTCCATCTCAGTTACTTGGTGTTGAAAGGGTTATAATGAATACAAGTGCAGGAGGCAACTACTAAACTAAGCAGAGCAATATACGCCCGATGGTAGCTTTGAATGACACATTGACATTTAACATATTGGTTTAACAAGAGTTGTTTGTCAAACATATAACCCCCCCCCCCCCAACTCCCCCTTCTCAAAAAGACACTCAGTGGTGCCACAATGTGCATAGTGACCTCAAAATCAAACGTTTCAGCATCCTAGCACTAACTGTTCTTGAGTTATTGAGCCGAACTCGTTTTATTGTCCAAGGTCACCCCGCGACCTTCACCTTTGACCTACTGACCTCAAATCAATAGGGGTCATCTGCTGGTCATGACTAACTTGAAAACCAATAATGGGTATCCTAGGTCATGGCGTTCTAGAGTTATAGAGCGGCAACTGTTTTATTGTCTAAAGTCATCTGATTTTGACCTTTGACACACTGTAGTCAAGTCAAAATGGTCATATACTGGTAATTACTGACATGCATACCAAGTTTTAGGATCCTATGTCAAGATCATTTTGAGCGCAAACCAAATCGCTAACAGACGGACAGACGATAAGCGCCATAACATGATACGCCCCTAGTGCTGTCTGAAATCAGCTGGAATAGTTCAGTGGGTAAAGCATCGGAGACCCCGAGTTAGAATCCCGCCATCGATTCGGCGTGTCCTTGGGCAAGACAAGACACATTCGTGATAGCCTAGTCCTATCGGATGGGGACTTAAATAGTCGGTATCGACATGCAAGGTCATCGAGCCAGTTCCGTCGTTAAATCAAAGCATTTATATTTACCTTGTCTGCATGCGTGGCATGACTTTCAAATAACCCGGCGAATATGCCTGCTCTATTCTGTTTTATTTTATCGCACTGTTATCCCCCATTCGAATTTTCATGTGACATATTCGTCTGGACAATATTTTATTAATTTTTGTTCGAGTTTTTGTAACATGTGACACATTCGTTTTTGTTGCAATCGGTAGTGACTCCAAACGTAAACGTCACACATTTGTGTGATGTATGTGTACGTATTCTTCACCATGTGTGACGTACTTTCATAACATTATCACAGAGAGACAACAAACCCAGATTGCAACCACATGCACTCTGTGGTACGAACGACAAAAGCCTCTTTAACCCTCACAATGCTGAATTAAATTGTGTCGTCTGCTGTTTATCTTTCAGTTTCCATTTTTCGCATTAAAAACGTGGTTTGGCAGCACCTGAGAATCATTTCCGATGGAAATGATTCTAAAGTGCTGTCAAACCGTGTTTTTGTTGAGAAAGACAATATAAAAAAGAAAAGCAGACGACAATTTTCGTTTCCCGCATTCTAAGGGTTAATTCATACCCAATTTTACTCCGATAGTAATTATCTACATGGTAGGACACTCGTCATCATATCAACCAACGGAAGTGGAATATATACATTGGACCCGGCTCGTTATTTCGGTAATTGTAATGCGCGCGAAGGCCGGGGCCAGCAGGGTTCGAACGCGTTATAATTACTGAATTAGAGAGCCGGGCCCAAGATACACTAGTACCACTTCCGTTGGTTGAAAATATGACGAGTGTCCTACCTTGAAGATATTTAATATCGGAGTAAAAACAAAATGGGTATGATTTAAAGATGCTTTTGGCGTTCATACCACACAGTGTCTGTGGTTCCAACAACGAACGTGGAACCAGAACAATGGGTGCGATACACGACCAGTCTCAAACTAGTTGTTGATCAAAGCCATATTTTATATGGTATGCTGCAACAAACGACTGCAGTACTATTCAATTGTAACAGTCGCCTTTTGTTAAATACAGCTAAATATACGAGACAAGCCATGTGATTTTGTACCTAAGAAAATGTGCAATATTTCATGAAAAACATTAACAATACATGTATTTAATTTCTGTAAATGATATCTTAATTTTCGTCTCTATGCGGATGAGAAACGAAGGAGAGAAAATTAAGTTCTGAATAACAGAAACGAAAGTTTTAAGTTCTTAATATCCGTCTCTACTCGGAGTATAAACGAAATAACGTAATGTAATGTTCTGAATGGTCGTCTCTACACGACGTAGACATTTAAAGAACGAAATTAAAGGTTATTATTCTACGCAGTGCAAAAACGAAACGTGTCGTCTCTACGTGGAATAGAAACGAAGGGACGAAATTTAAGATTCGGAATTTTCGTTACGCGGTGCTAGTGTAGTGATACTGTGATTTTATTAACAAAATCAAATTCCATCTAAAACTCATACTTACTGTGCATGTATTAATGTAATTAATAGTAATTTTCAAGTTATTACGTTTTCTAAGTTTCCTAAATTTCCATTCTATTCTATTCGGCTTATATTTAAGGGTGGGAATTGACTCAAACACCTTCTAAATTTCCAAATGAACCAGCCTATTATACCCTTAGTGAAGCTCCTCCTACTGATGATCAGCGCCATCTGAATACGTCATCAGCAACCAGTAGTATCTAAGGGATTCGGGAGCATCAGGAATAACATCCAATGGGATTGGATGAGAATGATGCAATCATTGATATTTAGTAATGTCACCAATTTCGGAAAGTGCTCGCAAGAGAAATAGGTGGACCAACTTGTTCTCACTGACCTTTATGTATATGGTGTATGATACCGTGATAAACTATCGGCACCTCCTGCTATCAAGCCGCCAATCATTCAGTTGAATGTTAGTACAACTGCACAATATTTTAAATATCATTCACATAAAGCATCTAGCAGTCGAAAAGGAGGTGCTGTCATACAGTCCCTACATGAGAACAGTATACATCCAAACTTAACACCTGCGCCTAATGAGGACTAGACTGTTACAGTAGAAACGTTGAATCTAAATGTTCGGTTCTTGATTGCCTATTCGTTATACGCAGCTTCAAAACAGCACGGAACTTACTGTTCCTGATCTTCGTCGCTACGAATCATCGAAACGAAGAGACATAATGTCCCTAATCCATAATGCACCACCATGGCCATTTGATGCATTAGCCACATGCCATGTATATAATGGTATCTGACATCTTCTTCCGGCGTCTTCATCTTCTTCACTTCCCATGACGTTTTATTCTTTCTGTCGCACAGCTGACGATCAACTGCTGACGTATATAGTAATACATATGTGAACAAAAATATGTGACGCGACTATTAGGCCTGTATAGATGCATGTACAATCAATAACTGTATATCGTGTGTGTGTGTGTGGCCTATTGGACGTTATACTATGCAAAATGTTAGACTAGGTAATATTATTATTCTCGGTTAAAATGAATACTCTAACTCTTGTGAAAAATACATATTGTGCCCATCAAACTTGTACACAAATGGCTTGAGTCTATCATACGACTTACATGTAAGCATAAAACGGCCCTAACTAGGATCACTAAACTCATAGTGGTGACATGATACAAGATAACAGAATCAGCGAAAGGTGTGGCATACACTGGACTTATTCGAAAACGGACAGAACCATGCATTAATTAACACCTTCGAGCAATGTAGACATGTCGTGTCATATGCAGTGAAAACGCGATCGCTCAAAATGCGATGGCTCGTAATGTCGGGCTCGCTTGAAAGAGCGTCGCGGTTCCGATAATTTTTCCTATCGGTTTAATGTATTTTACATGCGATGGCTCAAAATGCAACTCCTAGAAAAATGCGATCCCTCGAAACATTTTTGCAAGTCCCGCGGACTCATTTATCGCTATTTTGCTATACGATAATTCGAATGAAATGTCGAAGTTTATGTTTGGCTAATTTGCATACCTCCGCGTCCGACTTATTACGATCAAAGGCCGAGCCGTGCTCTACCTGTCTATGAAATGTGGTTTCTTTTCAAGTGCAGTTAATTGATTAAAGTTGTGCAATTTGGTCGTTAACGTTGTTGATTGCGATCTACGATATATGGCGATTTATTAAATATTCTGGGCTTCGGCCACTCGGCGCATTTAATAGAGTCTGTCGTAAGTCATTGGTCGTTTTTCGTGGTAACTCACGGGTTATACTCGAATATACTCGAGTCGTTGCTCAGGTTCAAGTCGAGTTAGAACACTAGTAACCCACCACCCGGCATGGGTTCGATTAAAGTTACTCTAGTAAGGTTCAAAGGTCAACATTATTTAACTCGAGTTGGAACTATGTTTGTTCTAGTGGTCCTCGTGCTATTCGAGTGGCTACCAGGAAGTTACAACGAAAAACGCCCATTAATAATACCGCACTTCCTAGTTATGCAGAGATGACTGGTCGTGACAAAAAGGATTTGCTCTTACTGAATCAGTGCAGCATTAAATCGGCCGGCACATTCAGTTCAGGACTTGAAATGTTCGTCCTCGACAGCTATTCATGATGCATACTATAGTGAAATAGTAAACCCATGTCAAGTTGCAGGAGTCTGTAAGTTGATTAGCGTTTATACTGGTCACAAACTAAGTAAAGGACATTTTGTTGCGTCGCAATATTTTATGATTCATGACTGATTCCCGATTTTTTATGGGCACCGTAAACAACATCGTATGAGCTGGACCCATACCCCACTGTTTCAAGTGACGTCACAACCACCTGCGACATTACTTATGTGCGCCACTATTTATAGTAAATACAGGATCTTTTGATAATAATTGAAATAAAGATAGTTTTGTAAATACATTTAAATATAGTTTATTTCATTTCAAATGATAACTTTAATCTGCGAATAAATACTATTATCATCTAAACATGGATACACTCTATTATGCTTCGTTATTTCCTAAATTCGACGGATACAGTAGTCGACAAATATACCAAAATCGCAAGATGCGATGGCTCGAAACAAAATATGCAGGCCTGTGTGATTGTATTATTATTTAGTGTGAAATAGCGGAGGAGTATGACTGACAACGACACCACGTGGCTGGTACAGCAGCTCAATGACGAGAAGGCGCACGTTCTGCTTCCCACCATGATCTTCCTCGGTGTCCTAATGGCGACGGGAGCAACGCGCTCGTCATCTTCTACTACGGCTACAGGGCCAAGACAACCACCAGCACCTTCTTCAGCCTCTCCCTCGCCGTGTTCGACTTCCTCGCCAGAGCCATTGGAATCCCGATCGAGATCTCGGACATGATGTTTTTCTACACATTCGAGAACGTACCGCTGCGTAAGACCTTGGTGCTAATGAACAATTTCTCGATCGTCGCGTCGGCGTTCACGCTTTGTGCCATCGCAGTGGACCGGTATCGGCGGATCGTGAAGCCGTTCGACCGACAGATCTCGATGAGGCAGGCGAAGATTACCTGCACCGTGTGTATCGGACTGGGGGTGGCGCTGAGCTGGCCCGCCTCCATCTTCTACGGCGTCGTACAGGTGGACGTACCCAACACGGATAACCGCAACCTCACCGGTAATTATTACAGTAGATCATGTCTAAACCGGACACCAAATGATACAATGAACTTTATAAGCAAATACTCAATTATCATGTTCGAAATGAGGAAGTTTGATTGGTCGAGGCTGAGCTTGGCCAATCGAACTGCGCGATTTCGAGTTGCATTTAGCGATGTGCTCCGATTGCCTGAAAGTACAGGCCCAGCATGTGTTTAATTTATTATTTGAATGGGTACGAGTCGAAAATGATAACGCCTGATGTTGATTGGAATTCACCTGGGTTTATACCTGATACGGCAGACCTGTGTATTCCCGATGCTATCACGGCTACAGGTCAAATACTCGGACGCATGACTCAGACAATACCCAATATAAGGTTCGACTAGGCAGAAAGTGAAAAATATGCATTTGCTGAAATGTTTGCTATAGTCTTGATTTTTTTATTTATTTTCATTCTGAGAATTGGTACCATTTTCCCCCATCACTATATTGGCCGCCATCTTGAATTCAAAATGGCCACCGTTATTGTCAACAATGTTGCATAGGTGTGGTTTTTGCTACACAATTATGTTGTGATTGTTTTTATATCTGTAAAGCATACATTTTTGGATAGCGTATGGAAAAAATTATCAGAATATAAATTTTACTATGTTGTCCAATTCATAGAGGGCCGCTATCCTGGATTTCAAAATCGCCACCCAATCCAAAATATATTTTACAATATCATTGTGATATAGAACTAATTTTTGAACACAATTATGCTTGATATTATTTGTAAATCGGGTTTCTGTGGCTTATCAACGGGAAGACGGCGTCGATATTGACAAATCTCAGCGGGCGATCACGAAGTATCGTCATCTGGAACATCAGCGACGATCACGTGTATACGACCAGCGACGAGGACATTGCCAATGCGAGAAACATATAAGCTGCAAATGGCGACACGATGTTCTTTGCACCTGATAAAAGTCCGGAAGGGTCGCTTGTAAATTTGCGACAAGTAACAACACATGGTAGTGTTACTAACAATGTCGCTTCAACTACAGTCAGAATGGCAGAGTTAGATACTTTTCGACAATCAACACGCCAGAAGAACATCACTCGCAAAAACAGTTCTACAACTATCTGAATACCAGAGTTAGCTAACAATAACGAACCAAAACAAGGGGACAATGTAAACGGTATATCTCATAATTCTGATACCACAACCGCGGCCAGTTGACATTTGCGAAAATCCGTCAATAGTGACAAGCAGTGCGTCAGGCGACTACCGCATGCGGACAAGTAGTACCAGTAATGCGAGCGCAAAGATACGGCGCGCGCGGCGCGACCACAGCTGCGCGGTAGGATCAGCAGCAGACGACAGTCGACAAACAGACATTGACCCGAAACCGAGACCGGGCAGCCGTAGTAGCGCGGACTCTAACGGTCCCGACGACAATCGCCTGAAAATGTTGGACATTAACACGGTGAAGTACATGGTGATTATGCTCATCATTGCCGCCCCCTTCATCCTCAGTATGATGCCATACCTCGGCCTATGGTGGGTCTGGCGCATCTTCGCGGCAGACGACGTCGTGTACACACTCTCAGATACCGAGCTCGTGTGACTGCAGATAGGAATACGGTCGTACTTCATAAACGGCGCGGTGAACCCACTCATATACTGACTGTTCAACTTGCAGTTCAGGGCGTTCTTATATAACGGCGTGTGTGGTGTCTGTTTCAAGAAGCAGGCGACACTATCAGAATTCTGACACAAACAGCAAAGACTCGCCAGGAAACTCGGGAACAGACACTAACTCAAGTTCTCGCATAAAGTTATGAAAATCCATATATACATGTACAGTGGGACCTCTCTAATCCTTGCATTATTTGCGCCCATGTGTGGGCAATGTTGATGAGTTTCAGTTATTTCAGGCACTGTTCTTGATCGCATAAACATGCATTGGAGTGGCCACATGCCTGGTTTACAGTGGAAGATATCTATACTGGACGGTTTAGAGAGGTTGCACTGTACAGTAAAACTCTAGATCTGACACACATAGCAAATCGTTTGTTAGATTGTGATAGATTTCACTGATTCGTAAATGTCTGTTCATGATCGTAAGTCATAGTGTTTAAAAGTCTAAATTACAGTGGAATTTCTCGTTATGAACAATGTATTAATGAGCATTTAATTGAAAACAATTTAAATTGTTCATTAAAGCTAGAAAAGTGTTCCACCAGTCCATCGATGCGCAGTATGACACGATTGTGACAACATTGAACGTGTGCTGTGATGCGTATATTCCGAAATCTTCATTTAAACACTTTCAGAAACCCTACTGGAACCACGAACTGGAACAATTACACAGACAACAGTCAGAATTAAGAATAAAGTGGATCCAACAAGGAAGACCTCGTGGCTGTGGTAATATATACTATTAACAGTACAAGGATGCAAAGCGTCGCTTTCGTAAGCACCACCGACGATGTACAGAATCGTATCGGCAACAACTGGATGCTGAAATCGACCATGCAGCTGAAATAAACAGCGATGACTTTTGGAAACTGTACAATAATAACAAAAATAGAAGCTGCACAGCAACTGGCACTGAAATGAACTTTAATGGAACTGTTATTAGAGATGCAGAATCGATGGGGCCAATATGTTGAAAAGTTATATTCTCCCACAGGTAAACCAAGTTATATCGAAAACCACAAAACTGAAATGGACCAATGTATGCATGATATTCAAAGCGAAATGGTGAATAATGTGACTGACTCGACATCAGTTATGCCATTCACGGGTGTGGACATTCATTTGGCCATTAGAAAACAAGGCAAACGCGGTAAGGCCTGTGGTTGTGACAGCATTTGTTATGAACATCTGATACATGGTGGTCTGCAACTCTATGACGTCCTGGCTAACTTCTACACGTCTATTCTCTATATTGGACATATTTTCCTACTGAAATGAAGAAAGGTGTTATTGTTACACTCCACAAAGGTGGCAAGAAACGCAAAGATGAGCCGAACAACTACCGAGCCATAACGCTATCATCAGTCCTTCTGAAATATACTAACGTTTGTTACTCGACAGACTGCCGTCACAAATTACAAGCCCTGCTCTACTCCAGGGCGGTTTTCAGAAGGGTAACAGTTGTCAAATGACGCCATTTATGCTGCGCGAAAGTATATATTATGCACTAGAAAATTTCAGTCGTCTGTATGTATGCTTCCCGGATGCGCAAAAAGCCTTTGGGACTATTCTACAAGTTGCACAATGCCGGTGTAAGTGACCTAATTTTGAAATCCTTTATTAATATGTACGATAACATTAACAGTCACATGTTAGACCAAGGGCATACGTCAAATTCGCTTCGATTGTTATAGAGAACAAAACAAGGAGGAGTTAGCTCCCTTTTCATGTATCTAACTTACCTCCATTAACTTATACACGAACTTGTGTCTACCCCAGATGGACTTGTGCTGTACGACGAAAACTGCTGCAGTCCCACAGTAGCAGACGACATGGTGCTAGTATCTCTCTCTAAACGTGGTTTAACTAACATGATGGACATTTGCTACCGTTACTCACAGAAATGGCGATACACATATAACGCGACAAAATGTAATGTAATTGTGTTTAATGAAAATAAACCAGAATATGTACAAAGTAACCGTGAGTGGAAACTGGGTGACGAAGCGGTAAATGAATGTGAACAACATACACACCTTGGAATAATATGCAACAAATATATGTCACTAGATATTAATGCAACAGAAGCGTGCAATAAAATCAGAGCAACATTTTTCGGTCTAGTAAACAACGGACTTAACAAGTTTGGCCTTCACCCGATTATATCCAAACGCGTATACGAATTTGTCGTGTTAATCCAGGGCTTTATACGGATGCGAACAATTTGATGCCAAGTGACATTATGAAATTAGAACGGGCACATAGACTTCGTATAAAATATGTTCAAGATATCCCGCGACGGACTAAAACATAGACATAGCACTGAACACAATTGGGTGTCTTCCAATAGAAACTGTGATTGATAAGGTTAAACTCCGGTTCTTAGGACAACTCTGTATTTTCAATATAACAAGCCAGTACGAGTTATCTTCCTTAATAGACTTACAGCTTACTACACAAACCCAAGTAGTATTCAAGGAATTATGCCAGACATTTGTCGTGTATTGCGAAAATATTCACTCGATAATATTATTGATGAATTCCTAAACGGTGGACAGTTTGTGCCTAAAGGTACGTGGAAACATCTTGTCAATGCAGTGACTATTGATTATGAACGTCTTCAACTAGACGCCCGGCTGCAAAGTAATGAACCCCTTTATAAAATGTTGACTATCTCTGTGGAAATTTAGCACGGGTACCGGAAATAGCCTGCGCCAGTGTCGTTCGGAATTTGTGCTCATATGCAAATTATTCTCTGAGTTTTACCGCCAACAGTGCCACAGGTGTTGCATTAGCACGGAAAATAAGATATTCCATTGTATTTACGAGTGTCCATATTCAGATAGCGTCAGGACACAACTGTGGCGTGATCTAATCATAAACTGTGGAATTGAATTTTTCTCGATATTCGTCACACTATCTCCGGAATTGCAGGTATATGTCTTGTTTGGATATGAACATAGGATGTTGGCCACTCATGCAGGCACAGACACAGTACTAGGCGTGTCTTATTTCTTACATGGTATCAGGCATATGTTTCACATTTAGCATGTACATGGACCAGATTGTGAAGATGAAACTTGACTTACCGTATATGTTATATACCTAGGCTAAGGTTTGGAGTGATTATTACTGACTGAGCCTAGTAATGTTATGTGGTTATACGCGATATATGTGAGGCGACGTGGTAAATTGAGATGGAATAACCTGCGATGTGGGGGTCTTCAATGAAATTTTCTTTCATACACTAATCCGGTGTGGAAGCTGTCTGTGGCGTCATTATGAATAGTGCTGCCTATGATCGAGCCGTACGGTTGTGAGTGTAGATCTGGGTGCGTATTATTTATAGGTCCCACGTCAAATTGACACACTGTTCCCACGGAACCGCACATATAAAGCGCAGCTTTCCAACTTTATACGTTCTATGTACAGTATATTACTTCACCATTCCAATATTTCACCATGCTTAATTACATGTTCATATTTGTGCTCTCCTACTGGAGGAAATAAAGATTACTACTAATGTATACGTACGCTCAGCTAGGAGTTTTACCATGTCAGCACTACCGGATGTACAAATATACAAAACGTGGCGGGGATATACAATTCTTACCAACCAAACGGTGTTTATTCATCGATGTGTTATCTTGTCATTACGATCATTAAAGCTGCTATGTGGGCTGTTAGAACAACTAATTAACATATTATACCGACCACCGAGAAAATTGTCCTACATATGAGGCACGCCATGGGATTTTGTACCTTCATTACCTTTAATTTCATGAAATACGTTTACAACATGTATAATATTTTGCAGAAATAAGCTCAAAAGTTGACATAAATTTCAGAGTGCATGCGGAATTTAATTCCGCACGTACTCTGAAATTTGTCTCAGCTCCTGAGGTCATTTACGGAAAATATTGTAAATTTTGTAAACTTATTTCATGAAATTACGCAGATGATTGAAGGTACAAAATCCCATGGCGTGCCTCAATTATAGGGAGATGTATTATAAGGGCATAATTGCTTTCTCATCCATTATAAAATATGTGATACAATCATTTGATACTAATCTGTATAAGATACATGTTTATATTCAAATAAAATACAATATAATTGCTAAACCATATAATGGTCTTTGATTGGTTGAGCCAGAGTTGTAGCACGGCCCAGGTTCAGCCAATCAAGCTGTTTGATTTTAAGCACAATATTCAAGTATTTTAAAATAAAACAATTGACAAGATTAGCGCAGGCAGAGATGCATATGTGTATTCTATTTACATCGTACACATAGAGAATAGTAGGTTAGTGCCGTGAATGGAAATATATCTGGCAAGGCTCAGGAAACGGGATGGGCGAGGCTCTGCCGAGCACATCCCGTGTTCCGTGCCGCGCCAGATATTGTTTCCCATTCACGGCACTAACCTACTATTCTATTTATCCCGTCAACACCTACACATAGCTGTAAAATGCAATACAAATAACCCCAGCCACCGCACATATTCATACGCAGTGATTATGTCGTATTGACAGGATATCAAAAATGTTTCACAGCTCAGTATTTCAAGGCAAATATGCACTGTGTTGACTGGGATAATGTTCTATGTACATCACATACAACATCAACATGCGTCCCACGATGCTGCAGTCAGTTGTGAATGTATGGGATGATGGTCCACTTCAAGCGATGTGTTCCGGTGTACTTCTCCCGTTGAGTAAGGAGGCCCTGTATTTCGCTTTATCAGGTAACCTGCCCTGCATTGACCGAATATATACTGACTGATAACATATTGTTGTATCAGGCATTGCCCTGATATAAACATCCGGGTTACAACGAAGTGAAAACTGACGTCCCATTGGTCAGATGACGTCACCGAATGACGTCAGTGTAATGACGCAGGGTAAACAAGTCCGCGTTCTGTCGATAGAATACGACGTCATATGTGGTCATTTCGAGCATAAAACGTTACCTGATAAATAGAATACCAGGCTAGTGTATTTTGATATCAAGTTTATCAGGCTCGGCTCGGAAACGGTAGGAATTCCTCGGCAAGCCTCGGAATTCCTGCGCGTTTCCTAGCCTTGCCTGATAAACTTAATATCAAAATACACTAGCCTGGTATTCTCTATTTGTCAACAATGGTACTTCTCTCGTTGAGTAAGGAGGCCCCCTGTATTTCGCTTTGTGAACAATGGAAATTCTCCCGTTGAGTAAGGAGGCCCCCTGTATTTCGGTATATATTTCGCATTGTGAACAATGGTACTTTTCACGTTGAGTAAGGGGGCCCCCTGCATTTCGCTTAGTGAACAATGGTACTCTTCACGTTGAATAAGGAGGCCCCCTATGTTTAGCTTAGTGAACAATGGTACTTTTCACGTTGAATAAGTAGGCCCCCTATATTTCGCTGAAAGTGAACAAGGTGTTTTTCACTTTGAATAAGGGGGCCCCCTATATTTCGCTTAGTGAACAATGGTACTTTTTCCGTTGAGTAAGGAGGCCCCCTATATTTCGCTTAGTGAACAATGGTGCTTTTCACGTTGAGTAAGCAGGCCCCCTGTATTTCGCTTAGTGAACAATGGTACTTTTCCCGTTGAGTAAGTAAGGAGGCCCCCTATATTTCGCTTAGTGAACAATGATACTTTTCCCGTTGAGTAAGGACGTCCGCTATATTTCGCTTAGTGAACAATGGTGCTTTTCACGTTGAATAAGGAGGCCCCCTATATTTCGCTTATTGAACAATGGTGCTTTTCACGTGGAATAAGAGGGCCCCTATATTTCGCTTAGTGAACACTGGTGCTTTTCACGTTGAATAAGAGGGCCCCTATATTTCGCTTAGTGAACAATGGTGCTTTTCACGTTGAATAAGAGGGCCCCTATATTTCGCTGAGTGAACAGTGGTGCTTTTCACGTTGCATAATGATGCCCCCTATATTTAGCTTAGTGAACAATAGTGCTTTTCACGGTGAATAAGGAGGGCCCCTATATTTCGCTTAGTGAACAATGGTGCTTTTCACGTTGAATAAGGAGGGCCCCTATATTTCGCTTAGTGAACAATGGTGCTTTTCACTTTGAATAAAGAGGGCCCCTTTATTTCGCCTAGTGAACAATGGTGCTTTTCACGTTGAATAAGGAGGGCCCCTATATTTCGCTTAGTGAACGATGGTGCTTTTCCCGTTGAGAAAGGAGGAAGGAGGCCCCATGTGCTCTAAATATTCAGAGTTAGCATTATTATTTGAGTTCATGTAAGCCACCCGCCACATATCAACCGTGACAAACACAGTGTAGATGCTGATCAGCTTGTGACTCTACGGTCTGGTTAGGATCTGCACTGTTCGCACTCCATCAATGGAATCCATTTCACGCGTCTACCAACCAGCATAGATCGTTATCAGGCTACAGGGATTTGCTATTTGATCAGGAGCTACACTAGTCACACATTCAATAAGCCACAACCACATATTCGGCGACATCACAATGACCCGGACAATCATAATCAGCGCATAACTAACCTCGTATACAATGAAGTATGCGCTTTTGTGTTTGTCTGTTTTCAGATGAGGATTCTTATGGTGGCGTATTTGTGGCTGTGACTGGATAAATGGGGCTTATGGTATATGTGACTCGTATAGATCCTGATCAAATATACACTCATGTAGCCTGATCACCATCTATATTTCTTTCTAGAAGCATAACGAATGTTTCATTGATGGAATAGCGAACAGTGCAGATCCTGATCAGACTGTGCCGATGCACATGCTTATCTGGATCTACATTGGTCGCAAGTCCCATAAGCCCCGTTTTTTCAGTGACATCCACACATAGAGAATACCAGCCAAGTTTCTTTTGAATTCAAGTTTATCAGGCAAGGCTAGGCAACGAGTAGGAATTCAGAGGCTTGCTGAATTCCTACCGTTTCCGAGTCGATCCTGATAAACTTGATATCAACAGACGCTAGCCGGGTATGTATTAATCCGGATACGTTTTACGCTACATAATAAGCAATTATGACCTGGTTCCTGGCGTTAATAAGGTACCGTCATGTGACGCCGTTCGACCAATGAAACCTCCGTTTTCAATTCGTTATAACCCGGATATTCGTATCAGATAAATGCCTGATACGACACTATGTTATCAGTCAGTAAATATTTGGCCAATACAAAATAAGTTAACTGATAAAAAACATATTATAGGGTCATAACTACATAATCATGGACATAATAACGTTCAAAGAAGAGATAAATTCATGAGATAACTAAATACACCATCGCCTGCGCTAATCTTGGCAATATTTATCAATGTATCTATTACAAAATACTTGAATATTGTGCCTAAAAGCAAGCAGCTTGATTGGCTGATTGATTCAGCTGTAGGACACTTTATCTCGTTGTCGCGCTTTAGCAGAAGTCGCGACTACAGTGGCCGATTTTTCCGTCGTCGTCGGCGTCGTCCGTGTCGTCCGCGTCGTCGTCCAAAATGTCAAAAAGTTTGCACAAGCCTCGTCATCATGGTATAACTTTTATATTACACAACTGATTGCTTCAATATTTGGACACTTGATACAGTGAGCATTTGGAACACACTCATGCCGCCATTAACATGACTTTCACATTTTTTACCATCGTATTTTTGCGTCAAAACGTTTGTTCATGTTTCTTCATCATCGTATAACATTAATATTACTTGATGGATTTCTTCAATATTTGGACAGTCGATTCATGTAAGCATTTGAAACACAATCATGCCGCCATTAACATGACCTTGCCCTTTTTGACCTTCACATGGTTGTGGAAATACTTAACCATTTTCTTATGCAAAAAGTTTATTCAACCTTGACCTTTTTCGTGTTTTAAGCATGCACTTCTCTTGTGATTCTTACATTAGCATATGCCCATGATCATGTTACGGTCAAATGCCTCGGCAGGCGCGACACCACATCCATGGCGCAATTCTTGTCTTGGTTAGTTAGTAGGTCGTCTTGACGCGATACTTATTGCATCAAACGATTCAACATAGCCACGCTATCTTCATTCGACGAGGCAATTTGGAGAAATGAAAATAAAAATGACTGTCACAAGTGGGTAGGTTCCCTTTTTATCCCCTCGCCGATAGGCCAGAGGGGATATACCGTTAATCCATATACGTGCGTATGTACGTTAATAACAAGTTTCATTTGTTCAATAACGTATACTTCACCGATTTTGATAATATTTGGCAACAATGTGTGTCTAGGGATCGTGCTTTGTTTTAAATACGACCCAAGTTCGATCGCCCAAGGTCAACGTCACTGAGGACTTATGTTCACCTTGTTTGTAAGGCAAAGGCGTTAAATATTATTTCGTATATTCAATAACTTGTTTTATTATCAAGGCTGCCATCGAGGTGATAACGATAACAATAGTGATAACGATAACCTTGTTGACAATAGTTCGTGTTAGATATCTCATCGAATTCATTTCGTTTTTACCAGTCGTCTCGAAGCAATACTTATATAGTTAAGTCCACTTTTAAGGTGTATTAAGACGACTTAGCTATAATGTTATCGCGTTAACATTCAGTTTATTACAAAGAGGAAAGTCTATTAAGTTTCCTATTTTGTAGATGTATATTTGAATTTTTCTGTCGTTTCATTTTTCGTTTTCCGACACCCTTGGAAAAAGCTAAAACTCAACATTTTGAGTTTTAGCTTTGTCAAAGAGTGTCTGAAAACGTAAAGGAAATCAGTACAAGTCAATTTCAAATATGAAAAATAGGAAACTTAAAGTAGACTTTCCTGCTTTACAATAAACTGACGTTAATCCTCAGACTGCTGAGCTCAAAGCTTGTCGTCTGTTGTTGCTTTATATTTTGCCTTCTTTATCAATAAAAACATAGTTTGACAGCACGTTAGAATAATTTTCATTGGAATAATACTTTAAGAATCCTTTCTATTGGAATAATAATTTCGAAAATGCTGTGAAAACATGTGTTTGATGACAAAAATGGATACAAAGAAACAGCAGACGACACAATTTAATTCAGCAGTGTATGGTTAAGTCGATGGTAGATACAGTAGCGCATTTCTGGTCAGGGTCAGCGTGTAAGTGCACACACGAACGAACACGACAGGTTGGAACCAACCTGTCGTGTTCGTTCGTGTGTGCACTTACAGTAGCGCTTTTCTGCTCCTTACCTGTTTGTATATACTAATATCGTATACATATCGGAATCGTATAGTATTGGTATATTTAATGAGCATATCGTATGATCATACAATATTGGTATGTTTGTACCGTATCATCGTATAGTACAGTTTGTTTACATTATACAAACGTACTATACGAATATTATACATTAAAAAACATACGATATCCGTTCGTATATACGATATATCCGTACGGATATGGTATGAATATACCATACCCGAAGTGTGGGTTTTCATTAAACTGAAAAAACCTCTAATTTTAAAGAAATTCTCGACTCCAAAGAGGACCAAATATTAGGGGCGGACCAAATATTAGGGCAAATAGTACACGGCAACACCGTTAATAT
This sequence comes from Conchocele bisecta, assembly GCA_029237695.1. Lineage (NCBI taxonomy): Eukaryota > Metazoa > Mollusca > Bivalvia > Lucinida > Thyasiridae > Conchocele > Conchocele bisecta. The sequence goes on from CM055266.1 coordinate 29,067,812, forward strand.
ATCGTATACATTTACGGTATTCTGGTACATTTATACCGTACATAAATCTGGTCTGTTTGTACGATACAAACGTACCAGAATTATACACATGTATACAAATCGTATAAACGTACGATTTGAATGGTATATACATGTATATACGATATTGGTTGGTATGTACGGTACAAACATACCGTACGTTTATATTATATGCATATCGTATAGAAAACATATTGTATTGGTATAATATACGTATAGTATTGGTATAGTACGTATAGTTGACCTGCAGAAAAGCGCTACTGTATATGCCACAGTAGCTATTTGTGTTTGTAACAGTAACTGATAAAGGAGGGGATTTACTTGGTGAAACCGGAAAACGAGATAAGAAGAACGGGACATATAAGAAATATACACTAATTATGTTGGCATAAGGAAGTGTTGTGTTCAGTGTGTACACATAAGGATTACATAATTTTTATCATCGACAAGATAAATATAAGACAAGCCATGTGATTTGATACCTACGAAGATGTGCGATTTTTCGTGAAACATATTTACAGACGCTGTGATATCTTTTTGTAAATGATGTCGAAAGTTGACGAAATTTTCACAGCAAATGCGGAATTCCGTTCCGCATTTGCTGTGAACATTCCACCTACTTTCAACGGCGTCGCTTACGGAGAATATCGTACTTCTCCAGATAAGCTGCGTATTTGCTTAAATACCCAATTGAAATTGCCAAAAACCCAATTGAAATCAGAAGTAGCGAGTATTAAAAAGCAATACAAAATTTGTGGTACATTTATCATGCTGCAGAAAACAATAAACATACCACAAATATAGCATATTTTTCGAAAATTGTAATGAAATGTCAAGACATGTTTTCATTTCCAAGCAAACTATTCAATAATTGCGGTCTGTTGATGTGTAAACAGTAGTGTGATAATTTTACCCAATTCAAATTTTGAAATACCCAATTGCTTCTGAAATGATAGTGTAACAATACCCAATTACTAATTCCTTATCTGGAGCCCTGTTGTACATTTTGAAAATGTGCACATCTTCTTAGGTACACCATTACATGGCTTGTCTCAAGTTTGAAAGATAAAGTAATCGAACACGTGTGTGTATGTATACATACATATGTATATCTGATAAAATAATTGCACATTATATACATACTATAGATAACGGTTGTTGTTGGAAATAGTAAGCGGCAATGCACATTGGCGACTGTTTCATAACAGTATCGTTTTATAACAGTATCAGTAAGAGACAACAAACCCAGACTTCCACCACAGGCACTCTGTGGTACACGACAAAAGCCTCTTTAAATCATACACAATTTTACTCCGATATTAAATATCCACAAGGTAGGACACTCGCCATCGTTTCAACCAACGGAAGTGAATTATATACATTGGACCCGGCTCGTTAATTCAGTAAGTGTAACGCACGAATTAGAGAGCCGAGCCCAAGATACACTAGTACCACTTCCGTTGGTTAAAAATATGGCGAGTATCCTACCTTGAAGATATTTAATATCGGAGTAAATAAATGGGTATGATTCAAAGAGGCCTTTGCCGTTCGTACAACAATGTGCCTGTGGTTGCAACAACGATCGTGGAACCAGAACAGTGGGTGCGATACACGACCAGTATGAAACTAGTCGACCAAAGCCATATCTTAGATGGTATGCTGCAACAAACGAATGCAGTACTATTCAATCGTAACAGGCGCATTTTGTTACATCACAACTAAATATACGAGACACGCCATGTGATTTTGTACCTAAGAAAATGTGCGATATTTCATGTAAAACGATATTTTCTGTAAATGATATTTTAATATTCGTCGCTATGCCCTGTAGAAACGAAGGAGAGACCATTAAGTTCTGAATAACAGGTACGAAAGTTTTAAGTTCTTCTATAAACGAAATAACGTAATGTAATGTTCTGAACATATCTACACAACGTAGACATTTAAAAAACGAAATTAAAGGTTATTACTCTACGCAGTGCAAAATCGAAACGTGTCGTCTCTACGTGGAATGGAAACGAAGAGACGGGGTTAGGAATGTTCGTTACGCTGTGCTAGTGTAGTGATGCTGTGATTTTATTAACACTATCAAATTCCATCTAAAACACCCCTACTTACATATACATTAATTAATTTAATTAATCGTAATTTACAAGTTATTACGTTTCCCAAGTTTCCTAAATTTCTAAATAAACCAGCCGTGTATACCCTTAGTAAAGTTCCTCCTACTGATGATCTGATCCATCTGAATACGTCATCAGCAACCAGTAGTATCTAACGGAGCATCAGGAACAACATCCGATGGGATTGGAGCAGAATGATGCAAGCATTGACATTTAGTAATGTCACCAATTTGGGAAGTGACAGGGTCTAATGCGTCACAAGAGAAATAGGCGGACCAACTTGTTCTCACTGACATTTATTTATATGGTGTATGATACCGTGATAAACTATCGGCATCTCCTGCTATCAAGCTGCCAATCATTCAGTTGCATTTTAGTACAACTGTACCAGCAGTCGAAAAGAAGGTGCTGTCATACAGTCACTACATGAGAACAGTATAGTTTTTACGTCCAGACTTAACAACTGCACCTAATGAGGACTACACTGTTACAGTAGAAACGTAGAATCTAAATGTGCGGTTCTTTATGGCCTATTCGTTATACGCAGCTTCAAAACAGCATTTAACTTAATGTTCCTAATCTTCGTCCCTACGAAGCGTCCAAACGAAGAGACATAATGCTCCTAATCCATAATGCACCACCATGGCCATTTGATACATTAGTCACATGACATGTATATACTCGTATCTGACATCTTCCTCCGGCGTCTTCGTCTTCTGCACTTCCAATGACGTGACATACTTCTTGTCACACATGTGACGATCAAATACGAACGTATATAGTAATACATATGTGAACACAAATATGTGACGCGACTATTAGGCCAGTATAGATGATTGTACTATCAATAACTGTATATCGTGTGTGTATGTTGTCCATTGAACGTTATGCACAATGTTAGACTAGGTAATATTATTATTCTGGGTTAAAATGAATACTCTAACTCTTGTGAAATCTAACTATTGTGCCCATCAAACGTGTGCACAAATGGCGTGAGTCCATCAAACGACATACTTGTAAGCATACTTATAAAACGGCCCTAACTATGATCATTATACTCATAGTGGTGACATGATACAGGATGACAGCATCAGCGAAAGGTGTGGCATAATCATTAATTAACACCTCCGAGCAGTGTAAACATGTTGTGTCATATATTTGCGACTGTATTATTATTTAGTGTGAAATAGCGGAGAATCATGACTGACAATGACACCACGTGGCTGGTACAGCAGCTCAATGACGAGAAGGCGCACGTTCTGCTTCCCGCCATGATCTTCCTAGGTGTCCTAATGTCGATGGGAGTGATCGGTAACGCGCTCGTCATCTTCTACTACGGCTACAGGGCCAAGACAACCACCGGCACCTTCTTCATCCTCTCACTCGCCGTGTTCGACTTCCTCGCCAGCGCCATTGGAATCCCGATCGAGATCTCGGACATGATGTTATTCTACACGTTTGAGAACGAACTGCTGTGTAAGATGTCGGTGCTCGTGAACCCTTTCTCGATCGTCGCGTCGGCGTTCACGCTTTGCGCCATCGCAGTGGACCGGTATCGGCGGATCGTGAAGCCGTTCGACCGACAGATCTCGATCAGGCAGGCGAAGATTATCTGCACCGTGTGTATCGGACTGGGGGTGGCGCTGAGCTGGCCCGCCTCCATCTTCTACGGCGTCGTACAGGTGGACGTATCCAACACGGATAACCGCAACCTCACCGGTAATTATTACAGTAGATCATGTCTAAACCGGACACCAAATGACACAATGAGCTTTATGAGCACAGGTGGACGTATCCAAAACGGATAACCGCATCCTCACCGGTAAATAATACAGTAGATCATGTCTAAACCGGACACCAAATTACACCACGGCCTTTATGAGCGCGTACTCAATTATCATGTTCGAAATCAGGAAGTTTGAAGTTTGGTCGAGGCTGAGCTTTGCCAATCGAACTGCGCCATTTCGAGTTGCATTTGGCGACTTGCTCCGGTTGCCTGAAAGCATGTGTTTAATTTATTAGTTGAATGGGTACGAGTGGAAAATGATAACGCCTGATGTTGATTGGAATTGACCTGGGTTTATACATGATACGGCAGATCTATGCATTCCATAATATGCATCGATTATATAATGATACATGTACCACGAGATGCGTAAATGTCTACTACCCATAGCTTCGCTATCAAGACAATTATTGTAGACATCATCTGCAGCCTTTAGTACGATAATTGGTCCGTATAAAATAGCAGTACCATCAGAACAGTCGATCAGAGTCAAGTCTTCAGCCACCCTGTCATGCTGCTCTGAAGACATTATACTTATATCAGCAAGCCACATGAATTATCTTCACTGCAATCCAATGCGCTGTAAGACAATTATGGTCGAATACATCACCGACGTTTCCACAATAGCTTGTCACTTTGAAGTGGTCAGTGGAAAAAAAGGGTCATAGCCTCGATTTCCCACTGATCCCATCAGTTAAATTTAAATAGTAGTATCACCAACACAATTGGCCAACGTCAAACCACCAGCAATCCTGCTGCCCCGATGCTATCACGGCTATAGGTCAAAGACTCGGACACATGACTCAGACAATGGCCAATATAAGGTTCGACAATGTCCAGCCGCGGGTAAGCGGTTGCCTAGGGAACTGTTTGAAACCTAAGGCCGTAATACGTGTAGTAGAAAAGGGCCCTCGCAGGTCAGCATCATTCTGATAGCTAGTCTGTAGTCAACGGTGTTGATAATACGTGCAAATGACGCCTATTGACATTCCCCTGCTCACAGTCATGTAAGTACATATACCAGTATGCACGTCTATTACAGGCTTTGACTGTACGACCGAGAAAAACCGAGCATTGAATCCATACGCTATGGCGTATGGTGTGGTGCAGTTTGTCGGATTTGGAGGTAATGTGTATAACCTACAATTGTAGATAGGCTTTGATGCAGTGCTATGATTGTTAATTGCTGGTAATATGTATGTATAGTCATTAATCACCATTAGACGACAACGCAGTTGCAGGAATTAAACAAAACCGTGGGCAATTAAACGTAGAGCTCATAATAATCATGTTTTTCGTTTGGTATTCTGAGAACAGAAACATGCCCGATTTTACGGCTATATAAACAATGCAAAAACAATTTTTTTTTCGATAATACTAAATGTTAACAATATTTAAGAATAATAGCCTTATTTTTATTTCGTGAAGTTTGGTCAAATATTAATTTTATTACGAAAAATGAATTTGTCTGTGGGATTTTAACATGGGGAAACGGAGGTGGTGGAACTACAGGAGGAGTCTAAAAACGAAACTGTTTGGAAATTGACCATAAAACCTAGTTAGATAGCTTGGAATTGATCTAACTAATAATACATCAGCTAACTTTTGAAAATCGATCCACTGTTTCTGAAAGTAGAAAACAAAATCCCTTGTTAAATCCCCATAGACATTTGGGGATTTAACAGGTGGAATTTCTTTTTCGCATTAAAATTAACATTGGACCAAATTTCACGAAATGAAAATGAAGGCTCATTCTTAACTGTTAATAAATCAAAAACAATATTGTTTTTACATTGTGGATACATCCGTAAAATTTGGGCAGGTTTCGTGAAACAGACAGTAGGCCAGATTGGATGTACCTGGTAGGAGCTTCACCAAACCTTGTTGGGGTGAAACGGTTAAATATAGTGTCTATGTGGTGCCTATGTTTCCTAGGATACATTCACTTATATAGAGAATAGTAGACTAATACCGTGAATGGGAAAAAATATCTGGCAAAGCTGAGAAAAAGGGATGGGCGAAGCTCGGCCGAGTCCATCCCTTTTCCTGCCGTGCCAGATATGTTTTCCCATTCACGGCACTAACCTACTATTCTATTTATCCCGTCAACACCTACACACAGCTTTAAAATGCAAAACAAATAACCCCAGCCGCATCCTTAAAATCGGAGAATTGACTAATATGACAACTGCACATGTTCATACACAGTGATTAGGTCGTATTGACAGGATATCAAAAATGTTTTACGGCACCGTGTTTCACGGCACACGCACTGTGTTGACGGGATAAATACGGGTTGAAGGGGATGTCCTCGACCCATCACAGACATATTACGGGGAGGAAAAATATGTATCATGCTCAAGAAACAAACAAAAAACTACATTGACAACTATACGCGAGTATTTCAAGAGTACATACTCCGTAACTGAATTGCTCCACAACGATCCTTAGCAGAAAGTCTACAGTCTAAAGTACATTGTTGTTTCAGGCGTGGCGATCACACTGGTAGTGGCGTACCTGCTGGTAGGGAGACAGCTATATCGACACCGGCAGTACCGGTTCTACGTCGCCCAGCGGTCTCTAAGAACGCCAGGGGGTAGGAAGGCGGGCGACACCGCGGGATCCCAGACGGACGACAGTACAGAGCCACAGGCGACGACGCTGCAGTCCATCAACAACGACACGACAATACATCCGTCACCGGTACGTCTGGCGAACAAACATGTACGCTGTCGCCTGCGCTAATCTTACCAATAGTTATCCAGCTCTATATTTCACAATACTTGAATATTGTGCTTGGGATCAAGCAGCTTGATTGGCTACAGCTCAAGCGCAGGCAATCAAATTGCTTGATTGCGAGTCAGAAACGTTAAATAACAGGCATTTATCACATACATAGGCTGTTTGCACGATGTTGCCTTTTCTCTTCTTTCCGTGATGAAACATTCTACACCGTTGAACATAAACCAACTATTTGCCAGCAGATTACACATACCTGTCTCGGAAGCCAGTCATATCACACCGCTCAATCCTATTCGTATCTAAACATTCCAGTCACAGCCACATATTTGTTCCGCAGGACAATAATCCGTTTGACGATAAAGACGCGTATGTAGAGGTGGAATACGAGGGACCGGACTTTGGCGACTCACCGACTCCGCAACCCGAACGCGGGCGATCGACGCGCAGTATTGTCACCTGGAACATCAGCGACGATCAGGTGTATACGACCAGCGAGGAGGGCATTGTCAATGCGCGAAATATGTCGGCTGCAAATGGCGACACGAGGTTCTTTGCTGGTGATAAAAGTCCAGAAGGGTCGCTAGTAAATTTGGGAAAAATGACAACACATGGTAGTGTTACAAACAATGTCGCTCCAACTACAGTCAGAATGGCAGAGTTAGATACGTTTCGACAATCAACACGCCAGAACGTCAATCACAAAAGCAGTTCTATCTCAATACCAGAGTTAACTAACAATAACGAATCAAAACGAGGGGACAATATAAACGGTATACGTTATAATTCTAATACCACAACCGCGGCCAATGTTGACCACAGCACCGCGGTACAATCAGCAACAGACGACAGTCGACAAACAGACATTGACCCGAAACCGAGGCCGGGCAGCAGTAATCGCGTGGGCTCTTATGGTCCCGACGACAAGCGCCTGAAGATGTTGGACATCAACACGGTGAAGTACACGGTGATTATGCTCATCATCGCTGCAGTCTTCATCCTCAGTATGCTGCCATACCTCGGTCTCTGGTGGGTCTGGCGCTTCATCGAGGCAGACAACGTCGTGTACACCCTCTCAGACGCCAAGCTCCTTTGGCTGCAGATTGGAATACGGTCGTACTTCATCAATTGCGCATTCAACCCGCTCATATACGGACTGTTCAATTCGCAGTTCAGGGCATTCTTTTATAACGGCATCTGCGGTGTCTGTTTCAGGAAGCAGGCGACACTATCAGATAACAAGAATTCTGACACAAACAGCAAAGACTCGCCAAGAAACTCGCGAACAGACACTAACTCAAGTTCTCACATAAAGTTATGAAAATCCGTATACAGTGAAACCTCTCTAAACCGGACACCATGGGGTGAGGTCCCCATGGTGTCCGGCTTAGATGGGTTTCACTATAAATCAGACATTTGATCACTATGAGCCGTAGTTGTGTGATGCGCGATCATGAACAGACATCATCACCTGAGATAAATGACCAAGAACCTCATCACATGTGTTTTGTTGATGTCCGGTTTAGAGATGTTCCACTGGTCAATGGGACCTCTCTAAACTGGAAATTATTTGCGCCCAATTGTGTGCAATGTTGCTGGGTTTCAGTTATTTCAGGCACTGTCTGTTCTTGATCGCATAAACATGCATTGGAGTGGCCTGGTTTACAGTGGAAGATATAAATAATGGACAGCATGGCTGTCCGGTTTAGAGAGGTTGCACTGTATAGTAAAACCCTAAATCGGATACATATAACAAATCGTTTGTTAGATTTTGATACATTTCACTGATATGACCCCATGGTGTCCGGTGTAGGGAGGTTCACTGTATACGTACGCTCAGCTAGGAGTTTTACCGTATCAGCACTACCGGATGTACACATATACAAAACGTGGCGGGGATATGCAATTCTTACCAAACAAACGGTGTTTATTCATCGATGTGTTGTCTGGTCATTACAATCATTAAAGCTGTTATGTGGGCGGTTAAAACAACTAATTAACATATTATATGGACTACCGGCTGAGAAAATGGTCCTACATATGAGGCACGCCATGGTATTTTGTACTTTCGAGCATCTGCGTAATTTCATGAAATACGTTTACAAAATGTATAATATTTTGCAGAAATAAACTTAAAAGTTGACAAAAAATTCAGGGTGCATGTGGAATTTAATACTCTGAAATTTATATAAACTTTTGACGTCATTTACGGAAAATAGTGTAAATTTTGTAAACGTAATTCATGAAATTACACAGATGCCTGAACGTACCAAATCCCATGGCGTGCCTCAATTATAGGGAGATGTATTATAAGGGCATATTTGCTTTCTCATCAAATATGGAATATGTTATACAATCATTTGATACTAATCTGTATAAAATACATGTTTATAATCTAATAAAATACAATATTGCTTAAACCATATAATGGTATTTAGCACATGTGTGTCCATTATAGAACCTCATCGCCATAATTATGCACTTGACATACAGTATTCGTTAATTTTTTAGATATTATATTTTTAGGGCAAAATAAACATTCATTTACAATTACAATTTATTAACCGGTTACATATACAAACTAAACTAAATGTTGGTTTTAAAATGTAAGGGGGGGAGGGGGGGGGGGGATAAATTGCGCACTCCAAAAATAAATTGTTCATTGTAAATTGTAGCACGACTCAGTAGCCGATTCCATCAAAATTGCAAAGTATAATTATCTAGCAAAGTATACTTTGAGGGAGTAATCATTTATTTTTCCCGAAATGCGTTATTTCATATAGAACTAACCGTTGCATATATTTGATGATTAAAAGTATACAGAATTATTATACTGAATGTATTACATTATCACAGCCAAAATGGCTGTGATAATGTAATAAATTCAGTATAATACAAATTAATAAATTTATCCTTAAATTGAATATTTCTCCTTCAAAGTATACTTTGCTAGAAAAGTATACTTTGCAATGTTGGTGAAATAGGCTACAGGTTCAGCGATCAAACTCCTTAATTTCAAGCACAATATTCAAGTACTTTGACATAAAATAATTGGCGCAGGCGGTGATGCATATGTGTATTCTATTTACATCACAACCTGCGCCGCACCATGCTGTAGTCAGTTGTGCATGTATGGGGTGACGGTCCAATTGAAGCGATGTCTTCCGGTGTACTTCTCCCGTTGAGTAAGGAGGCCCCCTGTATTTCGCATTGTGAACGATGGTACATCTCCCGTTGAGTAAGGAGGCCCTGTATTTCGCAATGTGAACAATGGTACTTCTCCCGTTGAGTAAGGAGGCCCCCTGTATTTCGCTTTGTGAACAATGGTACTTCTCCCGTTGAGTAAGGAGGTCCCCTGTATTTCGCTTTGTGAACAATGGTACTTCTCCCGTTGAGTAAGGAGGCCCCCTGTATTTCGCATTGTGAACAATGGTACTTCTTCCGTTGAGTAAGGAGGACCCCTGTATTTCGCATTGTGAACAATGATATTTCTTCCGTTGAGTAAGGAGGTCCCCTGTATTTCGCTTTGTGAACAATTGTACTTCTCCCGTTGAGTAAGGAGGCCCCTTGTATTCGCTTTATGAACAATGGTACTTCTCCCGTTGAGTAAGGAGGCCCCCTGTATTTCGCTTTGTGAACAATGGTACTTCTCCCGTTGAGTAAGGAGGCCCCCTGTATTTCGCTTTGTGGACAATGGTACTTCTCCCGTTGAGTAAGGAGGCCCCATGTATTCGCTTTGTGAGTGTGAGCAAGTGTACTTCTCCTGTTGAGTAAGGAGGCTTCCTGTATTCGCTTTGTGAACAATGGTACTTCTCCCGTTGAGTAAGGAGGCCCCTGTATTCGCTTTGCGAACATGGTACTTCTCCCGTTGAGTAAGGAGGTCCCCTGTATTTCGCTTTGTGAACAATTGTACTTTTCCCGTTGAGTAAGGAGGCCCCCTGTATTCGCGTTGTGAACAATGGTACTTCTCCCGTTGAGTAAGCAGGTCCCCTGTATTCGCTTTGTGAACAATGGTACGTCTCCCGTTGAGTAAGGAGGCCCCCTGTATTTCGCTTTGTGAACAATGGTACTTCTCTCGTTGAGTAAGGATGCCCCCTGTATTTCGCTTTGTGAACATTGGTACTTCTCTCGTTGAGTAAGGAGGCCCCCTGTATTCGCTTTGTGATCTATGGTACTTCTCTCGTTGAGTAAGGAGGCCCTCTGTAATTCGCTTTGTGAACAATGGTACTTCTCTCGTTGAGTAAGGAGGCCCCCTGTATTTCGCTCTGTGAACAATGATACTTCTCTCGTTGAGTAAGGAGGCCCCCCTGTATTCGCTTTGTGAACAATGGTACTTCTCTCGTTGAGTAAGGAGGCCCCCTGTATTTCGCTTTGTGAACAATGGTACTTCTCTCGTTGAGTAATCCCGTATTCGCTTTGTGAATGATAACTACAAAATATAGACAAACTGCATGCCGGATTTGTTTCTGGTTGCACAAACGAACGATTGCCTATATTGTTTACAAGTCATTTTCATTTTGACATCGTTTTCGTTTTTATAGTTGAAAACGATATTTTCGTTGGATTAAACGTGCCACGTTAATCGTCTAATTAAAAACAACGAAAACGAGTCAAAACGATGCATTAAATGAAACGACAGGCGTTTTAATGTTTGAAGCCCGGACGAAAATATCATTTTCATGTACGAACAATACAAACGATAATCGTTCTACGCTGCAAAACGATCGTTTTCAGTGCGTTTTGCATTCTGTTTCTTTTGTTTCGTTTATATATTAGGATCCTTAGCTTTTATCCGGCATGTGTGTATATCTGTATATTGCTGTCATACCGTTTTTATTTCCATGAATTAATAATAAATAACGTTGTTCTGTCACGTCTAATTAATCACTTAATGTGTGTAATTAATGTAATGATTAACATACATGTACATGTGGATGCGATTGGAGGGATAATGTCTATTGCGGCCAGTGTAGACCAAGAGCAGACTGCGCAGTCAGGGTCTGCACGGTTCTCCAAACAGTCACTGTTACAGTAGCATATATAACACAAGCCTTGTTTCTAACAAGTATGTTAGTTATTGTTCACATATTGGATTTTTAAGGAATTAAATGCGAGGGAGCGCTAGCGACCGCAGCATTTAGTTCCTGAAAAATCCAATATGTGAACAATAACTGACTTATAGTTTAGCCAAGTGTACAATGCAATATCCCATCCGAGTTTCGATTTTCTATTTCCTGTCGAACAACTTATAATTAAAATATGTTTATATATCACTTATTGGTGTTAAACGTTGCAATATGTGAAATAAGTGGAGCACAATGCTGCCGAGAGATTGGCTTAGCAAGTCGGGCGAACGATATAAACATAAATAAATAAATATAAACAGGTAGCAGGAGTGTGCAACATTGTAGCAGAGCAGTACTAGTAGCCGATTTCATCAACATTGCAAAGTATACTTGTCTAGCAAAGGAATCATTTATTTCATATAGAACTAACCACTGCACATATTTGATGATTAAAAGTATGCAGAATTATTATACTGAATTTATTACATTATCACAGCCAAAATGGCTGTGACAATGTAATAAATTCAGTATAAAAATGTATAAATTTATCCATAAATTGAAAATTTCTTCCTCAAAGTATACTTTGCTAGATAAGTATACTTTGCAATGTTGATGAAATAAACTACCGGACTGGCAATACACGACATAAGCCCTGCTTCTCCAGCCATTGTTACATGTGAGATGAACTGACAAAATAGGACACACAGTATTATGTGATAAATAGAGGATGTCAAACGAGTGTCCATTTGATATGAGACTTATGAAACGAGTCACGCACAATTATTTGCACCGAGCCTCTGGCGAGGTGCATACAATTGCGGACGAGTTTCATAAATCTCATATCAAATGGAAACGAGTTTGAGATTCTGTTTATCACATGACTTCACCCTCCAAAGAGCAGCCAACGTGGATATATCCAATACGTTTCAGTGAGCAGACGCCATTGACAACTTTCGCATCGAGTTAAAATCGCCACAGAAAAAAAATAGTTTTAATCCCTGGCAACAAGATACAGGGGGGGGGGGGGGGGGGGTCCAGGGGGTCCGGACCCGCCCCCCTGCTCCCGGCAAAAAAAAAAAGAAGAAGAAAATCTACAATACTCGAATAGTTGGATTACTTTTTTTGTGTCCTAGGTGTCAAATAATCGCATCTGCAGCGATCTGGCATTTAAAAATTTCATGGGGGAGGACCCCCAGACCCCCCCCCCACCCCCGACTTTACAATTTCGCGCGCGCGGATGTTGGCTATGCCGAATTTTAATTACAGACGCCCCCCTGCAATTAGTTCTGTGTCTGCGCCTGTAGGTTCCTGTTCTTTGTAAACACTTCATATTACCAAACGGGAGCACATACGAACACTTTCAGTAAGTTTAACGAGTCACTGACGCTTCTAATGACGTTTCAAACATGATGACGTCAACATCAAAACATCATTGCTTCGTCAAGCCATTACGAACGTCATTTGGAACGTCTCCCTGTTATTCATTCAACATAACGTTGGCGCAAAATATGAATACATAATTAGGGTGCTGCCAATAAAATTCGCTCCAGGTGTTATTACACGTGTGTCATAACACATTTATGAAATGGGTTACAGCACGGAATAACACACATGTGATAAACGGAGTTTCTGATTCTGACATATGGCAACGATCTATAACGTATGTAAAAACATGACGTGCGTTTCATTAACTACTGTCTGTTTCACGAAACCTGCCCACATTTTACGGCCATATAAATAATGCAAAACCAATATTTTTTTCGATAATATTTTTTATTTCGTGAAATTTGGTCAAATATTGATTTTATTATTTATTTGTCTATGGGAATTTAACATAGGGGAAAACGAGGTGGAGGAGCTGGGTAGGAGCAAAAAAAAAGGAAATTGACTCTGAAGCCTGGCTAGATAGCTTGGAAATGATCTAACCAAGAAAACAAAAGTTAAATTTTGAAAATCGGTCTAGTATTTCTGAATTTCTAGTATTTCTGAAATTCTAAAAAATTACCCATGTTAAATTCCCATAGACATCTTCACTCTGTGAAGATGTCTATGGATTTAACATGGAGATTTTTTTTCGCATTAAAATAAATATTTGACCAAATTTCATGAAATAAAAAGAAGGCTCATTCTTAAATTTTGTTTATGATAAAAAAAAAAGTTTTTGTATTGTTTATATGGCCGTAAAATGTGGACAGGTGTCGTGAGTAACTGCGGAGCAGCGCATCTGCTCATATAACGTGGATTCATGGCTTGACTTTTATGACTGGACCAAACATCCAATTGGTGCTAACTTCATAGCGACAAGTTGATAGGTACACGATGCTGGTTTGGAATCAGGGAGGAGCCCGTTAGTAAAACAAAGAAGTTGATAGGTACACGATGCTGGTTTGGAATCAGGGAGGAGCCCGTTAGTAAAACAAAGAAGTTGGTAAGACTAGTGCAAAATTTAATAATAATTTTATAATAACATTTACATTAAAGGTACATGCCCACTCAGTAGGCACAAACTGTTCATTAATCTTTATTGGAATTAAATAAGTGTATAATTGTGTCACTATCCGTCCCACCAGTTCTAAAGATTACGAATGACCGCTATACAGGTAATGTAAATGCTTGCATTTAACGACGACACTGGTTCAAGGACCTTGCATGTCGGGACCGATTTTTTAAGTCCCCGTGGTAGGACTAGGCTATCACGAATTGTCTTGCCAAAGGACACGCCAAATATTACGGCACTGGCGGGATTCGAGCCCGGGACCTTAAGATCCCGAGTCCAACGCTCTATCCACCGCGCTATTTCGGCTGGCGATCCCGCTATACAGGTATAATCATTTAGTAATATGTAGTTTACTGATAGTGACAAGTGTTGGTATCAGGCTATTTTCACCTGACCCCCCTAGCGTTATCCCGAGCTCAAGTATCGCGAAATAGTTACGCCACCCCTAACCCGAAATCCTGGATACGCGCCTGATGATGGCCCTATATCGCTCACCTGTGCAATGTCACAAAAATCAAGCAAATACTGGTTCGTAAAGTTATCACTACATATACATCAAAATAAGCCCATGACAGGCACAAAATGTCAATGCGACAAACTTGAGAAGTCACCAGGGTAGGAGTTGTCTCGCGATATGTACAGATATATCTTACACAACTTTGAGAGGTTTGGAGACCACAACAGGATGTTTCCAGCCTACTTTGTATTGCAATCCTTAGATTTTATGTATTATATAACCATATTCCGTGAAAAATTTGACCCCCGGGCCATGCCAATTTTTGACCCAGAGGTCACCATTTTAACAGCTTTGAAAAAGCATTGTACATCAATCATTTCTGTCAAGTTTCGTCGAAATCGGTCTGGTGGTTCGTGAGAAGATTTTTTAAGAATTTATGCTATTTTTAGATGGCGGCCATCTTGGATTAACGACAACCACCATTTTAACAAAACTGAAAAGGCTTTACCAATGAACCATAACTGCGAAGTTTAGCCACCAATGGCCAAGCGGTTTGTATGAAGAAGACATTTGAAATCTCTAATAAAAGAACAACCTTTTGACCTTTCGGCAGCCATCTTGGATGATGTGATCATCCGATTCGATGAAAACAGCACCACAGCGATCGCCTCATCAATACCTTTGATTTGATATATTATAAGACCATATTCCGTCAAAAATGAAATTTGACCCCTATTGCTAAAACCATTTCAACAAATTTGAAAAAGCATTGTACATTGATAATTTCTGCCAAGTTTCGTAGAAATCGGTCTGGTGGTTCGTGAGAAGATATTTTTAAAATGTTGTGCGATTTTTAGATGGCCGCCATCTTGGATTAACGATGACCGCCATTTTAACAAAACTGAAAAGGCTTTACTAATCATAACTGCGAAGTTTGCTACCAATGGCCAAGCGGTTTGTATGAAGAAGACGTTTGAAATATCTAATAAAATAACCTTTTGACCTTTCGGCGGCCATCTTGGATGATGTAAGCATTTGATTTCGACAAAAAATGCTCCTAAGTGATTGTTTCGTCCATACCTTCGAATTGATATATGACATGACCATATTCGGTTAAATGTTAAATTTTACCCCTCCTGCCCCGCCCATTTTTGGCTCGGGGGCCACCATTTGAAGGAATCTGAAACAACGTTAACTATCGATCATTCATATCAAACTTCGTCGAAATCGGCCTGGCGGTTCGTGAGAAGAAGATTTTTTGAGAATTTCACCTACTTTTCAACGGCGGCCATCTTGGATTTCGCGATGACCATCATTTTAACAAAAATGAAAAGGCTTGACCCACTGACCATTACTGTGAAGTTTTGCCAATATTGGCCAAGTGGTTCACGAGAAGAAGATGTTTGTAATCTATATTGAAAGAACGACCATTTTACCTTTCGGCGGCCATCTCGGATGACGTAATTACCTGATTTCCACAAAAGAAACTCGAGAGTGACTGTCTCATCGATACCTTCGATTTGATATATGACATGACCATATTCGGTCAAATGTGACATTTGACCCCTACTTGACCCCTCCTGTCCCGCCCATTTTTGACCCGGGGTCCACCATTTGAAGGAATCTGAACCAGCATAAAAACTATCGATCATTCATACCAAGTTTCGTAAAAATCGGCCTGGCAGTTCGCGAGAAGAAGATTTTATCTACTTTTCAACAGCGGCCATCTTTGATTTCGCGATGACCACCATTTAAACAAAAATGAAAAGGCTTGACCCAATGACCATTACCGTGAAGTTTGGCCAATATCGGCAAAGCGGATCACGAGAACAAGACGTTTGAAATCTTTATTAAAAGAACGACATTTTGGTGGCCATCTTGGATGACATGACCATCCAATTTCGGCAAAAAATGTACCAGAGCGATCGCCTCATTGATACTTTCGATTTGATATAGACATGACCATATTCGGTCAAAAATAAAATTTGACCCCAATTTTACCGTACGGGCCACGCCCATTTTTGACCCCGGGGTCACCATTTTAACACTTTGAAAGAGCATTGTACATCGATCATTCCTACCAAGTATCGTAGAAATCCGGCTAGCGGTTCATGAGAAGAAGATTTTTAAGAATTTATGCTATTTTTAGACGGCGGACATCTTGGATAAGCGATGACCTCCATTTTAACAAATCTGAAAAGGCTTCACCCATGGACCATAATTTATAAGTTTGGCTACCATGGGCCAAGCGATTCATGTGAAGAATAATTTTGAAACCTCTAATAAATGAACGACCTTTCGGCGGCAATCTTGGATGACATAACCATCCGATTTCGACAAAACATGCACCAGAGTGATCGCCTCGTTGATACCTTCGATTTGATATATGACATGACCATATTCGGTCAAAAATAAAATTTTACTCCACGGGCCACGCCCATTTTTGACCCCGGGGTCACCATTTTAACAACTTTGAAAGAGCATTGTACATCGATCATTCCTACCAAGTTTTGTCAAAATCCGATTGACGGTTCTTAAGAAGAAGATGTTAGAATAATTTGTGCTATTTTTAGACGGCGGCCATCTTGGATTACGTAATGACGTCATTTTAACAATTGTGTAATCCCCCTACCTAAGGACCATGACCATGCATCTTGGTGACTATAGGCATTATATAACATTTGTTGAATATGTAATATATGTAAAACAATGTGAATGTGAAATTTGCAGACGATCCTAAAATTGCATCCTAAACGAGCCCCAGGTGTGGGAAATGCACCCGGCCTCAGACCAAGGTATTGTGAATACTGTTCTGTGATAATATTGTAATTCTGAATTTGCAGTTCTCACCTGGGGCCCGTTTCACTAAAGGTGCAAATTTAGGATCGTCTGTAAATTTCAATTGATGGATTTACATTTATTGAGCATAGGCAGTCTATGCTCAATAAATGTAAATCCAATAATTGTTTACAAGAAAACACTGTTAATGTAAATTTTACAGACTATCATAATTTTGCACTTACGAACATTTTAGTCATACGAAGTTTAATGAAACGCCCCCCTGGCACATGGCATATTCCCGTATGTGGGTGTGGTTGGATATATGGAGCTTATGACATTTGTGGCCAGTCTAGACCCTGATCCACTAGGGCCCTCCTGAAGCCTGATATGGATCTACGCCGTTTGTTAGAAACATTACATGTGGTTAATTGGCTGACTGACAAACAGTGTAAACCCTGATTAGACTACGCGGATGCGCAGGCTAGTCATGTTATACACTGGTTGCATTTTCCAGAAGCCCCATTTTTCCAGTCACATATGGCGTGTTTATAAACGGACGCAAACTGCATTCAACCATTCGAAATACATGTATGTGCATTAAATGAAGGAGGCCTCATTATAGTCGAAATATGTGCATTAAATGAAGGAGACAGAAATATGTGCATTAAATGAAGGAGACCGAAATATGTGCATTAAATGAAGGAGACAGAAATATGTGTATTAAATGAAGGAGACAGAAATATGTGCATTAAATGAAGGAGGCCTCATTGCCTCATTGCCTCCTTCATTTAATGCACATATTTCGACTGTATGGCAGATATTAGTAAATTCGGAAACAAACTGGCCAACGGTCATTGGCCTGCCATTTTTGGGCTCAAATGCCTTGGTTTGGAAGGTCCTCGAGTCAATTCCTACCCTTAAATATAAGATAATAAAAAAAAACATTCGACCAAAAAACATGCCAGAACCCACATAATTAATGCTAGCTCTAAGTAATTAAAGCTGGCTTTACATATTTAGAGCTATCATCAATTATTTGAGTTTATGTAGATTTGGAGTTCCTGGAACGCCGAATCTACATAAACTCAAATAATTATTGCTAGCTCTAAATCATTAGAGCTAACATTAAATATTTAGAGCTAGCTCCAAATGAGTTAGAGAGCTCTTCATATGATTTGGAGCTAGCTCTAAATATTTAATGATACCTCTAATTATTTAGAGATAGCATTAAGTATTTGAATATATGTAGAAATGGCGTTCAACACTGGTCGCACATACCGAGCCTACCAGGATAGTGTGCGCTGATATCTACTGTCTGTTCCACGTTTTGCTGCCGACGAACTTGTGGCTATTAAACACATTAAATCTAAAAAATATTTAAAAGTAAGTACTTTTTTATCAATAACAAAAAAGTCACCCTCCCCAAAAAAGTTATTTGATGAAATTCCATCAAATATTGATTAAATATTGATTTTATTGCGAAAAAAACTATTTTCCTATGGCTATGGGAATTTAACTTGGGGGCTAAAAGTGTGTTTTTTTAATATTTTTTTTATTTGCAGACCGATTTTAAAAATCTAACTTTTGTTTTCTTAGTTACATAATTGTCAAGCTATCTCGCCAGGTTTCGGAGTCAATTTCCAAAACTTTTCGTTGTTTTATCCTTCAGGATCAAAAAACGAAAACTTTTGGAAATTGACTCCCCATGTTAAATTCCCATAGGAATAGATTCGAATTTTTCGCAATAAAATCAATATTTGATGGAATTTCATCAAATAATATTTTTTGGGGAGGGTGAATTTTTTGCTATTGATGAAAAAGTACTTATTTTTAAATATTTTGTAGATTTAATGTGTTTAATAGCCAAATGTTCGTCGGCAGCAAAACGTGGAACAGACAGTAGTTGATTAGGCAAGGCGGGAAAATGTGTCTGAATCGCGAGGCTTGCAGAGCTATTTCTCTCGTTTTCCAGCCAAACCTGATGAACTTGATATCAAAGACACTAAACTTCGTACGACGAAAATGTTCGTAAGTGCAAAATTATGATAGTCTGTAAAACGGGCCCCTGGAATTCAATTTATCATGTCATTCTCATTATAACAGAATATATTTGCAAATTTTAAGCACGTTTGGAGACGGCCCCCAGTCAATCCAACAGCTTCCATTGGCAGTGAACCAATCAACAATTTTACAGGTATGCTAAGAAAATAATTCCAAATTCATAACCACTGTTCTCCACAGCGTCAGTAAAATATCTTTACTACCGCCCGCTTAGGTGATACAAACATTCTATTATACGACCATGTGCCTGGAAATAAAATCGATTACTCTTTTTCCAAATGTTAAAAGGTCACTGAATTTCGATCGCCCGTGGTGCCAAATTACAAGAAATAATAAAACGCATTCACGATCACATTTATCTCAGGTCAATTGTTTCCGCCGGGCCTCATTACTTATACAGAATAATAATGAGTCATGACATACTCAGCCATGCAGCCATGCTAACCACCTTTACGCTAAGACAAACCAATCTGACATCTGTATCCATAATTTAGACAAGCACAACGTACCACGATTTTAAAACGAACTGACTTAAGTCATTGACAAAGACACACACTATAACACTTGTTAGAATAAGAGGCAGTGTCTTGCTCATAAGAAAGCGCCGAGCGGATTCGGGCGGTTTCTTACGATTAAGGTTAACATGCTGTCAAACAGACAGCGATAAACAATCGACAGTAGTCTTCCGTTTACCATCGACACTTATTCAGCCGAAATAACATACGACTTACATATAAGTGTCATCATGTGTGTATCAGAGATTCTATGGTAGGATATCTGGATATATAATTTGATTATTGAAACTGGAAGTATGACTGTAGTGAAGTATTTCCTGCAAGAAAATATGGCAATAGAAATATTATATCAGTGTCATCATATTTGTTTGATTGGAACAGTAGTGTGCGGATCTATATTACATTAAAACAGTATAGGGATGTATGTCAACTACTGAAATTATCTATATTAAAACACAGAACATGTGCTAATACATAAAGAGCGAATACGAAACAGGAAACGTGATCGAGACGATAAGGTTGTGTTGTCTGACAGTTAGGTACTGGATAGTAACTCGTGAAATACGATTCAATCCGGCCACCATAATGTATACATCGGCGCGAGTCGTGTACACATATCGCGAAAATGACACCATTACTATCGAGGAGCTGAATGAGAAGCTATTCCAGCTCCATATACCCGCACTATGTTTTGTCGTAGTATCGATGGTCGTGGGGATTATCGGCAATGGAATGGTGCTACTCATATATAAGGCAAAGTTCCGCCGATCCAATCATCGATATTTTATCCTCTTCCTGGCGATAGTAGACATGCTGGCGTGTGTTACCGGCCTGCCGTTCTTGGTGGTGAGCCTGCGACTGCCGTACCTGATGAAGTCGGCAATCGCCTGCAAGTCTCTCCGGTACTTCCACTATCTGGCGAATAACTGCTCCGCTTTATTGATGGTAGTCATCTCGGTAGAGCGATTCCGTAAGATATGCCGACCATTCAAAAAGCAACTGACAAACCGCCAGACCCTGCACCTGTGTGTGGTGACTGTCGTGACGAGTGCGATAATCGCGATACCTGCACCGATTATTTTCGGAATTAGTACAATCGATACGGGTATCGGAAATATAACTGGTACAGAATGTTACATCGAGGACTTTCTAAAGGATTCACTATCGGTGGAAGGGTACTTTTCATTACTGTTTTTGGAAATAATAATTTGCATCATTATCTTCGCGATATTGTATACGTTAATCATCCGTGTAGTCTGGAAAAGCGACCATTTTGTAGCTTCTGTAAAAAGCATGAAAATCACATCACAGGAAAGCTATCATGGCGAATCGTCTTCTGTTGACGGGTTGGAGGACAGTCGTGATACGCTCGATAAAGTGAAACTTACTGGTGTAAAAGGAAAGATCAACGCTGTGTTTGGTGCCACAAGTTCTGATGGCATAGGACTTGTCTATGGCAATAACGGACACTGTGCAATGGATACCAACGACTCTGTCGCCTCGTCCGACTGGAGTAACAGTCAACAGCCTACCGAGTCGGCGTCGGCTACAACAGTAACAAACATGGATAACTGTGAACAAGACAATACGTCTGGAGACGATCGCATCAAGACAAGTGCGGTTAAACGGTCGGCATCGACACCTTCCAAGCTAATGGCGATGGAGCCGAAAGCTGACAGGTTACGGGCAATGAGTCTTGTGAAACAACGAAATACTCTTGTTACCAAGAACTTGGCAAATGAAGCCGTTAATTATCAGACAAAGATGACGAGAAAGTCGAAAGCCACAGCACGAGTGACGATAATGTTGTTTGCCGTTTCTATAATATTTGTCGTGGCGTTTGTACCCCATCTAGTGTTGATAATGGTAACTGTCGGCGATAAAACATTCCTTGACAGTCTAAATGCCACCGAGATCGTGCTGTACCAGCTCTTTCTGCGTATCTTCATCATCAACAACATCATGAATCCAATCGTGTACTTATTATGCGATTCCAAGTTTAAGAAGGAATGTGGCAATGTTTGTAGAAGTTTGTGCAGGTGTACTAAGCAGTAAATAGTGCATGTATCATGTATACATATCTAGTACATCGGATTATTATTAAAGAAAGATTGTATTGAATAATGAAACCGAGCTAGATCGACACTAAACTAATACATTACATATTGGTCTACAGCCGGACAACTATGTTACTGACCACGGGTCTCAGATATGTGTAGAAACTTATGAAAACAAAACTTTTGAATAATTTGATTGTGGCTGTTACTGGAGAAATGGGGCTTATGGGATTTCCTGATCAAATAGCACCCCTGTAGCATGATAATGATCTGTATTGCCTGTTAGAAGCATGACAGGTGTTTCATTGATGGAATGGCGAACAGTGCAGATCCTGAACAGACTGTGCGGATGCACAGGCTGATCTGGATCTTCATTGGTCGCAAAAAACATAGGTATAATTCCTACAGTCACAGCCACGCTTGTAGATTTATTTAAAATATTTGTGAATTCATATGAACTGATGAGTAGCAACATGAACAATGTATTTGTTAAATATACAAATACAAATAAATATACTGAAACGATTTAAAAGAGGAGGGAAATATGTTATTGGACAACCCTGTGACCACAATGCACCACGTGACTTTGATGTATCGATTCAATGGTATTTGCCACAGTTAGGACACAGTTCGTGCGCATGTACGAGGAGATAATCCGCGAGCTTTAGCGAGCGGATTATCGCTCGTACATGCGGAAAAACGTGATCTAACTTATTTATCACATCCTCATGCACATACCTTGCACACGAGCTGTGTTAATACAGAAACAACACCCGGAAATGTGTCAAAGATGTGATAAGCCACAGTTGTTAGATCACGGTTCGTCCGCACGTACGAGATAATCATCGAGCGTTACGATCGTACATGTATGCGGATGAACGTGATCCAACTGTGTTATCACATCCCCAAGTCCATGCCCAGACGCTGTGAAATGCAGAAACTCGAAAAAGTTTCAAATATGTATGGAAGCGTCCTGGTGCCAATGTTAAAATATATTTATCTCCTAATTAGGAGATACTAATTAGGAGATAGTAACTTATAATTAGGAGATACTATCTCCATATTATAGTTAGTATCCTCTAATTAGGACTTATTGTCTCCTAATTAGGACTTAGTATCTGCTAATTAGGACTTAGTTTCTCCCAATTAGGAGATAAAACATTTTTAGCATTGACACAGATAGAAAGTCCTAATTAGGAGATAATAACTCCTAATTAGGAGATAATAAGTCCTAATTAGGATATACTAAGTGCTAATTAGGAGATACTTAGTTCTAATTAGTAGATAGTAATTACTTATTATGAGATACTAACTCCTAATTAGGAGATACTATCTCCTAATAAGGAGTTACTACCTCTTAATTAGGACTAACTATCTCCTAATTAGGAGATGAAAATATGTTAGCATTGGCACCAGGACGCTTCCATAACTATGTGATAAGAAAAGATAATCAATTGCTAACATGTCTACTTTCTATTGCGTTTTCAAATCGTCTCAACATATGTGGCTGCGACTGGAGAAATGGGGCTTATGGGATTTGTGATAAAATAGCACATTCGGTAGCCCGATAGCGATCTACAATCTGTGTTAGCAATGTGATGGGTGTTTCATTGATGAAATGGCGAACTGCGCAGATCCTGATGCGGATGCACAGGCTGATCTGGATCTACACTTGTCGCAAAGCCCATAAGCTCCATTTCTCCAGTCACAGCCACATATATGTTTCAGTGGATATGTTGGTTGGTTGGTTGGTTGGTTGGGAGCATGCGACGGGTAATGATCGGCATTCAGCCTTACTGGAATCCCGACGGAGACCTGGTTTGACCCTCGGGTAGGCTTTTGGCTTTCTTGTATGTGAGAGTTGAATCTAGTTATACCCCATATAATATAAGAGTAATGCTACCGCTATTACTTTTAGAGACAGGAACCAAGTGACTTTGTGTGGTATGGACCTGGCACCAGGGGCCCGTTTCACTAAACTTCGTACGACTAAAATGTTCTTAGGTGCAAATTTAGGATCGTCTGTAAATTTCAATTGATGGATTTACATTTATTGAGCATAGGCTGCATATAAATGTAAATCCAATAATTGTTTACAAGAAAACACTGTTAATGTAAATTTTACAGACTATCATAATTTTGCACTTACGAACATTTTAGTGTTGCGACGTTTAGTGAAACAGCCCCCTGGTTCAGTTATTCGAATTTCAGTGCTGAAAATATATTTTTATTTCGATGTAAATATTCCGTTCTGATTTGGGGAATTTCCCCAAGTGCAGCAGGTTAAATACGAGATCGAAACTTATGAGTGCCCGCTATACAGATATAAACATTTAGTAATGTGTATGTTACTGATAGTGACGCGCGGTGGTATCAAGCTATTTTAATATGCAAATGAGGCATGATCTTTTTTAATTATTTATATTAATTAATTGCGTCACATGAAACAATAATGTTTTCGACAGATTATAAAGTATGATCATTGACATCAAACAATAAATACAGAGAATAAATAGTTACGTCCGTTAACATGTTTTAGGAATCACGGTTATCGCCCATGATATTAGTGTGGAAATGTACGTATGATATAAAATGTATAATAATGCCAATGGGTAATGTTGAATGAATGTTTATTTTGCCAGAAAATGTCTGAGATGATGTATCTGATATAAAGAACATTGTGTGCCTACTGAGTGGGAATGTACCTTTAAGCATTCAATAAATCAATAAATTCAGTGGATACTGTCGAGACGTTCTATAGACATGCTGTACCCAGTTATCTCCCCCGTATGTCAGTATGTGTCTGTATGTGATTGAAACTCAGCCTGCACATACACACGATATGGGGCCCATTTCACTAAACTTCGTACGACTAAAGTGTTCGTAAGTGCAAATTTAGAATCGTCTTGCAATTTAAATTGATGGAATTACATTTATTGAGCATAGGCTGCATATGCAGCATATGCTCAATAAATGTAAATCCAGTAATTGTTTACAAGAACACAGTGGTAATGTAAGCTTTACAGACTAATCATAACTTTGTACTTACGAACATTTTAGTCGTACGAAGTTTAGTGAAAGCCCCCTGGTGCTGCACTCCGCGCCGGCATACACCGTTTCACGTCGAAATAGGTTCCGGATTCCTGACGAATTCCCATTCAGCTACGTGCAGAAGATACTGCATAAACACAGTTCCATGTAATAACCGGCGCAATATATTGCGCCGGTTACTAGACGAAAATGAGTTTATACGATTGCTGAAGGTAGAGCCGAGTGGCATTTCGTCAGGAAATTGGTGCATTTTTCGAAGTGACGTAACGCCGGCGCGGAGTGCAGCACCTGCGAGTGTACTGGTTTCGCTTAGTTGGGGGAATTTTTTTCCCATGTCAGCACGTGATCGCGTGTTATTTGCAGCGGACAAGTGTTTCCTTCCGAGAGTATACAATATATTTTGAGGTCACGTGATCGCTATCAATTCGTTTCAAATCACGTTTACAATATTTTCACGCAGCATACCACTTCAAAATTAAACAAAAGGTTAGTATATAAGTGTATAACGTACATGCCAGATTTGATTCCACAAACGGGCGATTGCCTATCGTTTGCTCATCGTTTGCTCATCGTTTTGACATTGTTTTCGTTTTTATAATTAGAAAACGATGTTTTCGCTGGATTTCTAATTAAAAAACAACAAACGAGTCAAAACGATGTGTTGAAAGAAACAACAGGCGTTTAAATAGTTGAAAGCCTGGAAATATCGTTTTCACATATCGTTGTGCAAAACGATCATTCCAGTGCTATCCACTCGTTTGCTGTTGTTCGTCATTTGGGAACCTTCACCATATCTTCGCAAGCGCAACGATGTGTTCTCAAATGTACGAATACCACTAATAATGATAACATAACGTATGTTATTTCATGCAACCATTAGAATGCGGAAAACGAAACATTGTCGTCAGCTGTTGTTTTATATGTGTCTTATTCTCAATAAAACCATCGTTTGACAGCACTTCAGAATATTTTCCGTTAGAAATGATTCTTAAGTGCTGTAAAACCATTTTATGAGAAGAATAGAAAATAAAAAATAAACAACAGAAGTCAAAGTTAATTAAGCATTGTAAGGGCTAAAACAAGTTTTAGTAACAAACAAAGATACGTAGACATAAAGACTCAAGTATGTGTAACTTTGTAATATGTAGATACTTAGAGGTTAATACGTGGCTTGTTTGTTATCGGCCTAGGTATCGTCCCTCGGTAACTTGGTATCAGCCTTCGACCTTCGGTCTCAGGCTGATACCAAGTTACCTCGGGCCGATACCTAGGCCGATATCAAACAAGACACTATTAACGTCTTTATTACTTAGATTACTTAGATATCAATTTCAATATCAATCATCCGGCAGTTGTGATAATCCTATATTAAAATCTATACCGTTATCCATGATTGAATGATGAAATACAGAGCATACAAATTTAAATTCCCGGCATCTGTCAAAATTTACGCAGCCGATAAAATAAACATACGCAATGCGCATGCCCAAAGGAACTGGTTTAATACGCGCGCGAGACATGGTATCGGACTGGAAACGGCGGTATCAGACTAGTAACGATGGTATCAGACTAGAAATGGCAGTATCAAACTAGAATTTTCAGTATCAGACTGGAAAACACGCCATATCAGCCTGGACTGTGTATGTTATTGCTATAGACAAATACAGGCAATTTCTAGGCAAAAATTTATATCTAAGTAATAATACGTTTGCAATGTGACTTACTAAACACATACATGCCCTATTCCGTATTTGCTGTCTGGTAGGCGAAGTGGAACTTTTCGACCGCAAACTTGACGAAATATGATGAAAATTAGTAACGACAATTAGTTACTCAGTGGCGGACCCAGATCTGATAACACCGAGTCAAAGACGTGTTTGTAAAGGTGGGATTGGTATCTTGTGGCATCAGCGCCTAAATGACAACATTTCTACACTAGATTGTATTCTCGTTATATCATAGGATTATGACAAAAACTGGTAATTACACGTACGTCTTCCAAATATACTTGTCATGTAAGAACTATACAGATGCGGCATATAGAGACAGTTTAGAAGAAATAGACAGTGTTATCTGTAGATACATTGACAGAGGCACTCTCGTTATAATGGGAGATTATAACACTGAGCTCCCTTCCAGGCGACAACACACATTTGACCTTGACACCAGGGGTAATATGTTATTATAGTCTGTTTCACGAAAGCTGCCCAAATTTTACGGCTATATAGACAATTAAAAAACAATACTATTTTCGATAATATTAAATTAAAGGAAAATTTAAGAATGAGCCTTCTTTTTATTTCGTGAAATTCGGTCAAATATTGATTTTATTACGAAAAATTGATTTGTCTATGGGAATTTAACATGGGGAAAAAGTGGTAGAGGACTTGTGGGAGGAGTCAAAAAACATTTTTTTTTTGGAAATTGACTCCGAAACCTAGCTAGATAGCTTGGATATGATCTAACTAAGAAAACAAAAGTTAAATTTTAGCAATCGGTCTAGTATTTCTGAAATTCAAAAAAAAATTCCCTTGTTAAATCCTCCGTGAAGATGTCTATGGGGATTTAACATGGGGAAAATTTTTTTCGCAATAAAATCAATATTTGACCAAATTTCACGAAATAAAAAGAAGGCTCATTCTTAAATTTTCCTTAATTTAATATTGTCGAAAATAATATTGTTTATATAGCCGTAAAATTTGGGCAGCTTTCGTGAAACAGACTATAATAACATATCACCCCTGATGTCAAGGTCAAATGTGTGTTGTCGCCTGTAGATGTCATGTTGCGTCATAACTTGGTTAGAGTCGTTAGAGGCGTTAGAGATGTGCTCTGGTACAGAGTTTAGTAATGTGCCGTTCAACAGTAACCGAGAGACACTTATCGACCATATGATGTTTCAGGCATGTGACGTGGTAAATGTAAATTCGTGTTGTGTGGTGGCCGACAACTGCCTGAATGTGTCGTCACATCGCCCTATAATTTGTACATTCAACTGTTGTGACTTAGCATTATATAGCAAGGTGCCATTGCGTACTATAAATTGGTCAACTGTCAAACAAGAGTAAAAAGACAGATGCCGATTGCACCTCACTTCAGACACAATGTTACACGAGGCTATGGCAAATGAAATAAACTCAGTTGATGAAATTGACCAGTAGCCTATTTCATCAACATTGCAAAGTATACTTTACTAGCAAAGTATACTTTGAGGGAGTAATCATTTATTTTTCCTGAAATGCATTATTTCATATAGAACTAACAAATGCATATATTTCATGATTAAAAGTATGCAGAATTATTATACTGAATTTATTACATTATCACAGCCAAAATGGCTGTGATAATGTAATACATTCAGTATAATAAAAATTAATACATTTCTCCTAAAATTGAAAATGTCTCCCTCAAAGTATATTTTGCTAGTAAAGTATACTTTGCAATGTTGATGAAATCGGCTACAGTTATACAGTACGGTAGTAACATATATACGTTCAGCGACAAATACGTGTATCCAAACGTCTAAATTGAAGCCATGCATTAAACCCTATTGGAACAGTGAACTTACTAGTCTATAATTTAAAGGCATGAAAAGGTGGGAGATGTGCGTTTTCGTGATGAAAGCAAGAAACTTTGCATACAACCATTTTGAAGTATTCTGAATCCATAACAAAAAGGAGACAGTCTCGATTTTGCCTAGAACATGCTGAAAATGTGATTATAGTATGATTCATGTACAGTTTGTTTGCTCAGTGCATATTTAATATTATTTTTAATGGTTTGCTAAAAAAAGAGGGGTTTTATTACCAAAATATTACTATTTTTTAAAAACAATAGTTGTTTAAGTTAGTAAGATAACGCATGAAATGAAACGATAAGTCAGTTTTGTGATATCCACTCATTGCGTAGAACCATTGTGATGTATGCTTAATCCAAAAAAATGGAGGCACTCTCTATCTCGTAAATAACATGCCAAAAAACGAGGCCCCAAAAGGAGGAGACGAATTTAGAAAATTGTAAAATAAGACTGCATGTGTATATTTACAATATTTCAGAAGTGATATATTGATAATGTTTATGGTTTAGTATTGAAATTGGGTCTATTTTTTTAAAAAACATATTTCTTTCATTTTTATCAAAATGTTTGCTGAAAAGAGGCCCATAAAGGGTTATTTAGAAAAAATAGTAACGTATACTCGGATATACAGTATATGTATTGGACATAATTATATATTCAACATTATATCACTAAAATTATTAATTGATTAGGTTCATCCTAGTTCATCACATTTTCTATATTTTAGATGTTGCCATACATACAATGTGAGGCCCCTTAAGGTAACGATGTGAATTACATATGTGGAGAAACCTAATAGGCCTTATATAGTATCTGAATAAATTAGAATATTAATTCTAACATTATCCGGCTACGTAATGCAAAAGAAACATACTGGTGCCGAATTATGCTGAAGAGCTACTGCTTCAGTGCAGCCAATGGCATGCACATATACATGTACATGTTCCATGTGATTAGCATGTTCAGGGTTATTTCCCCTTTCAACTATTTTTGGTTGTGGAGTCAGATACATCACAAACCGAGTGGCTGAATCATGTATCCACATTATGTGACACTGAGCTGCTAGAGCCTAACCAACAGGTATCGTGGTCAGCATATTTTGCGGGCCAACGAGTTACAGAAACCATTACACCAGCTATCACTTCTGTGTTACCACTGTTTCGTGAAAATGCACGCTCTGCAGCAATGGTCAAGCATGGCATGAACATTATCAAACAAGTAACACAGTATAAGCATCCATCACAAACACCAGTCCTCACTGTGGATCAGCCCTGGTACGCTATAGCAAAACGGATGCAATGGTCATGGCCGGATGTCATCGATGGGAGGCTTGCACATTGAAATTGCTTTCCTAAAGTTTATTGGTGAATGATTGGAAAAGAGTGGTTGGTTATCAGCTTTAGCAACTGCTGGTGTCACAACACCAGGAAGGGCGGACAGCATTCAGAAAGGCGCACACACTTCATGATGCGAGTGGGCTCATCAAGTCATGGCTGCAGTACTGTTCATCCTAACGAAGAGGTCATACACTGAATACACAGAGAGCTGCACTGGAGATGTGAATTTGCTCACGTTCGATGACTGGTGTAATTCCATGGACAATGCCAACCTCCATCCATAGTTCTTCTACTGGCACAATACTCTGATGTTAGAATCTTTGTTGCTCCAGTTTCTGAAGTCACAACGGGAAGCCAACTTCGGTATGTATGTTGAGTGCCTTGTCCGCATTGTTCCCTGGTTCTTTGGTCTAGATCATATTAATTATGCACGTTGGCTTTCTGTCCACACATATGATCTACTCTGTCTACAGGAAACATGTCCTGATGTGTTTGGAGAGTTCGTGGTCATTTTGTTACGCATAAGACACATAATAGATTTTCAGCAATGGCACATGACCAGGTGCACGAACAACAGAACGCAGTCATCAAGAGGGACGGCGGATTTGTGGGCATCGCAGAAAATCCAGATACTCTTCGGAGATTGATGGTTTCCGCCCCGGAAGTAATACGAATTATCAAGGAGGCTGATTATGATACTGACAAATCGCACAGTAAACACCATGAAGAAAACGACGGCACGCAAAAAAGATTTCATTCACAGGTGCGCCAGTTGGTAGATGTTATCGACGAACTGGGTAACCCATTTTCAGAGTGCTCTTCCGACCTACTGTCTTTGGATACGAATATTATTATGTCGAAAGATGTCGTTTCGTCAATAGAAACTAGTGAGCGCATTGGACAATCACAATATGAAACACTAGTAGATGAACGTATTCGTGGTAATTCTAGACCAATCAATGATCCAATCGTCAAGAACAATTGTCCTTTGTTCAGTTCTGACCTAAGGAAGTCGTCAGGGAAGAGTAGCAAGATAAACTCTATGAAAAGTGACATACAATTGTTCTCAAGACTGTACATCTCGTGTCAAAATCGTGATGGAGATTTAGATGGATTTTTTTAACACGAGAATCATGCTTGGCCACCGTCATTATCTGAAAACAACGTGATGAGAGGGAGACCTGTTGAGAGTAACTAGAACCACCAATCTTCCTACAAACTGGAAAACGTTTCTTCGCGTCGATGGGAACAAAACGGCATTGTTCGAGTTCTTGGCTTTGGCAATAGAACATGTGTAAATTTCCCCCGGAAAACAAATGCTTACAACTTTTCGCGACGGTATTCTTTCGAACTCATCTGTTGAAAATGTTGACTACTCAGGGCTCCAAGCCATTTTCGCATGAAGAGGCCGACTCTCGCATGATATTGCATGCAAGCGATGCATTTAGACACGGATTCACGGATGTAATGATACAAGCAACCGACACCGATGTTGAAGTTCTGGCTTCGGACGTTAAAAATATTTCTGGTATATTCCAGCAAATTCCATTGCAACGCCGCTTGGTCCTGATGCATCTTGGGGTCTTTTGTTCCTGCATGCGGTGTCCGGGTGCGATACAGTCTCTGCCTTTTACGGTGTGGGTAAGAAGACCGCATTTACAGTATGGATGTCACAGCCCCATCTTCTACCCTTGTTCAAATATGTAGCCAGTGCTTCGGAATCCGTCTCTGATGATGTCATTGATTTGCTTGAGAGGTTTGTTGTGCTACTCTACAGTAGAACATTGTCATGCGAAACGGTCAATCTTGCCAGGAAGCAATTATTTGCGCATGGAAATAGGCAAATTTTCAACATCCCTCCAACCAGATCTGCCCTGGAACAACACATTAAAAGAGCTGCTTATCAAGCAGGGCATGTATGGGGGCAGGCTTTGCTCTCTGATCCCAAACTTCCCGACCCTTTTGACTGGGGGGGGGGGGGGGGCATGTATGATGGAGTGTGGAAGCCAGTTTGGAGTAAATTGCCAGAGGCTTCCAAATCTTGTTCAGAGCTGGTCAAATGCAGCTGCAGGACTGCTTGTACGGGACGGTGTAAGTGCATAAATGCAAATCTATCTTGTACTGAGCTATGTCATTGCCGAGGTCTGTGTGATAGAGAATGATATGCAAGAATGTGTTGGCAGTTGGCGTAAAATGTGTAATTGCTATGAAATTATCATAGAGCAGAACAGGGGGTGACTAATTGTGTGTTTATCACATATGAACTAGAGTAGTATATGATGTAAATAAGTTTGTACATACGGTATTATAGTATTATGAACTGCACATCACATGCGGAGAAGTGGATTATGTGAATAATTATGTGTTTACGAGTGAACTCGACATCAGATGTGGCGAAACACTTGATGTGATTAATTCCGTGCTAATGAGAGTAGTACATGTGTATATGAACTTGAGAACATATGCTGAACAATATACATGTATAATGTAGATAGTTCCGCGGCTATCGAACAAATACTAGTATGTATATGAACCCAACACCGTGATCCGAGTATTACTTGAGGTGGATAAGTGTGTGTATAGCATACACATACTTGTATATGAACTCAACACTATGGGACACGTATTTTATGATGTGGGTAAGTATGTGCTTTAATAACATGGTGCCAATAATTCAGTGAGCGTATTATGAACTAAACTTCATATCCCACGTCAGCAATTATCCTGAGACATGTTTGGCTTTGTATAGATTTTGATACATTGTTGTATGTGGCAGTGACTGGAGAAATGGGGCCTATGCGACCAGCGTACTCCCAGATCAGCATGCGCATCCGCGCAGTCTGATCAGGGCAAACACTGTTTGACATTCAGTCAGTGAAACATCCACCATCCCAATCAAACTGCAAGTGTGCTAGCGGACCACGAGTAATCTCATAAGCACCATTTAAAAACTCCCATAAGCCCCATTTCTCCAGTCACGGCAACAAAAATATGTGTGTCCATGTACATGTATGTATAAAATTTATAGAAAATACTCAGTGCGATCACTTTTTATATTTTATATTTTGGCTTAAAAATGCTCTTTTTTGTTATAAAACCCCATTTGGGGGCCTCTTTTTTGTCAGAAAATGCAATTAACACACATGGAGGGAATCATAAAATGCAAATACTATTGTATTAATACAAGAATGACATGACGTTTCACATCCTACAAACAAAAACTATTTTTTCTAGGATTTAAGGTAAATAATACAATTTTCAGTAATAAAACCCCTTTTGGGGCCTCTTGAGGCCTCTTTTTTAACCAATAATGAAAAATAATAAAAGCTATGCCTTGCAAACTACAAACAAAACATGATGCACATTATAATCGCATGTATTTGTTCAATTATATAACGCATTGCATGGTATTGTGAATATTTCAATAACAATTTTAGGAGCCCTTTTGGGGCCTCATTTGTAGCATGTTCTAGGCAAAATCGAGACTGTCTCCTTTTTTTTTGGATTCAGCATACTTCAAAATGGTTATATACAAAGTTTGTTGCTTTCATCACAAAAATGCACGTCTTTTACCTCTAAATTATAGACTATACCAACTTACACAAGGACATGAAACAATAACAGCATGTTTGGATACATGAATGTCGGCCTCGAGGCAACGCCTTCGCGAGTTATCGGAATTATAAGGCTGCTAAATGTACATTTATGCGTGTTCATAGAGTTACCGTGGAGGCATATATTAATAAAATGGAACGTGAAATTGACTTGACAGCTGAACTGGACAGTAATGCGTTTAGGAAGCTGAAGGAAAAATCGTAAACATAACCCAACTTTTGAAATGAAGTTCCATGACTCTGTCTGCAATAATCCGGTGGATATTAATCGAGGTTGGATGTCTTATTTTACCGACCTGTATTCGCCAACACAGAACGACAACTTTAACAGTGACTACTTAGCCATACGTGATCAAGAGTTGTCGAACGTTAAATCGCGGGTTCCTGACCGTGCAAATGTGAACCGTGAGATCAAACTGTAGTTGAGAACATGCTGAAAACGTGCAAAAAGGGAAAGGCTTGTGGAAATGACGACATACATTATGAAAACGGAACTGAAAAGAGGAATTATTTCGACAGTTTATAAAGGTGGTAATAAAAACAGAAGTGATCCAAATAGCTATCGTGCAATATCTCTGTGTTCTACAATTTTAAAACTTTATGAAAAATGTATATTAAACATTATCGATAGAGACGATGCCATTAACAAGGTGTATGATCACGTGGTACTAACAACAACAACAAGTACTGATTCAAAGTACGTATTCTTTTATAGTGTTCTTATTTAAAAAAAAAATGATTTTTATGTAATATGGTGCATCAAACACGTCTTGTTACGCTGCATTTGGTGGTTTCTTTATTTTCGCCCAAACTTCTGTCGTTTTTGCGAAGAATCGATTTCCGTGTCTCCGACACGAAAATCGATTCTTCGCAAAAACGACATAAGTCTGTGCCAAACCCCCTAGACCACCAAATGCAGCTCATGAAGACGCGTTTGCTGCGCCGTATTTCATCAAAATCCGTTGCATATGAAGGAAAATATCAAATAATACTTACTTTGGAGTGGGCGACGTTGTTGTTGTTGTAACCACGTGATCATGCACCTTGATTAATGTGAATGATCTACAAGGAGGATTTCAACAAAACATCATTTGCAGCATGACGTCATTCCTGCTATGTCAAAGAAAACCACTCTAAATTATACGCATGCTTCTTAGATGTTCGACAAGCGTTCGACCGTGTATCTCACAGTATATTGATGTTGAAATTGCTAAGAACTGGAATTGACTTACGATTAGTCAAAATAATATTGAGCATGTTTGAATACGTTTATAGTTGCGTAAAGTCCCAATGACATGCATCTGATTCTTTCCCCATAAGGCAAGGTACCAGACAGGGGCAAGTAATCAGCCCGAGACTATATTTACTCTTTATCAACGTCTTGATGAACACATTATAATCATCTGAACAGAGTATAAGAATTCAAACTATCAGCTATGGGTGCCCAACTTCCGCCGATGATATGGTAGTGGTGTCACTTGTTAAATATGGACTAGATACGCACATGGATATATGTTACCAAAA